>JASVER010000005.1:18437307-18492307 GCA_030449065.1 Oceanodroma leucorhoa
GGTTTTGCACGTCGCTCCCCGCTTTGGAGGATACCCCAACTTTGACACCAAAGGCAATCAAGCGAGCTGCTCGCCTTGTGCAGCGAGATCGCAGCTGACAATCTTTGTTTTAAACCCCTGCTGATGTTCTTGCTCCCAATACTCCCACATCAGACAAAAATATCTGCATTTTCACCCAAACGCGAGCAATTACTAAGGAAACGGGCCTCTCGCTCCTTGCATTTTCCTTCTGGTCCATTTGAAAACGGATCCATCAGCGGGTACCAGGCGTTTAAGGGAGAATTTCTTAAAGGGCATGTGGGACGGCAACAAAAGGCTGCCATTCACAGGAGAAGTCAAAGGCACTAAATGGGGACATCAAAAGGAATTCGGATCCAATCGAAAAATAAAAGAATCTGATTTCTTTTCTTATCTGAAACACGCAGATGAAAAGCCCCTAAAGCAAACAGCCAAAGAAAGCGATGTTTTTAAAACAGCAAGAAAGGGGGAGAAAGGGGAAAAAAAATAAAGAAACAATCTCATGAATGCGTTTCTTCGGACTTTAAATGAGATGAATGACAACATAATATCAACAGCTTCTACACGACAAACCCCATTAGACTAATGTCTTTTCACTGCCTCAGTTTTACGCCTTAAACTATTCCCGGACAGAGCAATGACTATTGCTAACAGTAGAATAATCCGGAACGACCCTTTCTCTAGGTAGAGAGCCGGGGAGAGCGGCAGGCAGCTCTCCGGGGCTGCAGGCAGAGGTCACGCTGCAGAACTCGGAGCTGCGGGGCACGGGCACACGGGTGCCTGTGGGTATTTGCCGCCTGTCACCCACCGCATCTCCCACTGCTCTCCTTACTTTACTTTTAAGCAACTAGTTTCGATTATTGTTTTTAACTGTATAGAGCAATGGGCGGATGTCGCTGCTGGAATACGCATCTGCTCGAGACGTGAACACCCAACAGAAAAGGGAGATTTATCTGTGTCCTAGCGAAACACCAGTGGAAAGAGCTAGATCTGTTGTTGGAGAAGGATGCTGCGTCTCGCCTTAGTTGTTTCTCCTCCGTTTGCCCAGGGAAAACGGGTGGCTTCCACTCTCCCGGTACTAAAAATCTTGCCGAGGAAGCCGCGAATTTTCTGSGGTGCCTTCGGCTGTCTTGAGCACAAGCCGCCTCGCCTCCCGCGGCCGGCAGGCAGGGACGGGGCTCAGCGGCCGGGGAGAGCCTGACCGGGGGACGGGGCCCTTCGGGCGGGGGCTCCTGGGGCAGCCGAGGGGGAAGAGGCCGGGCAGCGGCCGAGGAAAGCTTTCTGCGGCGGGAGCCCCCCTCCCCCGTGCTCCCTGCCCGGATAAAGCCCTTCCTGACAGGGGAGGGAAGGGGCACGCTGCAGGGCAGGGGCTTCCCTTTGGTCTCAGTGTGTGTTCTGTAAAGTTGTGACAGATTATTAGTAAAGGGAGGGGTTTCACAGTTTGATGAAGATACAACACACTCTGGACTATCCATCCTCCGGGCCCATTCATCAGAGCAGAGAGAGGGGGAGAGAGGAGCTCTCTTCCTCTCYCCCAGAGCAATTCATCACTGCGGCTGAATCGGGGAGTTTTGTCCTCCAGCGACCCGCTCCCCTGGCCGCCGTCCCGGGATCCCTGCTCGGTCAGCTCCGGCCCAGACCAGCCCCGCGGAGGGGCTGGGGCTGCCCCGGTCTCCCCCCGCGCCCGGGGAGGGACGGCCGTCACCGCGGCCGCGGGGCTGTCGCCCCTGGGCCGGGGAGCGCGGGCACGCACGGGGGTCCCGGCGACTCTCTGCCCCCCGGGGGAGAGATCTGCCTGCCACAGGGTAGATGTAACGCTTCGGAGAGGAAAGCTGAGGTGCCGTGTAGAGGAAGCAGGAGAGGTGGASAGGGACAGACGGACAAATAGAGAGATAGATATGGATGGGGCGAGGATGCTCCTACGGCAGTCTTTTGTTTGGGAGTGAGTGATCCTCATTGTCTGTCGACGCGGAGAAGAGAGGAAATTAATTGCAACCAATTAATAATTAATCCCGTTTAAACAGCTTTATTATCACCCACGAACGAGAGGGAATTGGTCTGATAACCCCCCGAAGACCGAATGTCAAGTTTAACCAAACAGTTATTGCTTTATCAAACAGAGTCTGCAAATAAATTAATCAAAAGCAAATATGTTCTTTGTGCGGCTCATTTGCCGGTAATGGATGGATATGAAGATTTGCCGATATTATTGTCTGTCATTCAATCTAACAAAGTGAACATTTATTGCATATATATTAAAAATTATCCCTTAATCGAGTGGGGCTGGGGTTGCAGTTATTGGAGTCTTCCCAGAGGTGAAGTCCCCTTGGATAGGAGCGGGGAGGGCKGCTCTTCGCCTCCCGTACGATTCCCTTCGGAACATGTTTCAAAATTGCTTTAATCCACCGCTAAATTGAGCTGTTTTACTAACTGTCCACGATATCATAAACAGTTTGAGGAGCTAATGGACGAGATGTTATAAAAATAGTGGACGTAAGGCACAGAAGAGGCGATATATTCGCCCAGGAGTGATGGCCGGGGACCCAGCCACGGCAAACAAGCCCTCTTTGTCTCCCCCTTGCTTACATCATTTTCTAATTAGGCATAAAATTGTCTTCATACACTGGTATCGCTGGCTTCATAAACATAACCATTATGGTTCATAAGGACCCCATTGTGGGGAGCCCCTCTCAAAATAGAAAAGGATCTGGAGAGGCCCAGAGAAAAAAACATCCCCTTTGTTTTCTCTTTTGAGAAGACGGATGGGCAATGTCACGCAGATGATTACTTTGGACTATTAAATTGTCAGAAAGGAAGAATTTCCCTATTAATAAAGGGATTATGGGGGAGCGATGGAGCTGGATGCTGGAGGCCGGCGAGGCGCGGTGCGAGGCGCGGGGTGCGCGGGGATGGCGGGGCGCCACGGGGGGAGCTCCGCCGCCCGGCACAGCAAGGCACGGCACGGCCTGTGGGAGCCGTGGGAGTCCAGCCGTGGCATTCCCGGGAGTAAGCCCGGCCGTGGCTTGGTGCCACGCACCCGTGGAGCAGCGGGCAGCCCCGGCCCCGGCGCCGGGATAACTGGATGGAGATGGATGGAGCCGCCTATCGCCCCCGACGCGGTGTCAGCCCCCGGACAATTACTGTCTCCAGAGGGATGGACAGACTGACTGACACTGACCTCTGCCCACGAGCCCACTGGCGGCCCCGAGGAGCTTATGTGCAATTTGCTGGATTTCGTTTACAATAACCCGACTTGACATAAATAACTCTCCATGCTGTGTCTACGCCCGCCTGACCTCCTGAACTAGCGCGGAAACACTGCTGTATTGATCAGGGGCGCGGTTTTTTTTTATTTATTTTTTTCTTTTCTTTTTCTTTTTTTTTTTCCCCTTTTTGCTCCTTGAAGACCCGCTCAGTCCGTCCCCAGGTCCGTGCGCTCCCCCGAGCCGGACCCGGCCCGGTCCCCGCAGGGGGGAGGCAGCAGGGCCCGGCCGGTTCCCCGCGCAGAGCTGAACCGAGCCCTGCTGCATCGGGAGAGCGGTCTTTTTTCCGCGGACCCCGGTTTTCCTTTAGGGCGCTTCCCTAACGTTAAAAAGCGATAGGCGTTAAATTTCATGTCGCGACAGCCAGCAGCGAGTCGCGACACGCTGGGGAGGGCCGGCAGGAGGCATGGGCTCCCTGAAAGCCTGCGCTCCCGCTTCCTTCTGGCTCTCCCGTCCTTCCCCGCACCGCCTCCCCGCCGGTGCGCAGGGCCGGACCTCTGCCTCGGCCCCTGTCGGGAGCTCCGCGGGGGCGTGCGGAGAGGGACGGGGGAAAAAGAAATAATCGGGATGGAAAGCAAAGGGGGGGGAAGGGACTCCCCGGCAGAAGCCTTGCGGAGCGGGGCTGGTGTTATCCATTTAGTGTGACATATGGAAATCTCTCGGCGGATCCACAATTAAAGGAGCCGGCCCTCCGTCCTTTATTCCCCGCTAACTTTTGTGTTAAATGTTAACAACCTGGCGCTATCCATTCTGGCTCTATTACCAAGTGAATGTTGGCTCCAAGGCTGCCTTCCTTTCTGCCTATTCTGGGGCTGCCTCCCACGCAGATTTATGTATTTTTGATATTAAATTCTTTCTATCATTAAGCCTGCTCTCTTGTTGACTTTCATTGACCCCTGCCCTTGTCCCCATACTTTTCCATATTTAATACAGGAACATTTTTGCCGGTGCCCTCCCCTCTTTGTTACCTCCCGGTTGACTGCCGTCCCTAATGGCATGTGCTGTTTGCTCTGTTGTTGAACTTGGTAGGGTCACATAGTCTTGTGCTGTGATATCCTCCGCATTTCCACCCCTGCGATTCTGGGGAGGTGCCTTGTGGAACAAGCCTTTTTTTCCCCTAGCTACCGGCTTCCTAATGACTTAAGCAAACACCTTCGCTAATGATCCCCCAGGCTCCCTAATCCCCTCGGGGTTTTGTTTAGCTGAACTCCTAGTGCTCTGCCTGTCCCACTGGTAGCGTGGCCTCTCTGACCTGAGACATCGCAGCTCTTCTCCTTGGAGCAGGCTGCCTTGTCCAGCTCCGCCTGGGCCAAAGGCCAGGATCATGGGAGCATTGCATGCCACCAGCTGCTTGAGGTGACACCGAGTTACAAAGAAGAACCGCCAAAGGAAATTTCGGCTCACACAGGCAAATGAATGTGTTCATTTATCTCCTCTGACTCCGCGGTTCGCGGCGTGCCTCGGCCCTACAGCTTGGCTGGGGGAGCGGGTAAATGTCCTTCCCAAGAAAGATTGGCTCACTTCTCCTAGGCCGGTCTGTTCAGTATCATTATGTGACCGGTTTTCAGAATTGAAGTTGCCTGGCGTTTTGATTCTTCCCTGCCTGTGCAGTTGTGCCCTGGAGGTCCCTTCAAAATGGATGCTAATTGTTGGGGCTGCACACTGCTGCCTGCTAAAATGCCCCAGAGCTCCCAGGCCCTGCTCCTCAATGGCTTAATTGACAAGGACTTGTCTGTATTTAGGAGCAGCTGGTCCAAAGCATTGGCACATCAGTGCAATCTTAACACAGCATCCCTAGCCTGGAGGAGTATGAGGGTAAACGTGGTTAAAATGAAGGAAGATTTATAGTCGGCCCCCTTGGGTAATGCGACAGAAGACAGCTACCAAGATTTTCCCTAGTAGGGGTTTCATTCATCAGCTTCCCAGCCTTGGTAACGTGTCTAGGAGCCACGTTCCAGCTATTATTGATAATAGGAGGTGGCCATTTAGCACAATTAGGCAGGTGACAATATTCCACAATAATGCGTGGCCCTAAACGAGACGGGGAGCCGCTAACAAACAGATCCGTGGCCGAGCAGTGCCGGGGCTCGGCGCCGCAGCCACATCCCGAGTGGGTCCGGGCTGGTCCAGGGGGCAGCGAGCCCTCGTCTACCTCCGAAGCCCTCAGCAAAATGCGTTGCCAGCTAAATCCTGGCAGGCRCCGTTTTACCCTCCGAGGAGGAGGAGGGCTAGGAAAGAGCTCCCGCCGAAGTGCCTCCTCCAAACCCTGGATACAATCCTCTGAAGACACATAGCGGGTTAAAAAATCGTCCTCCATTCCGTCTCCGAATTTTAAATTAAAGCTGTCTTCCATTTCGGATGCACAGATGAAATACATATATTTGTTCGCACTTTCTTTAAACGCTTCTTCTCGTGAGCTTCCCGTTTATACGATTTAAACTTATTTGATTTCTAAACTGGAACGGCTGGGTTTATTTTCTGCACAGGGTTATTCAGCGTTTTACAAAGAAGGTTTATGGCGCGGCTTAAAACTAAGGKTTTTTTTGTTGTTGTTGTTTTGCAATGTGTGGGAAATACTTTTATGTTCACACAGTTCGCCCCATGAATAGGGATAATAGGTTCGGGATCCTCATTGAAATTTGAAGTTTTTAAACAGAAATTCCCTAACTTTTGCTCGTTTTCTCAACTTTTTTCGTAGGAACAATGCCAACATTGAAGCCCTCGGTTGGAGTCTGCACAGTTGGAGATCTTTGGTGCCATTTTAGACATCTTTGGATTTCATCAATCAAACTGACTGCAATTTTCCATAAAACCCCTGAATTTGGGTCAGAAAGTGGGCAAAGCAGATAAAGATCGTTCGAGCTGTCTTATAAGATGATAAATAGATATCCTTTCAGTCCAACAATGCAAGAAGTGCAGTTTTGTAATTCACTTCCATTGGTTTTGAATGCAGTGAGTCGAAACAATTTATACATGTTTTCCCATGGTTAGAAGATGTCTTTACATACTTGTCAATAGTAACTTGACCTTTTTCCCCACTGAGCTACGAAGAGGTGCTTTTTTTTCTTCTTCCAGAGTACAGAAAAGGGTTGTTTTGGGTCGGCTTTTTTCCCCCCCTCCTCCCTCTCTTTCTTTTAGCGACTAAATCAATAGGTTATTTCTTCTTATCCCGAAGTTTAAGCAGATAGTAGGTGGTTCACCCCAGCTCACCGCTCTGCCGAGGAGGTATTTTGCTCCGTGCCGCAATGAGCGAGCGGCCCGAGCGAGGTTTTAGCCAGACCTGTTGGATTTGCCCAGTGTATTCTTGAACTTGGAGAGTGGTCTTTCATCTAAGGGGGGAGAAGCCCTAAAAGTCTCGGCCGGAGACCTCGGTGGATCCTGCCAACCTGCCACAGCTGGCAGAGCCCCGACATGGTGTCGAGGGGAGGGTTTCTGCCTCCCGGGTTTCTGGCCGCTCCCGGACTCAGTCCCACAGCTCCCGGTCGGAGGAAGGAGGAATATCTTGCAGGGGAAAGCCTGTGCTCGGGCCAGCCCGTTAGATGCTCCACGCATCCTGGCGGGATTGGGACGGGCAGCCCATTTCGTAAGGGCGGCCCGCGGAGGTGTGGAAACACCTTTAGCGCCACCAGCACAGGGCATCGGTCTGGAATTGTTTCGGAAAGTAAGCTAAGAGCATTGCCCTGGGTCTACAGGAGGGGGAAACTGAGGCACGGAGCCGCTTTCCCACGGCTGGGTCCGGGAGGGAAACCGCAGGGACTCCCGGGGGTTGCCCGGTGCCCGCTGGCTCCTGCCCATCGTTACGAAGCGAAGTGAAGGATCCTTCTGGGAAGAGGGCGGGCGAGAAGGATATATATGGGGAGGTTTGAACTCCTCCAGTTTCCCGGGGGTTTGSCACCGGGGGGCGGCCCACCGGGTCCCCACGCTCTGCCGGCTCCCAGCCCGCCCTGTCCTGCGGGGCAGACTGCCGCAAACCAGCCCCAGTCCCGGGCAGAGGAAGGTGGTGGAGGGAGGAGGACCGGAGAAAAGTCATTAGCTTTTGCCTTTCCTCCCCTCGCCTGGAACACGACAGCCCTGCTAAGTGCTGAACACTCCCCGCTAATGGATAATGACCTGCGGTGTGCAGCTGCCTCCTACTCCTCGGATAAAGGCTGCTTTTACTATTAATTGCATTTGTAACATGAGCGCAGTAGGTTCCCAACTAAAACAACCGAGCAACGGCAGCATCCAGGTTGCGGCGGACACAGCCGCCCTCCCGGAGCACCCGGACCCTTCTGCAGAGCGCAGACGGGGTCTCCGGCCTCTCGCTGTCCCTTGGGGGGACAACCGGGTGGGAGGAGGTGGCCCAGCTGCCCGACAACCTTTCTGCCTCTTTGCAAAGGACCACGTGGAAAGACGGAGGGAAAGGGTTAAAGCAGCTCGTGGCCACTCGTGGCTTCCCACAGGCCCCGTGGGTGTGAAGCAGAGCAATTCACCCCGTGCAGATTTCGGGGCTGCAAACAGTTCCCTTCCCTGAGGTGAATCTTGTGTGAAATTCCACCTGAACGAGACAAAAACCATCTTGTTTATTTTTTTCTCAAGTGAAGACATGTTTGTTGTCCGCCCTCCTTCCAGCTCTTCTGCAGAGCCTGAGGGAGGGAGGGAGGGAGAAAGGGAGGGAGCAACGATGCTCCGCAGCCGTGCCCAAAGCCGCAGCTGCCGCGAAGCTGAGCGGGGGCTTTGCCCTGCGAGGGGGAGCGGAGCCCGCGGTGCCGCCCGGCTCCGGGCACCGGGGCTCAGCCGAGCGGTGTGCAGCGCCAGGGGCGGGTTGGGAACCGTGCGGGCACGAAAGCAAAGCCCCCAGGAAGTCCCCCCGCAGCTGCAGTAGGGCTGTGGGAGGCTTTGAGACACCTCAGTAGAGAGAAAACACGTCTTCGGACTTGAGCTGCTTAAAAAATGCCTCTGTGTGTTTATAACTCTGCAGCAAGAGCTTAGCTAGAGACGCACGGCAGTAGTTACACAAGATTTTGCGGACAAGYCACTCATATTCGGGTTGCAGTTATAAATACCGCGATAAAATAGTAATTTGATTCTTAGGGAGCCTTCCACTCCGTGCTAAACGTCAAAAGTCACGCTATAAACAGGTAGAGGGATTTCTGCCTTGCCTTCTTGCCTGCTTTGTCCGTAAGCGAAGCCCCGCGGGACCGCGGTGCCACTGCCCGGCCCGCGCCCGGCCCGCTCCCGGCCGCGGGCGCGCAGAGGCGGGCGACGCCGAGCCTTCGGCGGGGAGATGCGGGGCCCGGGCCGTCCCCGCGGCCGTGTGCGCCCCCTCCTCGGCCCCTGCTTTCTCCAGTTGTTTTTTTTTTTTTTTTTTTTTTTTTTTTAATTAATATTTTTCTTTTTTTTTCTTCTTTTTTCTTTTTCCCCCTTTTTAAAATTTCCCTTCCTTCAGTCTATCAGGCAAATATTTAAGGTCACACTTGAAGCTAAAACTGACCTTAGAAATATCAGATTAGGCCCTTTTCTTTGTCAGTGACTATCTCTTCGACCACTGCTACTCGGTGCCTCCCAAGAGGGAAGGGGCCGGCAGGATATGTCTCTAAGGGGGGGACCTCGGATGTTTTCACACGATGAGCGCGGCTCACGCACCTGCTGAGCGGGGCGGAGGCGTGCGGGCATTGGCGGAGCCGTGTCGCTTTGCCCTGAAGAGAAATCAATAACCTTTTGAATGTCATTCCCAGCCACTGGCACCAGCCGGGGAACGATTCAGCCAGGCACCCTCTCCAGCAGCGGATGACTGACCCGGGATGACAAACACACAGTTACAGATTTTTCAGTCGATCCGACTTTTAGCGATGGAAATAACCCTCCTGGTTCCTTACTGTTTAGCTGCCCTCCCTCCGGCCAGGTGTAAGCGTGGCTTTCGGGCTCACTCGACTCCCACGGCCTGTCTTGGAGGGAGAATCCCCTTTCTGTGCCTTTTTGCCGGGCGGGGCCGGTGTAGCCGGGCACTCTCTCGGGACTGGACGTCGCTGGGGGCCCGGGCTGGGTCAGAGCTTTGTCCCGGTGCCCCTGGGCTGGCTGGCGGGGGCGGCCGGGGCGCACCAGTCCAGCCACATCAGGCCAGAGCAAACCTGGACCGCAGGGCGCTGGGGCCGGGCCGGGCCGGTGCGCGGCAGCCGGGCGGGCGGGGAAGCGCGGCGGAGGCGCGGGCCGGGGGCCGGGGGCTGGAGGAGGCTCCCTCGGCCGGGGCAGGCGGTGCCACTCACGCCGGCGGGGGGCTCGCAGCTCGCTGCAGCCCCGCTCCCCGGTCTCTCAAAGCCCCTTTCAGCCGCTCTGCGGGCTCCTCACCGGAGGAGGTTGGAGCTACATAAAAGCGCATTATGAAAATTATAATATCGGGCCCAGAGCATGTCCGCGGAGGCAACTCGGCAGCTTTCAGGCATTGAGCCCCTGTTCAGCTGGGCTGAGCTGTAAAATATCCATTTGAATTCGGTGCCTGAATGGAACAGCAGCAAGAACAACAAGGACCGGGGCAACAGAGCTCCCTTTATCCCCCTCTGCAACTTCCCCCTGCTTGGCCATTCCTTTCCTGTTGCACCTTTCTCGCTTATGGGCAAATTCAAGGGCTTTTCTTCTCTTTTCTTCTTTCTTTTCTCTGAGCGAGAAGGGGGGAAGGAGTGGCGGGGGGACTTGTGCGGGAAAGGCCCCGTGCCCTTCCCTGCCTGCCTCCCCGCAGGATGCTCCCCGGAGCCGATGGCTCGTCTGGCTGCAGTGCCGGAGGGGAGAGAGGAGGGAGTAGCACCAGGCACGCCCTGCCGGGCAGAGCCGAGCTCCCTCCGGCACTCGGCTCCACACGGGGGAGAGCAGCCTCTTTCTCCATCCCGGAGAGCGGCCCGCTCTGCCTGCTTCAACCAAACCCCGCGACGGTGCCACCGTCGAGACTCGATGCGAAGAGCTGCTTTTGGCCCCACAAACCCCAAGGAGCCGGGGATGGGGAGCGACGGGGGGAGGGGGGCCCGGCTTTGGCAGATATGATCTATGGAGGCAGATGAGCCGAACTGCTATTCAAAATATTACCCATTGTGTTGGTAATGGCCCGTTTATGACTGGAATAACCCCTTTAATATTAATAGAGCCTTTTAAGGCCGCGGTTTCCTGGGCGCTGGGCAGGCGGGCGAGCAGCGCAGGTGTTGGGGCAACCTGTGCAGGCGGTGGCCCTGCCGCGGCTCCCGGCGCAGGCAGCGAGCAGGTGCTGGCGGGACGCGCACCCTCTGCGCCCGGGCGAACAAAGGCTCGGCTCGCCCGGGGTCTGCGAGCATGAAGAATTGTTTAATTTCAGGGGAAAGTGAAAGGCTCTGCTTCTGCCGGGACGTGACATTTCCTGTGGTGAAGCCTGCATTGGCTGCTAATAGAGATCTAATTGATGGGTGAAGTCCCATTTCCGCGCTTTCTCCTTTATTGCTCCATCCAGTCTGTTGCAAAATATAACCTTAATCTGATTTAGCAATTCCTCCAGGATTCGGTGCAAGCTTACAGCACAGGAAAAATCGTTATTAAAAAAGTTAAAATACAGACTTGGATTCAGTGCGCTGCCTTTTTTTTGTTTCTTTCTTTCTTTCTTTTCTTCTTCCTTTCTTTTAGACCCAATCCTACCCAGGCTCCTGGCATTTAACACGTTCCCTTTCCGTAATCACTCCGGGTTTTATGACTATTAATATCAGGAGGGATCGGCGATAATGCAGCCGCCCCTCTTTGTTTTAGGCAATGCAAATGTCAGCATTCTGGAGCCGAGCTCCGGAGCGCGGCGCCGGGCGGGGGCTGAAGCGCAGCCCCGACGGAGCGCCCGTCCCCGCCGCGCCCCGGCCAGCAGCGCACCGACACCGGGAGGGGGGGTGGCAAATTTGGCGATTGACGTCGTCAGAATAAAAATACAACGATAAATACCAGCCAGCACCGTTTTATTGGAGCTGATTTATCCTCCTCTCCCAGTGGATAAAATAACACGTTTATTTCAAAAGGCAGGGAGGGGACCCAACGGCAACCGGCCCGTTCGCTCCCCGCCTGCAGGTCTTGTGCACAGGTCCGTCCTCCTCTGCCGCCTGCAGAGGGGTCGGGGGCAGACCGCGCCGTCCCGGCCCTTACGCCTGGGAGCTGTTTAATGGGTCCGGCGGGACTGCCGGGTGCCCCCGCGGGGCCGAGAGCCCGTGGGGGCCGAAAGCCCAGGCGGGGTGTGAAGGGGCTCCTCAAGCCGCGGTGGGGAGGGGACTCCCGGCCAGGCTCATGTGCGGAGGCAGCGGACAGGGCAGCGAAATTCCCTTTAATTGATTCTTTGCCTTTTTCTTCAGCTTTTTTTTTTTTTTTTTTTTCCCATCCTCGCTATCTGAGTTTTTTAGTTGGGTTTTTTTGTCATTCTGGACCTATACAAACTCTCTTCAGTCCCCCTTGATAGGTTTAATGAGGCGGAACGCGATGAAGGGGATTTGAACCGGTCTAAATGATTGATGAAGCCTGGGGCAAGGCTGAGCTTTTTCCGGATAAAGCCCCATACATCCCCTTATAATGGCTGGATAGTGGCAGGGCTGGGCTCCTTCAAAAGCCGTGGCCCAAGCGCATTGAGAGGAAACAGGGAGGGAAGGTGCTCTGTTGTTACCTAATCAGCCTGTGCACTGAGCCACCAGCCGCCTGAAGCAGGAGAGCGCTGCCGGGGAAGCGAGGCGGGTGAAAGGGGCATTTCTGACACACTCACACACACACGCGTGCASACACCCTCACACCCCCGCGGAGCCCCCCGGCCCATGCAGCTGCCTGCTAGCGCAGCGTGGGGCCCCACCCGGCTCCCCCCGCGGCACGGCACGGCACGGCACGGCTGGCAGCTCTCACTCATCTGCTGATTGATAGTGATGGGTCCTCGAGTGAGGGGACGTGGGTCTGCCCTTAAAAGCAGAGTCCTCCCGCCGCACCCCGGACTGGGGCTTTGGTGGTGGAGATGGTGCCCATCGCGATGCGATCCCTCTCTGATGTGACTGCACACCTGTAACACCTGCAACACACACACAYGCACCCAAACACACGTAGGGACATAGGCATACGTGTGGCAGGAGAAAAGTGAGCCAATAGCTGTGGATGTTGCAATAGTAATAAAAAGCAGATTTAAATAAAGGGTGGTAAAAAGTCTGTTATCTTYGATGTCCCAAATGTTTTGGTGGAAGAGGGCCTGCAAATCTGATGTCATATTCCATGGCGTTGTGAGGTCCCCAAGGCTCCTTAGCTGAGCCAGACACACTTTCTTCAGCTGGGAGGGATATAAGCCAAGCCCAGCCCCTAGGGAAGATGAACGTTGTGGCCCCGTGGCCCCAGTAGGATGGTGTTGCTGGTGGAAAGCCATTCTGGCAGGCAGGGCACAAAACTGAGTCCCAGATTCTGATTTGCAAGGAATGACAAGTGCCCTAGTGTGGTGGCACAGTTAGATTTGTGTAAACTTTACTCAGGTTGAGCTCCATTTTTTCCTCAGGACTAAAATGGCTTCTTTGAGGTAAACTAAAACTAATGCCACATAATGACCGCATGGAAATGCCCTGATTTTATAAAGACTGATTTGCAAACATATCCCATTGAGCATCATGGTCTGCAACGAAGAGGCTTATTCAAATCCCACAGAAGTAACCAATTCAATGATTAAAATGTGCAAGATGGTACCTCGAGTATATGTATATGGGAACAGACATTCCCTGTGCCCAAGTATTGTGCAAAATCAGTGGTAGGAAAGAGTCCTACGTAAAAATGTATCCTCTTAAGGAGTGATCTTCTAAACCTTGTCCATGTCTTTCCCCTTAACAACCAAACACAATCTGATTGCAAGGACAAGAACATTTTGAGACCTTGCTGTTAGGGTTCCTGGGATGGATAAAAAATCCTCTACAATACCTTGTATTTTTCAGTATAGCAAAGTACTAAAACCAATCTTTTCTGCTTTTATACTACCTGAAGGTGCACCATGAAAAGAGGTGGTCTGAATTATTTTTACAGAGATAGAATTCGATAAAGCAATGAGAACAGGTTGTAGGGGAAAAAGGATGACTATTCATTTTTTCACTTCATCTCTTACCACTTTGGCTTTGATCATTCACCTTTGGGACCAACACCTCGATCCCGAATCAGATAAAACTCTTACTGTAGTCAGCAAGGCTAAAATCTTGTTCGCCTTATGAAATCCCACTGAGTTCAAGGAACTATTTACACCCTCAGAGCGAACGGATTTAAGAGACACCAAAGTTGCAACCCTTGCAGATGTGAACTGCATCCTCCTCATCATCTGCTTTGGGGTGGGAGTACTCACACCGGTGGTTGGCAGCCCCACTCGAATAGAATAACTCCACTAACTTTATACCACCCAACATTTCCTGAACACCGGGAAGTTAAGAAAGAATAATATAACAACTTTATTAAGAAATGCGTATGAAGGGTGAGTCATTATTATTGTTGTCTTGCAAAAGCAATAGTGCTTTGGAAAAAAAAAAAAGGACAAAAGAAATCAGTGAGTTAAATGAAATTATTAATACATTGTAATTTGTCTCTGAAAAGCAAACAAAGACATTYGGGACAATGGAAAGAGAAACTGCTGGTTGTCTCTTCCTAGACAAGAACTCTATTACATCTATCAACCTCCTTTTATCTCTAAATTATCTTGATTTTATTATTAACAATAACATTAGAGCATATTCTATCCTACTCTACATCCAAGGATCTCAAGGCATTTTATAATTATTAATGAATGAGCAGGGCATGAACGAACCCTGTTATTTTGTATTTAGTTACTGGCTTCTTCCTAGAGATCTTAATGCACACAGAGTTTAACAGTCTGGCAACAATGTCAGGGCGAATATTATTTATCTACTTTTGATACAGAAAAAATATGTGCCCCGAGATAACAATCAATGTGTACTTTGACTTGGAAACTGGGGCTCTCTAGTATTAAACAAAGATCAGAATCCAAGTCGTACGATTGCTAGTCTGATTTCTTACCAGCAAATCCCCATCTGCCCTCTATCACTGCTAATACTAAACTGTCTCCTTCCTCCTGGCCAGTAAGACCAGCATTTGCTGGCCCCATGCAGAAGGAGTATCCAAGTGTCCCACCCTGCACTGTAACACCTCTCCTTTCCTGGCGTTTCCACAGAAAATACTGCAYAGGCACTCTAAAACTAGGGAATGGGTTGACCAGGCGAATTTATAACGTGGTTACTCTCCTGACAATTTCAACTCCCTGTCCTGCATGGAACTCATGATTTGGTTAACTGCATCACCTCACATGTGCTGTCTTTGTCCTGGGTGCTTTCTTTCCTCTCCCAAATATGCGAGGTGGAATAGAAGAGGTTAAGAGAGCCCAGAAAGTTGGGGGCAGTAACCAGCCGGGGGGAGGGGGTTCTGCAGGTGCAACATCTGTGGGAGCAGGGCGGTCAGAGGCACTGGAAACCACAATGGCCTGGAGCCTGCCAGCTCCCATTTCTTTTTGAGGTGGAAAATCTAAATTCAAAAGTCCATCTTCTTCCCAGTGCAGTAATTTGATGGGAACTGTTAATAAGTTTCCTCCTCCCACAGGGATTTGAGGCAAACAGAGGAACAGTAGGCTCATTTGATCTTTTCATTCAAAAGATGTTTTCTTCCTCATCAGTAATAACAAAACTCCACAATGATATGAGGTCTTTTTCAGCTTATGTCAACAGAGACTTCTTTATACAACACAGTTATCTGTGTGTGTGCAGCCAGAATATTCCTCTGATGAAGTGCAGGGTCAAGTGACAAACTGCATTTAGCCTGTACTGGCGTGTTTAACCAGTACCACCCATCTGTAAATTGGTGTTAGTTTAGAAAAGTCAGACAAAATCTTCTAGTTTCCTCCAAATGTAGTATTTCCTCCATCAGAATCCAACAGTCCTGATGCCCGCACAGATAAATCCTGTGAGGCACATGTTTAATAGCCAGCATTTTAGGAGTTAAGGTAGGAACGGCTTTCCCTGAGAAAGTCAACTGTGTGCCTAGCTTTTGCTATATGAAGTCAAACAGACAATTCTCTTTTTTTAGCAGAGGCTTATGCCAATGAGCTTTCCAGAACGTGACCATCTCTCCTGGGCTTRCAGCTAGATTTCTTTTTCTGAATAATGTATTTGAAAGGACTTGTTTGGGTGGATTCTCTGTTTCACACAGGCTGAACTCAAAATGATTTTTTTCTTTAGTAGGAAAAATCCAACTCTTACCCATTTCATGAGATTGCAAGGAACATATCACCCCCTGTTTCACTGTCCCCCATGTTAGGGGACACGCTTGGGCGAACACATGCACACATACTAACATACAACCCAAAGAGTGGGATTGCACAAGCAATTTACTCAGGAAGTCAGACAAAAAAATCCCTTAGAGGTTTCCTAAATATTTTTCCTAGTAAGTATGTGGAGCATCTACTTAAATACTTAAGTTTGYTTGCTTGCTTGCTTGCTTGCTTGTTTTACCAGGGAAATACTGGCCTTGTTATTTACAGGTAAAGTGGTCACCRAAGACTRAAGAATCCAAAATCTTTACATCTATTACTATAACGACAGATATTCAAAACAAAGCAGGCAGAAACTTCTGCCAACATCTTCAGGGCTGGATGCTTGAAGTTAGCAGTCTATTGCATATGTGTGTCTACAGCATCTGTGTGCATCTAAATACAAAACGGCTTGTATTGAGAGATGCTGAGGTGTCACTATTAGGTATCTTATTATGGTCTTATTTCCTCTGTGGAGGAAATAATGAATGTTTGATTAGAATTCCCACTTTTATTTAGAATATTTTATTTGTGAACAGAGCCTCTTTTCTCGACTAGCGCTGCCATACACAGGCGTCTGAAAGAGTCTCAGCCCTTTAGATTGCTTCAACAAGAGAAGCACAGGCAGCGAAACGAGCAACAAAGATTAGCGGTGCTGTGTCCCCGTTGGCTTTTTGCAGAGGCTCCTCCTGTCAGYGGTCAGTTATTATACCAGAAGAACAAAGTGCCGAAGCTGCCTGCAGCTCCATTCAGGCGCGCGGTTGCCCAGGCAGGCAGGCAGGCAGGCCAGCAGCCAGAAGCCAGCAGGCAAAATTTAACAGCCACGCTTCAAGGCGCTGGTAACAGCTATCAATGGATCCATAACTCTCAGCTCTCCAGATATGGGGTCATCTTTCAATACTACCCCACTGTCATATACAACATTTGTCTTGTCCTGCATTCAACTAATTGTGTCAATCTATGGGGTGACTCTATAATACACATATACAATAGCACAATGAAAGCAATAATCTCCTACCCAGTCTCTTTATTTATTTAAGTGCTATTACAAAGTTTCCTGCAGCAAAGAGAAGCTGGGAGGCTACAACCTATTCCAGCCATGAAACAGCTATCCAGATGAAAGAAAGAATGTGGTGACTTAAATAACTTACATGTTTCTGTGACTTTTTTTTTTTCTATCCCGACAACACTACCAAGTGGTATGGAGGGGGGTGGGGAAATGACTTCACTAATATTTCAAAATGTGTAGCACAAAAAGAAGCAGAAATCCTAATAAAATTCCTGATTCCTAGGCAATTATTTTTCCTTCTGACATTTTTAAAGGGAATATTCACAATTTATATTTATTATGAGTAAAACGCAAAGACAAGACATATAAAATAGCTCGAAGCTTTCTCAGTTTAATGATTTTRTGGGTCTAGTTTTTGAAGTCCTAATATCATTATGTATTTTTAACATAAATAACTTCCGTAGTAGTAAAATTACTCCTTCTTAGTCCAAAATTCTGTTCAGAGTACTACAATAAAGTACTAGATATTGCTGTTCTCAGCATCATTGCATTAATTGCACAAATGACCGCATTTGGCTAATGTTCATAAGCCTCATAATCAATCAGGGTTCATTCCTGCTCTCCTATCATCCCAACACACCACCAATTCCCCTTTACAAGTACTCACACCTCTTGGGCTCAGCCATAAATAGACGTTTCAAGGGTCTCCTGCAATGAATGCATCTCCTCCGCTGCCTGAACTGACCAGAAACTTTTGGGTCTGGTTGCTGGAATTAGGGTGGTCCCCCGATCTCTCCAAGTTTCTGCAGGTCACTGAGAGCTATCCACTGACTATAAAATTATTGCAAATTCTATCATGCTTTATTCTCATGTGTTTATTACATGTCTGGTGAYCCTGGTAGCAGGGATGGAGACCTTTCTGCTTGGACTTTGTCCSAAGGCAGACAGAGATAACTATCCTGAGATCATTGAACAGTCTGTTCCAAATTTTACATTTTACATTCTGTCCTAAATGCTGTCCACCCTACAAACAGTCCAGTCATATCCGACTTCCACTGAGAGACTGAATACACACTGAAAAGCCAGATGGGGAAAAGTCTTCTCATATAGGCAGATGACTAGATTAAGCAGCAAGGCAGGAAGTTCGATACATCACAAAACCTATCAAATACTCCAGGGTGGAAAGTTTTCTGATCAATACAAGCACACATTTTACTAATGTCATGAAAGATACCCTGTGGGGAGTTCATAAAAAAATCCTGTGACTAGAAAAAATCCTTTCAGCCTGATAAAAAGGAGAGATCCTCTAATTATTTTCTAGAGAAGTAATGAAAAAAGAAGTTGGAACGGGTAAAAATGACAAATGCACATCTTCAATAACACATCACCACAACAGTTGACAATATTGAGGGGAAGAAGAATGAATGTGGTAACACATGCCCTTCTGCATATCGTACAGCTAGCAAAAAGCAAAAAGGGGTTGCTCCACCAAAGCCGTGCATGGTCTGCCCTAGCAGTCAGGCAGTGCCCTATACCTCTCCCAAAGGTTGTAGCTGCAAGTACCTGGAGTGGAAGGACCTACAGAGAATTGTGCCCATGCTGGAGCACCTTCTCCATGAGCACTGGGTAGGCTTCTGACAAAACCAAAGGAGGGACCCTCAAGGGAGGATATTGGCCGACTCAACAGAGTGGGCTCTGAGGGAGTGCTTGTGGGCATGTGTTATTTGTTAAACTGAGCTCTGCTCGCTTTGCTACAGTGTTGTGAAAGAGTTTTCAAACCTAATTCTATTTCAAGATAATAAAAATACCAGAGTCCTAAATGCAGTTGCCTGTAAAGGTTTGACTATGGGAGATCTAATCACACTGTGAGCCTTTCCTCAGTGCTTAATTACCTGACTGAATAATGAAAGAGAATTTATGTGACCATCATGAGAAAAACAGTCCTGCGCTCTATTTTCCTCCAGCTCTTACTCCGCAAAGGTTGGAAAAAGCTGTCTGTGAGAAGTTCATAGGACACAAATAATGGCGTGATGAGAGCTACGGTGCTGGAATAGATCAGAAATAAGTTAAAGGATATCTAGATAAAGAGATACAAAGGGCAGTTAAAAACTTTAATATAATCAAACTGTTATATGGAGACCTGAGAGTATTTGCAATGAACTGTTTCTTAAAACAAAGACAAAACTCATCATGTTGTAAGTGAAGTCCTCCAAACCCTGTTCCTTTTTTGGCAGATCTTCTCAGAAGGGCCCGTGCCAGGATTTTTAGATTTTTAACATGGACCATGATCAAAGAATAAAAATGGTCTCAATGGCATACTGGCCTGGTTTGCTATAGCAACTCCCATCTGCAGGAAGCTTCACATCTAGGAGTCTGATCTCCCTGATGAGATAAACTAAGGGGACAATTTCACAGAAGATTTACCACTTGTAAAATCTTTCTTCCAATGAATGTTTCTAATAAACAACCATAAAGTTGTGATATCCGTAGCCTAGTAACAGGGTTAAGCAACTAGAAAGTGTAAGTATTGAGTACATCATTTAGCTCATAGTCCTAATTGAGGCAAAGTCTGCCTGAGAGCAAAGGAATGAGGACTTCAGCATGTATCCTATCGCTGCCCCTTCCATTTTCCTGCATGCCAGCGCTTAGTCCCATTCTTAGCACAAGGGAGAGATGGGAGGTGTGCTAGATGTGATGGAGACAGCATGTTTGTTACAGAATGTAATTTAAAGTACATAACAACTGGAGATGTCTCACATGGGGCCAGACCATACAAGAGTTACATATGAGGAGACAGAAGCTCTAATTGTGATAACTACAAAGGGCAGACTCTGAGTCACTGAGAAGTGAGCTGGTTTCTGTAGCTGACTCCTTTCAGAAAGTAAATACACCTCCTAAAAGATCATCTTCAGGAAACAACCTTTATGCATGTGTGTGTGTGTGTGTGTGTATATATATATATGTAGCAACTCTTTACATAAATGCAGTTGTTTGAAATATGCAGGATTTTCAGCAACACTGTAATATTTGTATTTCTACACAGCCACTATCTATTCCATATACACAAACATCCGCCTACCCAGAAAATAATTGTGGATAATTCAATGTTCAGATTCGATAATGGATGCTCAAATAAATATGAGAATTCCAAGCAAATTTGTGCAAATGAAAAAAGATTTCCTCTGACATAATGGCATGGTGCAAGGCTGTCTGTAATGAGCTGTAATTTGTCTGGAAGAGCATTTTAAAGGGGTTGATCCATCCACTGGAAGACCAGCAACTGCTCTGAGACTAGAAGCAATGAGCCAGCCTGCCTCGTCTCAGAGGAAATTACACCACAAGCAGGCCAAATTTCTGACAACTTCCATAAATTATTTCAGATTTTCATATTTCAAATTTCATCTGCATTCATCATGTGAGTTTGACTGGGGAAAAATGTCTAGGAGGAGCTCTGCTAGCATTCAGTGCAGCAGTCCCAGGAGCCTGCCCTGGGACTAGATAATTGAATTTAGTTTTGATTAGATTATTCTTGCTGCAGTCTACTGCCAATCTGAAGTATTGTGCCTTCTCTTCTACTTAACCTTCCTGCCCCATGCCTGCTCCAGCCTGCATGCAGCTCTCTGTATTGCAGAATATATTTGAACAATCAAACTTAGGAGTTATTATTTTGCTTTCCATTGTCCATCCTTATAAAAGCACACATCTTTCACTGGGTTCCCTCTTCCCTGAAATCAGATTACTTCTTTTTTTTAAGTTTGTAATATTGTTTACCATTTTCAGTGGAAAGTGCCCTGTAATTTAGGTGGAAAAATCTAAAATCATTACTACATCTCTGGATGATGCAACGTACCATAAATAAGGATCATTTCTAAACCAGCTATAATCATCACTGGGCAATACACAYGAGAATAAGAACAGGTAAATAATGAATTCATCCATCTATTTAACTAAAAATCTATTGTTAGCCAAAGTTATTAATCAAATCTTTAGCTAGTGGTCAATAGAAAAACAAACAAAACATCCCCCCTGAACTAGCTCCACAGTCTTTCTCTGAAAGTAATCCATTAGAAATGCAGAATATGAACTTTTAGCAAAAAAATGCAACCCCATAGACAAAATGCATTTATGAAAGAAGTGTGGCAGAACAACAACAACAAAACTCCTTTGTGTGAAACGCATCTGAATGTATATAACATTATTACTAGCAGTAACAATACGCAATAAATACTTCTTAATGTATAGGCATTTTTTCCCCATTTACAGAATATGACTGAATTTGTACATGTTTCAGGAGCAAAATATGTGTAACTCTCCAAGTTGTAGTCTGGATTATTAGAAACACAGATAAGGTAAACAAAGCTAATGCTGTTCTTTAAGTAATATCTATCACTTCCCTGTTATTGAGTTATTTCTTTTAACAATATAGGGGTTTTTGATGCTATGTGTCTGAACTGAAGACTTTAGATTCTTTATTGTTCTCCATTTTGATGAAAAAAATTGAATTGGGGGCTGTTATATTGAGTTTTGTTCCGTAAATATACTGAAATCATATTTTTGTTAGAAACTATCAATAAATCCAGTATAAGAAAAGTAATAAGATACAAATATGAGCAGGACCTTTGCAAAGGAAATATTACAAAGAGAGTGTGCCCATAAAATATATTAGGGAATGTGCTTTCTCCCTTGTGTTTGAAGAAAATACAGAAGAAATTACAGGGAACTGTGTTATTTTTAATACAGATACAACACATGAAATCAAATGACTCTAACTGCTGGGGGATAATGTTCAAGAAAATGATCAGACGTGAACTGCTAATGTATAGGTTGTCTTAGAAGGCCATTATTTATCAGCTTGAAGATATGTTCCTCATTAACACAATTTACCAACACAAGGCATCGCTCTCCAAAAAAAGACTATATGTGTATACATACAGCTATATGCACCTTCTACATRTATATATGTAGTCATATGTATAAATATACACAGGCACACACATGCAGTTATTTTGTGTGCATATATACACATAAATGCACAGATGGGTCTGTATTTTTTAATGTGGTTTCTGTTAATCTAAGAAAGGACTCACTACCAACAAGATCTGGGGAAAAGAAATGCTGATGAGAGGGAGGGAAAAATTAAACACAGCAAACGAAGCATGGAATGTCCCACAAGCCGCAGTTAAAGGTAGAAAGAAGATAGCTGTGTACTTGCTGCCTATGAGTCCCACCCCACAGACCTAATATGTTGCATTTTCATAGTAGTTGCCCTTCTGGAAATAAGGATTCGGGTATGCAAGAAAAGGCCTACAGACTCTGGTGTACAGCTGCAACGGGCATGAGAAATCCAGAAAGGCTCCCCAAAATGTATGCGTTTCTTGCTGTTTATTGAAGAATCTCCAGGGTGGCACAGGGAAGGAATTCTTCTGACATCATGTGGTTTTGTCTACATTTTATTAAAAAACAATTTACATTCAGCAATGGGAGCTGTCTTAAAGACCTATTGTCTTCCCTTGTTTCAAGCAGCATCAATGGCTCATTCCTGCTCTTACTGAACTGAACAACCTCGGGCTCCGGCATTGTACGGCCAGTTCAGGGCTGCGAAGAATGTGCGAGGCGGCTTTCAGAGACCTGCACCTGATGCGGAGACCACGTGAGGCAGCATCAGGACTCACTTATTTCAGACACCCTGTGTCAGGCTCTCGGTCCAACTTTTGGCCTGTTATTGTTATTTATGTTTTTCTTACACACATTGTACACGTGAGCCTTATGCCATGGAGAGTGTTTCTTGCCTTGCAGTGGATGGAAAAGTCCCTGTTTTCATTGATACAAGTATTCAGAAGTAATCCTGACTTCACAGCCTTAAATACATGACAAATAGTGTATTTGCAGCATAATGTGTGCTTCATTTGAAATACTGATGGAAAGATACATTATTATTTAGAACTGCACCAAAATAAACCATTTCTATAATGCAAAAGAATATTATAGTAAATATGTTTAACTAGGAAGAGTAGTCATGACTATGTTCAGTTAATTACAATATGATTTATAGGTATTAAAATTAACAGGCTGTCTATGGTTTTCAAGTTGGGCACAGTATCAGCCACCATCAAGCGTTACAGGTTTGATCCACGCCCTGCTGCTGATAAGGGACGTTCCTGCCTCCCCTCTCTGCTGCCCCTCTCTTCCCTTCCCCTTTGCCCAGTGTCCAGATTCAGGTCAGTCTCCAGCTGCTTTGCATTTTTTGCTTGATAACCTAATAGGACCATAAAGGTCTTCCTTCCATTTTCCAAAGTAGAAGCACTATTCTTGGTTTGTTTGTTTGTTTTCAGAAGAGCTCTAGCTTCTTGAATGAAGTTTCCTTCAATTTCTTAACTCATGGTAAATAAAAAAAAAAAGAATTTAAAAGAAGATGTGTAACAGCTTGTGGTCAAATTGCAGGTAGAGCTGATCACAGCCTGGCTTTGACTTATTGGGCCATGAAGAACAGTGACCTAAGAAATTATTTAAAGCAATTTGCCAGTTCCCGGTATYGAGCGACCTTAGAAAGAGAGATGGGCTGTGCCAGGGCAGGGCTTTCTGCAGGGGCTCCCAAACATAAACCTACAAGAAAGAGTCGGGCACCCAGCAAGAGCTGGCTCCCAGAAAAAAAAGCAGTAGCTAGCAGAAGAGCTTGGTACAGTTATTTTTTAAGAGTTTCTTTGGGAACTGGTTATGATTGTAACAGGCATTTTTACTGAACAGAACTGAATCCATTACAACACAGATCTGCACCATAGCATCTATTTCCAAAAAGTCTAGTTAGAAAAGTGTGACTAAAAGTACACTTTCCAAAGATACAAGGTTAAATACAGATACAAAGATACAAGCAGGACATGCTCATACAAGCTTTTTACTACTGTTATTRTCAAAAGAAAATCTTTTCAACTGAAGGCCTTGTTCTTTATGGTATGTGATAAATAAGTGATTTAATTAATATGATTTTTTTTTTTTAATCCTGTATTTAAATAAAAACAGGAATCCAAGGATGACACATGTAACACTTGGGTAACAGAGATGATTTTATATGATGAAGTCAGAGCTCTGGAAAGAAGAAATGTTGCTTGCAATTTCAAAAGTTTGGGTTATTTTTTAAACCCAGAGAGAGTTTTTTCAAAATATGGACAAAAAGATGAGGGGTTCTATTTGGAGATCATTTGTTGTCAAAGCACTGCTTTCCAAAAAGTATTACCAACCCTCCCACATCAGACTGTTCATTGCCAATCACTCAGCTGTTCCCTACGTAACAGACAGCATCGCTTGAGGAGAGCAAAGGGTTTCTGAGGAACTAGCTATGGACAAACATTTCTTTTCTTCCAGGGTTAAATATAGAGTATATACAAAAAGGATAGAAACCAGCTCTTTCAGGGCAGCTTAGGTTTTCCCCACGTTGGGCTGATTTCTCTTAGAGGTTAGAAAAGAACCCTCAACCAGCTGGTGCCCGAGGCACGGGGCACCAGAGAGAGACCAGCTGGTGCCCGGGATGCGGCTGCCCCCTCCCCCGGAGCCTGGGCCCTGCAGCGGGGCCGGGTCGTCAAAGCAGCTCTGTGACTATTTTAGCTTTCCTAGTGCCAGGGCAGCTTGGACATGAGGCAGCCATGAAGGATTTCCTAAATTTCCTTCTCTTTCTCCTCCCAGCAGGTCTCGGCCTAACGATCAGTCCAGCTTTAACTGTTTGGCAGCTAATAAGTCATCCCAATTTGTAGATGACTTTATATTTAGCATTACAGTGCTTCATTGCACTGTGCAGCTGATTTCCCTCTTTCTGAAACTAAAAGGGTCCCAAATCACACTGAAATCAAAGCAACATCAAAATTTGTGCCTGCCCCTCAGAAGCATTTCTGTTGCATGTGATTTTGAAACAACGAAACTTGGACTGAACCCAACTTCTGCACATTTCTAGAACCAAACTCAAGGTAAAATCTTATGGAAAGTTTTTAATTGTTCAGTTGCCTTTTTTTTTCTTTTTTAATGTAGACTTCTGGGTTTTCTCAGTGGCTGGAAGCAAAACAGACCTATCATCATGGGAAGGCTCATGTCTTAGTATCTGTTACCTTACTAGAAACTGAGATAAGTCCTTATCTCACAAAAAAAAAATTAAAAAAATCTTTACTAATTAGATTTCCAGTTAAATTTTGCACACTGAAGAGCATCTGATTTTCCAGACATAAATCCAAACTTTGCAGTTCTGGATCTCTCTTCCTCTCCATAGTGGCAGCACACGCTTCCAGATGAGCATGTTTAACAGAGCTCTAAGATAGTGGCCTTCCTTCTTGATTTCCTTAGCATAAACACTGAAATAGTAGTGAGGTAACTGTGTCCTCCACCCAGCACAGAATATTGACTCTTCCAGCCCCCACAAGTGGGGGCCTCCTGAAGTGCCTCTCAGTGCCTTACCGCCCAGCCATATGGCACATCCCCAGCACTAAGGGTGCCTATTGAATCCGGCAGGGTCTGCACGAGCCATCACCCCGCCGGCAACCTCTGCACTCTGCACATTCACCAAGATGGGGTATTAGCAGGAAATTTCAAATAATTTCTGTTCTAATGCATTTTGGTTTAGTTGTCATGTGTTAGTGGTAAGCCTGCTGAAGACAAATGTGACTACGAATGCTTCAAAGCATTTCCACAGGCCAGTGGCTGACTGCAAAGGCAATACATACACAGGACAGCTACAGACCTGGATTCGGGAGCAGGGGTGCAGGCTCCAGTTATGTCCCAGTGGCATACAAAAACAGTTCAGTCTAGGCATAGTCAGGAGAGATGCATTCTTCCACTGGCCAAAAGGACTTTCCTTAATGTTAAGTTGTATCACTGTATGCTGATCTTTTATTTCAGACTTTGGGCATCCATTTTTTTGCTTAAGAAAATACCCAAAAAGCCTCCAAAGCCTCATTTCATGTAACCTCCACGTAACCTGGAGGACTGATATGATTAAACATTTGCTACTGGCTGAATTTGCAATGCTTCTGCAAAAAACACAGATAAACTGTTCCAGGCAGCTCTAAGTATATTGTATAGTTTGGATACACGTGATTGACGTGCAGCAGGGAAATGATCCTGCTGATGGGTGGAGGCTGAGGGAGTTTGGCAGGAGCAGTATCACTCCATGCATTTGACCTGTAAGTGGCCATTCAAGGCTGGTGGGACAGCATCAGACAGCCAAACACTTTGCACAGGAGTACAGTAGATGTGGCTTTGGACGTTGTGTTATGYCTGTAGCACTAGGCTGTCTGTTAAGTGGATTGCACCAAGTGTGGTGCGTAAGGGATCTTGTGCTTCCTAGTTCAAGGGACTCCCTCTGTGTACAGCCAGCTTTCATTCTCTGCCACTATAGCTATGCTTGCAGGAAAACACTTGGTTGTGGAAAAGAAAGTAGGAAGAGAACCAGTGGAGTCGTCAGCAGACTGCTTTTCCTCATGAGGAAGAGCCACATGTGCCATGATCAGTGTTTCGGATGGCTCTTTACTGCCTTGGAAAAAGTTCTGCTGAAGGATTGAACAAAGCATATGATTAAGGCAACCTCTGATCAATGAATCCCTCAAGAACACCCTTGGCTTTCAGCGCATGCTTAAGTCCCAGTAGCTGACGTGTACCGCTGACCGCCACGGTGCTGCCTGCCCAGGTGGGCTTCCTCTGGTTTCTCTGCCTCTCTGCCCAGGCTGGCCTGTCACACAGCTGGGAGCTACGGCCACATCTCACAACATGCTTGGCGGCTGTTAGGCAATTAAATTCAATCTCCAGTGCGGGACACAGACGTTTGAATGCCCTATCATCATGACAAAAAGTCTGAAAAAATGTTGGACTAATTTGACGTAGATAATAAAGGCAATAATGCCACATAATCAGGGCAATTCTCTTTTTTTTATTTTTGCACACAGCAGCAGAACCAGGGCTGACTCAAGTCTTCCCAGTAAGCACAAGCAAAATTCAATTTTTCAGTCGCAGCAGAGCAGCTCCCTGGCACCAGCCTTCTTGGATGACTCAGAGCACCAAGGCTGAGCATATTCCCATGGCCCCACTCTCTGCACATCCAGCCCTGCTCTCCACCTGCTGTTGCTCCTACCCTGTTCCCAGCCCTGAGCATCAGCATCCAGCCAGAGCCGGTGGCAGGGGCACCGCAGCGTGTGGGGGACAAGAAACATGGCCATCTCCCAGCCCCATCTCTCATGTCCTCACCTGGCTGAAGAGCCTGCTTTGTGCAGGACTCCCCTCTGCCCAGAAACACGGGCTGCCCTACACGTGCATGTGGGCAGTCTGGGCCAGCCACAGCCACGGCTCCAGGCTCCTCACCTGGGGCTGGGGCCTTGCGAGCCCCCCTCAGACCCCTGGCCTGAGCGAGTGCTTGATTCACTTACACCTGGATCTCATCCTGAATCCAGCTGGCTTCTCTCTCACTTGTAAGACTTGCAGGCAAATGCTTTTGAAACTGCAGGTCTCAGACAACTTTCTGTTTTATATACATACACGATGGCATTTCTCATTAGTAATCATCCAGCTAAAATTAACAGCAGGCACCGAGTACTAACTCAGGGCCATATTCTAGCACCCTGATGCCCCAGAGATAGTTGCCTGATTCTTAGGACAGTGAAATACATACCACTTTTTTGGGCTTGTGGCTCTGCTTGCTGTTGGGGAAGATGGAGATAAGGGGTACCTTACCTCCAGACAGGAGATGGGGGAAGGTCCTTTGTGCAGATGGCACCAGGAGGGCAGGAAAACCGTGGTTCAGTGAGACACAGTAATTACTTAGTCTGGGCTGCACCATTTCCTGCAAGAACCTATTTCTTTGGGCAGAGACCGTTTGTTAAGTTTTGTTCCCAAGCAGTTTAGCTAAATGTAGGTTATTTTAAGCCTGCAACAGTGTTTCCAGATTTGATTCAGTGAAATTTGTTAAAAAATATGAAAGGTTAAATGGCTGCTTATGTTTCCTCTCCTGAGATGAAAATGCCACACACACAAGTGAATGCACCACATTCATTCTTCCTCCCTGTGTTTTCCGAGGACCACAAGAAATACCTACTGAATGTCACCAGACATTGATCTCTGCTGGAAGGGCCAACAGAGATACCACACTCATTTTCTTTCCCGTTCCTCCCCCTTCCTTCCCTCCCCTTTTACATGTGCAATCAGTCACGGGCTGAGCTGAAGGGGATGGGTGGGTGGCCCCGCTCTGCTGCACAGGTGCTCCCATGGGTGCTCCCCTGGGCATTTCTGGGATACCATGGGGAGGGGAGCAGAGAGACGGAGGGCTTACGGTCTCCTTAGCTCTCTTCTTGCCTCCCCAGGAAATCTTTGTTTCCTACCAGCTGAATTTTTTCCTTCCAGTTTGGGAATGTAGGTCTCATTAATGAGATTAATGGGAGTTGACTGTATGTACAAAGAGGACAATAGGTCCCTAAGACGAACCATGCCTCCTTTGGAGAATGTCAGTACAAATGGGGAAGACACGTAGATTTGTTGTGGTCTTTTTAGATGCCAGAAGACTACCAGAACAACAGTGTAGCGTGGAGGCTGCTGGCAGCCCTTGTAATGGGAAATAATTACCGACAGCCAGCAAGTTGCACAAATGTCTGAGGGTAAAGGTTGGTGTCCCTGTGGCTACCCAGTTAATAACACATTTGCAGGTAAGAAAGTTGATCTATGAATGCCATGTTAATAAACAGAAGGTGAAAACAAAGTAGGGACATTTTTATGGGTAGCTTGAGTAGGCAGGTCAGATTCATGCCTCCTATTCTGTTTTGKTTTTTTTTGTGTTCAGAGGAAGAAGTGGCTTAGTGAGACACAGCTGGTAGCTTTTCCGCAATCTCCCTCATAACCAGCAGGGCAGAATCCTGCCGCAGTACAAGAAAACAAAACCCCAACAGACAAACCTCCTGTTGTCTTCACGAGTCCCAGATTTTCTCCCAGGATTTGCAATCTGCTCTTCCCTCCCAGCCTGCCTGGTTGCCGTCTCACTTCAGAGCAGTCTGGAAGACCCCTCTCCCCGAAGCTGGCTGCCCAGTATCTCAGTAAAAAATATTCCATGGAGGCTGTCACTAGTCCAGCACAAACCCGATCATTTTGTTTGGCTTTTACAGCATCAAAACACACCTGTCCTAGCCAGAATATTAAATAAGGCCTACCTTTGGTTAGATGCATGTTTAAAGAAATGTCATTTTCTACTAAAGATGAAGTGAAATTTTGTCATTTCAGGCTTATACTGAGCTGCATTTATTAGAAAATGAAGTCTACATTTGAATGAGAACCTATTACTTCTATTAGTCCCTTCTGAGCCATCACAAGTAAATATTATATAGATTATTAGAAGAGATGAGGAGACCTGGCAGATTGGCTTCTTGATCAAGGTTACGCTGTACTCATTATGCAGCAGCACATCTGGAATGGTCCAGTAGTACCCTGAGAATTCCTAATACATTAATAAGACTTACACCTCCYATAATTGCATTTGGCTGATTAACTTTCGTCCAGCTGGTCTTAGCTGCATAAAAAGGTATTTTATAAGCTTGTTATACAGAAGTAAATTCTGAACATCTTTGGCATCTATCTTGCCAACTTTTATTCTGACCTGAATAACTCACTTTCTGGCAGCTTTTAGCACAGATGAATTTAAAATATCCATCACAAACATTAGCCCCCTTGAGCCTGAAACTTCCAGATGTATAGTCATAACCATATGCCGCAAAGAACTATTACGTATTATTTTGTTATTAGTCATTTTAATAATCAGCTCTAGCTGTCTCTCCTTAGTCGTAATGGAAGTTCAGCACTTACAAGCTTATAAAAAATTGCAAGGCTAGATCTTTGGCTTTCTAAGGGCCATAGTTTTAGTTTAGATGCTTTTGTTCCTGCAGCTGAATGCTTTCCAGATTGCAGCAGAGTCTGTTTGATCTTTGAGGAGAGAGGAAAGAATCCACACATTCCCCACCAGCTTAAAATGCRAAACTCCCCTTTGTTCAACAGCAAACAAGGCAGCTGGAGATAAATTCTTCTTCTCCTACCATTAGGTGTCACTGCAGTAAATGGAAATTACGGACAAATGGTTTGAAAAGAGGAACCATTGCCGAAGATTATTCTGCGAGAAAAGAAATAAATATATTTATAGAGTAAATGATGGCTGTATTCTAAATCTATACTTCATTGCAAGCAGGTTTTCTAAACAAAACCCATTTTTTTTCACTTCCTGAGGGCCTGAATGATTTGAAAATACAACTACTCTAAACACTTCCAGAAATTATTTAAGGATTTTGCTGTAAAGGCATAACCAAAGTAGATTCAAAATGTGTAAACAGTATTCCTTTATCGGTTTCACATAGTTTAGTTATTTTATCAAGACTGGAAASAGTGTGAAATACAAGGAGTTCATTTGGAGGTACAGTCTGTACTCACGAGTCTGTAGACAGGAAAAAAAAAGAGCAGATAGAGCAGTCAAAGTATTTCCGAATAGTCCAGTTCTCCAACTTCACCTTTAACAAATAATTTCTTTTTACTTCTACACAGAGATTTATAGTTTTTGCAATCAAAGTACCAAAATAAACTGTAGCAAATAGCTGATTAATTTTTTTAAGATTTGCAAATTATTGCCAGCACAATCACCTTAATAATTGATTTTATGTTTCCAAAGCCATATTTCACACTGAATATATCTACTGTAGTTGTTAAGAGCAGGTATTTAGGCTTTTAACATCTGTCTTTTTGTGCTACTCATGATTCCCTCTTATAGGGGCTGATTTTACCCCCAGACTTCTTGGACAACAAATCGCTCCGAAAGCCATATTTTGCTCCCTTCCCCCACCCTACTTTGAAGCACAAACCCAGCACCCACTGACTCCATCAAGAATTACTTTTAATCTGCACGCAAGGATCAGGCCCCAGCTGGCATCAGGGAAATCTTCTGGATTCCTGGAGGACACTGAATGTGGTGTCCAGCGCTGGCTTCTTCCTCCAAGTACTGGCAGCCAGTTGACAAGTAAACACAACCGTTGTAGTTCTGAAGAGCCAAAATGAGAAGTTTTCAAACAATTTCATTTTGATTTAATTAGGCTTTCCATTTGCAATAAAGTGGAACACGTTGAGTTTACACTATTATATATATTTTATCAACTTAAGTAGTTAGTCATGAAAATAATATTTCAATAAACAACCCTTTCCCCTTACCCACCCACTCTCCATGCCAAAAAAACAACCAGTGAAAACATCTAGAATATTGTTCAATACTGCGGGACCATTCTCTGCTGGCTCAACTCAGTTCAGCTTCTGCTCCGGTAGGACCGCACCAACCTCCTCCATCGAACTGTCCAGACTCATTTTAATCACCACGGCCATTTGCAACTCTATATCCAGGGATTTRATTTGTTTGATCGCTCAAGATTCTTATACGGTAAAGAAGGCTCATGTACATGCTTTAAATCATGGTTTTACTTTTGGACCTATGGGATGAAACAGAAAACAGAAGTCTGTGGTTCATTCTCTCTATGTTCCTGCTGCTGGAACAGGATTGATCTTCATAACCTGCTTGATCCACGTGATCTAAATCAGTGCCTGGGAAGTTTCACAAGACCTRAAATATTTTTTCTTCTTGCACAGGGTCCCTGTAACAGCTTAATGTTAAAAAACAAAGTAAGTAAATTTATAGAAGAGTCAGAATATTAAATATTGTTGAGGCATAGGAATATGTTTTCATTTTATATGCACATATATACGAATATGTATATATACACATTATATATTTTATATACATAATATAAAACACATACATACATTATACATATATACACCCATGCATTTATATACATATGTTCACATATGTATGCATTTTGCACCAAAAATCAAATTTATTTTTACGTTAMATAATTTAGTTACTCTCCTATTGTAATGGCTTACATTTTGGAAGATGAAGACAAACCGCTTAGACCTTGAAAAACACATGGGCTACTCAGATAGATGGCATCTGGGAGGACTCCGAACTCCCTCAACATTCTATAGGGAACAACAGAGCCAGGTGCATTTCTTCCTAAATCAAATTAGCTGGAAGATGCCACATCCAATTGTAGTAAATTGATGTGAGAGTTTGTGATGTCTATAGCAGATCTTACAACAAAGGTCAATGTGCGGAGACGTAGACAACAGGCTGGTATACAGCAACTTGTAGTGGAGCTGCTCTAACAAAAGCAAGGAAGATATAAAATGCAATCAATTTCTTAATATAGGAAAAATACAGTCTTAATGATATATTTTAATTAACCAAACCCAATCATTTATATCATAAAAAATGTTAATATAAAATGGTGTTTGACTGAGGCATTTTGAGACACATGATTAGAAGATAATTTTTAACTTTAAAAAATAAGAACGGATTTAATGTAATCAAGCTACAGAATAAAATAAACCTGGATTATATGGCCAGGGAAGCTTGGAAAAGAAAACAAATGTGGTTCTCTAGTACATAAACTTGCAGAAAAAATACTGACATATGTCAAATTTACCTGTCATTGTCGTTGTTTTTAAACATCCCCCTTGACATCAACAAGTTTATATCATGTTTTATGACACTTAATTATCCCTAATTTTATTTAATTAACTTCACAAGACATCTAAAGCAATTCAAATGTTTTCTTAAATAAATGATGAGAAAGCAGCAGTTAAAGGGAGGTTACAYATATATTCCGTTCAGAAAACTACAGTTGCAGGAATGCTGACGTAAAAAGTCAAACACTTAAATTTTGGATAAAAGCTGCCTGTGCAACTGTAAATGAAATCTTCAGCCTACATACAGAGGGCTTTTTTATGACTTGATCATGCAGGGTTTTCTCCACAGGATTCTTTCCTTATTTGTTGAGCAAAATAAATACTTATTACGAATTTGCTATTTTTTATGTCTTAATCCCCAAGCATTATTTACCACATATTGTTCAAAATCTGATCTGAAGACATTTGGTTCTTTGTGGGTGCTTTTATATAGCTTTCATCCATGTGTGCTCAGTACTTTAAAAAAAATCTATGGATTTGTCTTTGCCACATCTGAAAAAAAMCAGATGATATAATTATTCCCATTTCACAGATGGAAACTGAGGACCAGAGGGATTGAGGTCAAAATTGCTAAACCTGGGTGCCCAAACTGAGTTTTTTTTCAGGGTTTTTTAGCACTTTAAATACACACTGTCCAAATCCAGTCAACTTCCATGGCATCTGTGACTCGTCCACAAATTTCACGCCACTCTTTGGGCTCTTTGTGGGTATATTCAGGCATGTCACAGTTTGGATGTGCAGCTTTGTGACCCTCCTCCGTAGCAGAAGGACTGCGGGGAGGGCTGGAGCATGGGAAGATCTCCCTGCAGGGCTTGCTCACCTCATCTTTGAAGGGTGCAGCATGATTAGATGAGATGCTCCAAGGAAACATCCAGCTCTTACCCACTGACATCAATAACACTGTGAATCCACTGCTTCTTGGAAACTCCAAGACAGGTAAAAAAATTTCAAATAAAGCCACAAACACCGGTTATTATGAAAAATTCAAAGCTGAATTTTGAACAACCCTTAAAGCAACTCTTTATATCAACTCCTTGGCTACAATAATGGAGAAACTGGCAGCAATGGTCGGAGCAGCACAACACTCTCAGACCATGGGTACACCGCTTAAGTACACCGCCAGTATTTAACCAGGCTGATGTTTTTCAGTAATTCTGGAGTCAGTTTGTGGGAGGCTGGTACTTCAAACATATTTTTAACTCCTGTATTTGAACAGTTTAGCTATATTTGTGTTTTAAATAATGCTGCTGCAGCAAAGATAAAAGAACTGCACTTTGCATTTCAAAATACCCCCCAGGGGACTAGGATGGCTCAGAGGACCGGGAACAGGATCTCTGTCCTTTCACCCCTTCCCTGCCAATTCTAATTCAGGCAGGCCAGCAGTGGACAAAAACTCACTCTGGATGTCACCCCGGCGGTGTGAAGTGCTTCAGGGACTCCATCCTCACTCCTAATGGCCACGCGCTCCTGCGCGCTCCCCGTTCCCTCCTGCGCCCACAGCCATTATATTCAGAGCAGCAACATGGAGGCCAAGAGGTGAATGAGCCCGAGAGTTAAATTACCTCTCAGCCACAGAGGGTAATTCTCCTAGACAAGAGGGAGTTCACTGATGCAGCAATAATACAGCAAGTTCTCCCTGCTCCTCGTTATCGTCCTGAAGGTAGATATTCCCTTGTTTTTCTGTTTACTGTAGGAGATGTGTCATCTGTCGACTTGAGGACAGCAGCGACAGCTCAGTATGTGTTACTACAAAGGAGATGGTGAGAGGCCTGTGTCTGCCAAGAAATAAAAACRTAAGAAAACCAGTTTTTATGTGATGGACACGGCGTTAGAGGTGGGCAAGGCCCAGGCGAATGTCGGGGGCCATGGATGTAATGGGACCAGCCCTGCAGGCAGCTTCTGCAAGCCTGTGGTGCAGTCCTACTGCTCGTCCACTAAACACGAGCCTGCCCTGGAAAACTGGGAACCGTGCCTGGACCTGGGTGCTCTGAAAAATCAAATTTGATTGTAAGAGAGCCAGAGGACTCTGCGGTAGCTGGGAAGAGGCTCCTGCCTGACACCAACAGCCACAATGCATCCTATTGTGTGCAGCCTGGATAAAGGTGCAAGCATTTTCCACGACTGCCAGCGTGCGGTGGGTAATCAGGAGCCGGGGCTGGCAGCAAGTCCTGGCCATTGGTCGCCAGTGCTGTCATCACTAGATTCACACCTACACAGATTAAGTAAAAAATAGTTCAAAATGCTACAAGGTCATGAATTTTTAGAACATCCAATGTATTTTTATTTCAGTAGAATTTCTACAGCAAACTTTGTTTGACACAAGTGGCCATATTTTGCGGAAAGCATAGGACAAAGGTACCTATGGGTAGGAAAGGCCTGCAGTCCTGCACAGTGCTGGGACCCCTGGCTTGCATTACAGTATCTTTGTGGCATGAGAAGATCACCTGTACACTAGGCTGATTCTTGATGGGGTTGTTAAGACAGTTTTAGAAACAGATTGTGGCRGCTGTGGAAGGCAAACTGGTTGCGTTACACCAGATGTTTTGCCCTGACAGCTCATGCACGTACTAATAATGCTGTCCTTATGCATGCTGAGGAGGAGGGATAACTTTGAGGGGGAACAGCCTGGAACAACATGCTGGAATTTCTTCCGCCTGTCAGCACAGCCTCAATGTTATTTGTAATTTTTATGCACTAGTGTTCTGGTATCTCTGTCCATACAAAATTAGACCCTGTGGAAGAGTAATTTTTTGCCTGGCTTCCTAAGGAAATTAAGCTCATTGCAATCGTGTTGCTTGTGTGTCCGTCTGGGTCCTTCTTTGTCCTTTCTGTAATAACTTCTAAGCCCTTTGGTTGATTACCACAAAGTTTGATCAATAACAGGTTCAAAAATAATTGTGTTTTCACACATTGCATGAAAATAGAAAGCCAAATAGAGAAGCCGAAATTATGGCCCCCATTGATAGACAGGCTTTAACTTGAATTCACACCGGAGAGTCCACRTCAACATAAAGACCTTGCCAATACCCAACACCAGAAAAAACTTCAGTTGGATGTCATGCCTTCTTAGACAGCATTCTGTCAGCCCTGAGACACAGTCCAAGCTGCTTGGTCCTGGGAACGCTCCTACTGAGGACAGTGGGGTTACTTATCAAGAGAGTGGGAAATCACACCTGCAGTTTTACCCAGTCAAGTGGCTTTCTGACCCAAAACAGGGAGTCCAACCTCTGTCCTTGCTGCAGCTCATTCCAATGCCGACTACATAATCCCCTTCCCCTTGTGCCACTTCTGGTATTCACTGGACCCAGTGCCAAACCAATTCGGTGCACTACATATTGGCAGAAAAATAACCTAGCAAAGAAAGCAGATAGCTTTTTGCCAGGTTAGTGAGTTGAGCTGGCTCAGCACAGGATCTACCGAGCACAAGGTGGGTGTGAGAAGGAAAAGGAAGAGCTGGTGGTAGGGCAGGGGGCAGAGGGAAAGGTGAGCTGGGGGAAAATGGAGCAGGATCTTGCCCTGTCAGAGCAAGCGAGTTGTTAGGTAGGTTCAGCCGAAGAGTACCGACAGCTGTAATTGCGTGTGCTATACTAATTACAGAAACACAAAATAACCAGCTGTGAATGAGACTGTTCCACACTGATTCTTTTGCATTTATTAGATTGTGCATGGAAATTAATGGATTGGTTTTTAACAGCGTGGAGATCCAAGCTGTGACACAATGGAACAATAAGAGACACTGAGATGACTACTTCTTGAAGGTGACTTCCTCTGAAGCAGTGACATCCAGGTAGCACAAGAGATGACATGATTTCTCTGGTGCCTTTCTGGGACTTGGACTAAAACTGAATTAGTCTGTCTATATTTAACAGTTACGCCAGTTCAAGCATATCCCACGATGGTTAAACCATGCTCAGGGAAAACACAGCTATATAAAAGACCTCCTGGAAGGCTTACCTAAAGAGTAGGAGAGAATAAAAAGAAGAGGCAAGAATGCTTCTTATGCTGACACATCTAATATCCTGCAGTCCTTACACAAACCTGTGTTTAGTGCCCTTTTACTGCCACTGAATATGCATGAATCTCCCAAAAATGTTTATGCTAGGACAAGCACTTACTGCTGAATCCTCAGAACTAAACACCTACTAAATAAAATCCAATCAGTCTTTCAGAGAGATCTCAAGTTAATGGTAAGCATTTTCTGGGAGCATTTTCCAATAAAGCAAACTGTTGTCATTAAAAAGAGACTTTTCAATCAAAATACTCATCCACAAATTCTCCGTGCCTTTGTATATTTTCTAATGAAAAATGTCAGGTTTTGGAAACCAAAACTGTTCACTTTGCAGCTTTTATTAAAAAACACTGGAGAAGAACAATAAAGAAGACTTGTCCTTGTAGAGAAAGGCCATTTGTCTACCCAGAACTTTTATTTAAACAAAAATTGTAATTATTTCTAGCTTTTAATTCTAAGAACGCGTGTATAGACTTCATCGTAGTGCCACATATGGATACTCAGCTTGTATTTCTGGCCCCTGTAACACCAGCCCCTGCACTTGAAGACTGGTTTGTGTAAGCACAAACCAAATCCATGCTTGTCTCAACCCAAACCCCACTGACGAACTAAAATGCCAAGGCAGGACCGGGATTGCCAAGCAGCCCAGCGGGGATTTGCCACAGGGAGTTTGGTGGTGGTGATGTGTGGCCCGACACCCTACCATCCTCCCAAGCTCAGAACTGCATTTCTAAAAGCTGATTTTGCCTCTTTTCAAGCAGCTGCAGCCTGCATAGGGGAAAACACGTCTTTGCAGAGAACCGGAGTAGTGTAAGGACCAGGCAGTGAGGCAGGAAGGAAAATCTGAAAAGAGAATTATCCTGGACAGCCATAATATTTGCCTAGAAAATATTGCCTAGATTAACTGAAAGTGCAGGTACTCTTGCTTGATTTGACATACGTACAAGGGAAAGGGATATTTAAAAATGCAAGTGGTGTTAGCAGTCCTTACAGCTCCTGCTGGTAGATCTGGTGAAATTGGTGAAAAGTTAAAAAAAAAAAAAAGAAAAGAAGAGAGAAGAAAAAAACCGCCTTAGCAATTGTTGTTATATCTTTCTGTTGCAGTAAGATCAAGAAGTCAAACAAAGCTTTTCATACATCTGTTAAAATTCTGAGTGCTGCTTATTGAGGTTAAATTCTGCTTTTTTTTCAGGATTTAGACAAATCCATTCCAGCAGAGGATTAAAGATCTGTTCCCACTGAGGTCAACATCAAAACTTCAATGGCAAAGCAGACGCCGGACCTGAATCAATACAGAAACCAAGCCCCATTTTCAGGTTATTAAAGGAGTTGTGAATTTTCCAGCATACAAATTTCCTGTAGGAACTTTTTCTTTCTGCATTTTTTAAAAAATTCTGATCAATTCCTGCCCCCCTTGAAAATTCAGATGCATTTAGTGAAGCGCTGTGCTGAAATGGAGCGTATTTATTGACAATGAAACGAGAGCAGTACACTTCCAAGCAATTTAAAAATAACTCCCTTCGATTAGTTTCAATGCAAGGATGATAGCACAGAGGATTATTTTTCTGTTGTAGTAAATTATTTATGTGAAAGTTGTTTTCCTTTTAACAAGTAAATCTTCRTAGACACAATTGCATTAGGTCTCTTGAATTTCATAATGGGGTTATCAATGAATGCACACAGAGTTTCAAGGTAAGCCTCAAGTGCAGCTATGCTCACATGGTGTAGAAAATCATCGGCGGCATTTCCATGGGCACGAATGCTCTTCCACATCCTTTCCCCAGTGGGGAGAGAAAATCAGAGGCTGCTACTGTGGGGTTTTTTCTGTTTATCACTTGTCCTTTGTGGGAAATAATGTTGGATCAAGCAGTGGCAACATGTTACAGCTCTGGCAGTGAGAATGGCACACAAGCCTCGACTGAAGCTCTCTTGCAAGCTGCACCATGCCAGGAGTCCTTTGCCAGGAAACTGTCCCCATATAACTGTGCGTCACCTCATGCCTGGAGACCCTGCCAAGACATGATGGGAAGGGACACAAGTACAAGGAGGGAGAGGAGTGGTCAAGCAGCAGGCAGAGCCCCATCTCCTGAGTCCCACACCAAACCCCTACCTACAGGCATCCCTCAGGAGATGTCTGTCAGCCTCTGCACCAGGTATCAGTATATATGTCCCTGTTTCAGCACTATTTTTTTTCTGTGCAGCAGCAATTTTAATATTCTTCCTTTATCGCCACATGAAAAGTCTTGCCTTCCTTCTGCTGTTTCTTCCATCTTGCTGTGGACAAATGGATGACACAGCAGTAACTGCCCCCCACTAGGTTTTGGGTTCAGTCCTATGCAGGTTGTTACACAGCAGAATATGAGACTGGCAGCAACAGGATCCTCTGCAGACCAATTTTTCAGATGATGCAAAGTCAGGCACGGTTTATTTTCCTATCATCTTCCCCTGACATCTTTACATGCATGTAGGCTCTCTATGCAGTGACAGAGATTAACTGAAAACAGTTTATATGGCACTTATATAACTCTTGCTTCTTGCTATACAATAATGTGGCATCACAAGCAAACAGGTATTAGACAGAGTAAGCAAGAGACTTGTCTAGAGCTGAACGCAGGTGGCCCATTAAAGGGTACGGGGGAAGAGTGAAGCCCAGACTGGCTACAGGGAAGAATGGAGAGATGTGTTTTGACTGTGTKTGCTTTAAGAATCAACTATCAAGAAAAATCGGGTTTCTTGATAAGGGAGAGCACTTTCATGGACACGTGACTGATGTACAATGACGCTCCTCAGAGGTGAGAACAGGAAGAAAAAAGCCAGCAAAAGACTGGAATCTGCTTTGAGARCCAGTTTGCCCTCAAAGAGAGCCCAACAGTACATGTAAGTAAGGACCATGAGCAAAGGGAAGGGGTTGAGGTCAGCAGCGTTGGGGGACACTCCCAGCATGGAGCCCCAGCAGCTAGGGCCAAGCAGTGCCCAGGTGGGAAACCATACGGCAATCAGGACCTGCTCTGACTTTCAGATGGACTTTGTGAACATATTGRGTTGTTTTGGTCACTATTTTCCAATGTGTCAACCAAATGTCTTGGTGTCTACTGTGGCAGAATAAACTCCTCATTGTCTTCCCTAACATTGTCTACCTACCACTGGAGCCTCAAGGTGGCTGGAGAGACTCTCATTCTGCCATTCCTCAGGAAGCAGCCGACCTTGTTTGAGGCAGGGAGGTGAGGAAACCCTGGGAGGACCCTCAGGTTGTGTTCATGCTCATAGCCCAAATAGTGCCAGGCCCCATTCACTGGCACGGTCCGTGAAAATTCCTTTCCCCCAGAACCACCTGGCAAGGAGAAAGTGGGGGAAAATGCCAGGCATGCAGCTGCAGGCATGGCTGTGTGAGTAACCACATCTGAGCGCATGACACCTTATGGACCAAATGCTAACACTTTGGTAAAAGCAGCTTAGCTGTTTTCCATTTGGGAAATACCTGAGCCCRTTTGCTGTACGGTAGCCTTGATCTTGCCCTTGCTCTGACCGTGAACAACTGCATCTTCTGCTGACCAAGAAAAGCATAGCCCAGCTGTTTTTCTATACCACTTCTTACAGCTTCCTAAAGTAGGAGGGGAGCACTCTGTACCTAGTTTACAAGCATAGGAAAGACTACATCAGTTAGCTGAATAAGCAGGTATTTATTGCAGTTCTGCAGCATCAGTGAACTGAGAAGACAGCCTGAAGTGCTCTTGCCGTTTGCAAAATACTCTGTATTTTCTTTCCTAAGGTACTTGGTTCAGAAATGTCTATCAATTCTAGGAGAGAATATCTTTAACTTCAAAAAAGATTTAATGATCACCCATAAATAACAAAGAAATAAGAATTAAGTCAGACATTGGACAATGTTTGTCTACAAACGATGCCCTCTCCGCGGGGCTTGTGAGGAAGAGGAGCGTTTCAGTGGCAGGCAGAGCACCTCTCGCTCACCTTCCCGCTGACATTGCCGTGCAGTGATGCTCAGGATGCCGCGCGGGGAGCAGCACCCGGCCCCCGGGGCGGCTGTGTCGCAGCGCCGCCGACCTCTGGCTCTGCCACACCGAAAGGCGCGATTCTAAGTAAATTTCCAGATCTGAGCTTTTCTCAAGAACTGGAGTGTTTGGTGAACTCTCTAAACTGCCAACACAATATATATGTCTGTCAAAAATATTGGCTTGATAAAAGTAGACGGTGACATACACTGCCCACATGTGCTTCTCCTAATTTGCCCTTGAGAATTTAAACTTTCAGATAGTCACTCTTGGGAGTGTAACTTTTCAGGAGGCAACCACGGTTTGCATTTTTAACCTTTGAATTGAGTATTTTGAGCTCTCTTTCCTGTTTCTGTTCAAATACAAGTCAGAAAATATATTCAGTACATTTATTTAGACTAGTTTAATCTCTTATGCAGCTGTGTATATCTTCTATTTTTTGATCTTCTGAAAGCATATCTTCATTTTCAACTTTGTTTTAAAGCTGATTGCAAAAGAAAAAAAATTAAACAGACTAAAAAGAAAATAGAATTAAATAAAACAAATGGCAGAAAACAAATTAACATATTATACATGGTTCTGTTGTGGTTTTGTAATAAAAATGTTAATGCAATTAGACAAATTACTTTCTGTCATTCATAGTGGTTCTTGTAACGAGATGATGTGTTAGGGCAAGAGAGAAGTTCTGCAATTTGTTTTTTTAATTACCTAAGCACAAAGTTTAGGAGCTTCAGAAGAACAAATGAGATCCCTGTAGTTTCTGGATTGTGTGAATCATGACTTGGAGAAATGGTCTGTTTTCTTTCCTGAAGAAAAGCAACAAATAATTATTAATGTATCACAGAACACCAAGAATCAGTGAAATGTGTTGTACAAATAGATGTTGGTCTTTCTATGCTATTTTTTCAGCAGCATCTGCCAAACAGTCTGTGCTTTTGATGGAACTGATCTAAATTACAGATGGGCCAAAACTGCTTTTCAGGGTCAAATTTGGCCTGATTTTAAAAGGCTTCCTATTGATTGAAAGTGGATCTGAAATCAGGCAGAGCTCAATGAGGCCCAGTTATCAGCAGATCCCATTATGCCGAGCAAAGGGAGTTACAGCCGGAGCTCTGCGTGGCCCCTGCAAGTTAAGCATATGCTTTAGTGCTTTGCAGGACTCGTGCCAGAGATCTCCATCCTTTACAAGATGGAGTCACAAAGCTGATGGACATACTCCAAAACAGGGCTCCGTAGCAGAAAAAGCAGCAGATGAAAAACCTTAACTGAAGGTTTCTTTTCTCCCGAATGGCCAGGAACAGAGGGGTCCTCTCAAAAGCACCCATGATTAAGATAAAGGGGATTACAGCACTGTCACTCAGAGCAGCCACATGCAGTGTATCCTTTCTAACCCAAGAGAAAAGAGATTTGAAATGCTGATAGACCTTACTAATAGATACAGGCTGCAAATAGACTGTTACAGAGAAAAGAAGCTTCTCTTATAACGGCCGTGGTTGCTACACCTTATAAGCTAAGAATGTGTAAAGGTAGCCAAATCTTTCTGAGGAGAAAAAAATTGGATATAAACAAATAAGCAACCATAGATCGTTTCTAAAATAGGAGTGTTGGATGCACGAGAGCTCAGGGGTGATGAAGAGGACACACGCAGACAATGCCAGCTCAGTCTTAGAAATCCTTGTAACAGATTCTGATTTGCTCATCTCTCCTGCTTTCTTTTTTCTCCTGTCTTGGGTGAAGGGTTTGTGTTTAATAACATCATTTGCATCAGTGTGTCCCAACTGACCAAGGTACTAGGGCTGGGAGAGATTAGCATGGTAATCTCATTCTGATGGATAAAATTAGCAAAGATATTCCCTGAATGGAGAGCTGCCATTGGCGAGCTGCTGTGCTTAGAATCAATTACTAAATTACTTTGAGCTCTAAGTCGACAGTAACAGAAAAAAATTGGCATCGACCGAAGTGAAATAAGATAAAAAATATGCGATCATTAAATCTCTCGCTACTATTCGCGAATGTGACTCACAAGAACTGCACAAAAAATAAGGCAGAATTTAATTTTTAACAGTGGTCCCTGTCATCGTTTCAACCAGAGCTGCTCAGTGCACGGAAGAGCAGCTCAACCTTGCTATCCGGCTGCTCGGAGGAAGAGCTGGGCTGCTCACAGCTCCCACCCTATGCTGAGCAGGGCACTTCATGGGGACGGAAAGCCAGAAGACCAGCTTCTGTATGTGCAAGCAGAGCAGGATAGAGAAAGGCTTTGCCAAGGCATGAAGTCCTCCTTCATGCTGTAATTATCTGCTCTGTGTGTAAGCATATCATATGTACTTAATGCTCTGCAAGCATAGAGAAGGGTAGGTCCCTGCCCCAGAGAAGGCACAATCTGGAGGCTTTTCTGTGCATACACAAGCAGTGTACAAAATTCACGGTAGTGAGTAAAGCCCCATGTGCTCACCTTGCTTGCTCTAGCACCAAAAAAAAAAAAAAAAAAAAAAAAAAAAAAAAAAAAAAAAAAAAGCTATTATTACTGCAAAAGGTATCTTAAGAGCAACATCATGCTGTTTATAGCACAGTCAGGGGGTTGCCCAGGCTTAAACATGCCCAAAATCTCTGCTTTTCACTCTACACAGACCTTCACTACCCATTTGACATGCTGGGCAAGGCAGAAGTTCTCTGCAGTGATGGAGTTGGTCAGAAGGACCAGCATTTGCATTATTATGGCTGAGCTTTCAGAAGTATCTACAGACTTCAGATTGCTGGTTTTTGACTGCCCCAGTTGAGAGCAATGGCACACAGGTSTGGCTTTCAGAAAATGCCAGGCTTTTGAAGCTTCTCCAGTTGAACACATACACCTAGGGGCCTCTCAGATCACTAACTGCTTCTACAGACCTTCTACACTAAAGTCACAGAAGCTGTAGATAGTCAGATCATCTTTTCTGGAATAGAGGAAATGTGAAAGAGAAAAACAAAATGAAAAATTACCACGTTACCCAGAATGTAGGACATGGGACATCCTAGTTTCAAATATTACCCACTACCTTAGCTACAGTTATGAAATAAATGGGCTTCAGAATGAAAAATATCCAACTAACACACGAGCAGTAGGATAGCAGGGACGTAGAAAAAAGAAACGTGAAAGAACCTTTTATCAGCTTTAAACACCGGGAATCAGAGTAGCATAAGTAATTGATAATATTATTAGCACAGTATACATATCAGCTGTCGGGATATTATGAGGACTGAATCCAATCTCTGTTGAGGGAGTCAGGGTCAACATCATTAACTATAGATCCTGTCCTGGTTTACATATAGAGCCCTCAGGCCAAGTATCTGCCAGATACATCTCTATAGATGTGCATAGCTATAGGACATACAGGGGGCTAATCACACACATCAGTAATAGACAACAAGCTTTTGTTTATCTGAAGGTTTACTGGAATTAACTGATTAGTGTCAACTTGACACAATAACTTTTGTCTGCAATGTAGTAGATCATTTTGATGGTTTTATTGATGGAGTGTTGTCTAATGTAAATTGTAAGGGTAGTTGAATGAAGTAGGAAACATTTTAGTTAAACAGAAATTGAACAAGCCACTAGCAAACATATCTTTAAAACGTCACATTCTGCAGCCTTACAGATGCCATGATAATGATAACAATGATGGCAACAACAATAAGTRAGGAGAATTTAAAATGGAAATATACGCCACCTATTCATAAATTTATCTCTTACAGAAATCCTCAGATGGTATCCCGATGTTATAACTAGCATAAGATAAATTTGACATATCTCTTTCTGAAAATAAAATTAGTCTAGTAAAAAAAAAGAGAAAATGAAGTAAAATACATTTATTTACCTAAAACCCCGTAGTGGCCAAATTTAGAATAAAAGTATGAAAAATATTTAAGAAAAAATGAATGTTGGGGTAAATTAATTCTCTGCATAGATTCATAACATTATTTTCTGTTTCTTATTAGATATAATTACTTTCTTCCGTAGTTAATACGGAACACAGTTTGTTTTCCTCTGCTGGGTGTCAAAGAGCTTTTATGAACTAGTCTAGGCTTTCTGTTCTCGTGGCTTCACAGCATGGTTAGGAGTTCATGGTTTAAAACTACACACGACCATATTCATCTTCTAATGTAAATAACAATAGACTTTTTTTCTGGCTCAGCTATTAGATTATTTAGTGCAACTGTTGGACAATCTCCTTTGAAAGTAAGCTCAGGGAATACAGTGATTACGTCACGAATGCTTGAAAGAACAGAAAGATGCTATATGGTCTGCTGTATTTGTATTCTGCTATAAATAACAGAAAACTAATTCACATTCTTTTATAACTTCAAAATCACCTTTCCTTTCCAGGCACAAACTATTCTCCCCACAACAGCAAGTCAAAACAATTAGGCTAAGACAAGGGRGCTACTGTGTGTCACGAAACGAAGTAATTAAATTTAGGCAGTATTATCAATGATGCCCAGTTCCAACCATTGAAGCTGCAGTTAGTAACCCCAGTCTGTCCCTCTATCAAAAAGCTATTTATTCTTCATTACTGGCTATCCCTGGGTTATAGGGATTCATTGTCATTGTAGTAACTTATAGGAGGAACAGTTAGTGCAACGATATTATGGAAATAGCCATTTCATAGCTTGTGGGCAAAGCAGTATCAAGTCACAGCTTTCCAGCAGTTGTCAGCAATGCTGAAATCTTGTCTGTATTATCACCCTGGAGGATTCTTTACATTTGTTTGGCTTATAGCAATGTAAAGAAGATAGAGAAGAACCCTGTTTTAGAGATCCTGTCCATGCGATTCCTATAGAAATTGATACACAAGGTCTGCAAAACTGGGGACAAAGCGTGCTGTCCCTTGGGGACACAGATTACCCAGTTTAGATCAGAAATAACCAGACTGACATGGTTCCACTTTGGCCATAGACACAAGTGTAGTCACGGCTCCCTCTTGATCTGTCTGAAGCTAATCCTGCCTCCTAACTGGAGGAGGACAGCACGTGTCTGAGAGAGTGAAACTTCCAGTACTAAGCTTTCAAAAGGTTTTATTTCACATGCCTCTAAATCTGAGGATGCACAAAGTCACAAGAGCTTATTACGTGGAAGGCAATGAAAGTAAATGGATGCTTAGATAGGTTGTGTCATTCTTGAAGAAACACAAATGAAATTAAAACAATYCATTTTGTGTGCCTTCCTACCTAAGAGTACATTGATGCATCCAAGAAATCACAGCCCTTCTCCAGCAGCATCTGACTTAGCAGTTTTCTGAAGAACTCTGCTTCTCCCTTCAAAAACACACAGGTTTGTTAAACACTAAGATTTGGGCAGAGCTGGGTGCTAGTTGTCTATTTATTAGACATAGACAAATCTGTTTGTTTGAAACTGGCAAGATACATTTTCAGCCCAGATTTCTGCTTATTTACTAGAAAAAAATAGCTTGAAATGGGGTTTATTTTAAGGCTAGGAAAAAAGGTCTTTTAGTTTTGGAAAGCAAAATGTTTCATGTGCTTAACTCTTAAACAGCTAATCAAGTCACTTGACTTGCATGCAAACAAAACAAGTCACTTTTATCCTGCTTTAAAAAGTCGCTCCTGGGCAAAGGTACACAACCTTTTTGAAACATTTTGGTATATTTYAAACAGAATGTTAAAATACCTAGCTCTTGATTTTCTGTGGCCCTTACATGTATTTATTTGCATTATAAAAGTTCCATTATTATGACATCAAGTCAGAAGCAGCTGATAAGATGTAAACACAACACAGTGCAATTTATTCTTATGGAGTATCTTTTCTAGAAAACATAAAAGAACCTTTTACATGTAGCTATACACTTTCAAACACGATCCTCAACTGTGCCCGCTAGCACACAGGTAAGTAGAAGTACGAAAAGAAAGAAAAAGACCATTTGTGGTCTATACAATGGCCAGGTACAGCAGAGACTACAGCAGTCAGGAGAATGGCAGAGAATGACAGCACTTTTCCCAATGGTGCATCGAAAAGTCAGCTTTGGACTAAATAACTTCTCGTGTGAGGCTCTGCTTCATCCCTGACAGCCCTCAAAACTGGGAGGAAGGAGATGTTTGGCTGTAACCTCACTTTGCTGTACCGGGCCAACACATTGCAAGCATAAGCAACAATTCAGAGAGATTCTGGGTATCTCTAGAAGATGCAGATGATGCTCTGTCAATGCGGGAATATGCCTCAAATGTGCAACTGAGACAGGTATCACATGTACACCTAAAATGCATTTATCAAAGTGTAGCTATATCTATAGTGGAAAGGAGAAATCCATTTAGAGTTCATGCCATCGGAAGTACGGACATCCTCACCACAAAGTTCAGCACAATGTCCCATTTCTATAGCAAATACCCCAGCTTCTTCAGCATCTACAGGGAGAAAAGAGCATTTGGGTTTTAAGCTCTCATATGAGAGAGAATTTATTTTTCCACAAACGCTTCCTCCTCAGACCAATTTTGAACGTGGGGTGGCCTCATGAGGTATCACAACGTCTTCCATCGGTTTTCATCCCTTTAGCGACTTGTCTTTTGTTCCATCTCCTGCTGCCTCCTTGTTTCTTTCTCACTGCATACATCTTTTCCAGGAGATGTTTGAGCACACAGCTCCCTCCTGCATACGTTCCTTCTGTCTTATCTTTTTCTCATTCTCTCCAGAATGACTTTTGCCATCTCTTTTTCCTTTTCACCAACAGCGTAGTCCTTGACAGCTAAAAGGTGCATATTCTTACTGTTGATCACCTTGGCTCTGAACACCACTTAGGAGTCTTCCTCTTTTCCTCTTCTCTTGCATCTTCCTCTGTCATCCCACTAGAGCACTGAAAAAGATGAGATATATCATAGTGGAAGATACTTCCATTTTGTTGCTGGGCTCACTGCGTAGAAGCAATATAAGGTATCTTTGTGCCCAGTATAAACATCCCTAGTGCACAAGTTCAGCACGCTGAATAATATGAAATACATAGKTTACATCCTTTCGAATATGAAGCAGATATCTTGGTGGCAAAATCTTCTGTAATCATTAAGACCAAAGGATAATCTGAGTCAAAATACTTTATAACACATTGCCCCGTGATTCTGTATTCAATAGCAATCTTGAATTAGAATAACAAATAAGAAGGAAAGCATCAAAATTGCAAATAATTAGGAGTTTAAAATAATACTTTGTCATTATGATTAAATGATTTTGGGGTTGGCATAAATAGAAAAGTAATTCTGAGAGATATGTTTTGTATCCCAATGTAATATAAAGTCTGCATATTATATAAAATGAGGAGGAACAAAAAATTTTGCTTATCCCAGGATTATAATTGCTTTATCTTGCCAAATTTTCTCATTGGGTCAAATACAAAGACCTTCATTCAGTAGTTACCAAGGCTTTCTTCAAGCAAATTCCTCTTGGCCTCATAATTTTCTCTACAATTTTCACAGTCTTACAGGCAAATCACAGCTGCCCAATGGCACAATTCATCGGTCATGATATACTGTTAGATATACATTATATGCATGTGTAGTTATGGAGGATGTGTGTGCATATGATGTAATGATGTGCAAAACACAGAATATGTATTATTTAAAGTATAAGATGAGAATGCTATTTCAATCACTGCTAATTTGCATTTCATATTCCCAAAATGTCGTAATACTATTATAAGGTATTGATCCAAGCATGACCATTTGATTTCACATCAATACTAATATGACTTTTCTGTGATCTGTTGACATGTGGGATTTTCTGAGTGAAATACATACATACCAATATCCAACTACTTTCACTAGTAAAACTGGATTCAGCTTTTCTGTATGAAAAGCTGTTGGTAAAAATGTAGATCACCCTGTACCAAAACTTGAATTTAGATTTTACTAGTAGACTTAGATTTTTATTCTTTCTGCTTTCCCAAATCTCTTTCCTTTATCTCTTTGATATAATGGCGTCTTTCTGAGACTGTTTGTTGTCTGGAGCCATATTCAGTATCCTAAGCACAAAGCACTGGTAGCAAAAGTGGTTATGCCATTTAGGCACAAGAGGCCCTCAAAATCTCATTCCCATCCTCAACGTGGTTGTTCAGGACCTGACATAAAGACTGCTGGAATAACAGCCTTCTACTGAGCCTCTCTGAACTACATAAATAACACAGTTGATTATGAAACAGTTCTTGCTTTGTTGATTTTTGCATACAGGTGCCAAAATCATGTAGGTCCCATGCCCCCAGTTCTTCTCTCCCACTAGAGAGGCATACAGGATGATACTCAAATAGCCTTTAATCTTCTCAACACTGCTGATGTACTTCTTCCTACTAAATCTCCATTTTCAACATTACCCAAGTTTCAGCGTAAACCATTATGTTGATTTTTCCTGGTGGTCACCAACTTGAAATCTACCCTGTGGTCAGGGATAATTACCCACCTTTGCTGCAGATATCCAGATGGAGATCCCCTTCCCCATCTGTACACACACATATACCTACAGAGCCAAAAAAGTTTCTGCTAACRACAACAGCAACATTTCCATTGATTTACTTGGAGCAGACCTGGATCTTACCGGCATGGAAAGCCTGAAGGGGAGAATGCAGCATGTCTGGGAAAAGTGCTATGTGCTGATGATAATCACTTCAGCATCACTGAAATCAGCATGTAGAATACAGTTGCTTTTATCTCACCTGGCCATCTATGGGGCCTGAGCAAAATCTAGCCAAAAGTGGATTCATCACAGATTCATCCCAAAATGAGACATCCCAGGCTCCTCACAGAGGCCAAGGGACCCAAGGAACACTCAGAGATTGTCACTTGCCTGAAGTGAGATGTGCCTCTTTCCCATCATCTGCCAAGACCTGAAAATGGTTCACAACCTCAAAATCACTGCTTCTGGATCGCGGGGTTACTGTTGGAGGATCTTCTGCCTTTCGTTAGGTATGACAGAGCTGTGACCCTTCTTTCTCAAATGAAGTTATCGTTCATGTTGAAGACTACCAAGAAGCTGAAGTAAGGGTGGAGGAATCCAGTCCCTGCATGGGACAGGTCAATATGGTCACAACATTCCAGGCACCATTTTCCTGTACGCTTTCGGATGGAGTCCACATTGCAGGAAAACAAAACCTCAAGAACTTCAGGCTCACCTGGCTTCATAACTTCCTTCCAGCAGTAGTGGCCTTCTAAAACAAACCTGTAATATTGGAAGTGATAAAAGCARGAGTAACTGCAATGAGTTTATATTCCATAGGAACTGCATCTCCCCCCGCAACCCAGCCACAACACAATTACTAGGTAAAAACTTCATTGGACTCCAGAATCTATTCAGCAGGGGACAAACTCCGATGGCTGATCCAAAGCAATTTAAGTTACATATTGCAAGTTTATTAGAGCCCTATCATCTCCTGTTTGGTTCTCTGGATAGACTGTGTATAAACATAATGCGTATTAGTGTAAGTCCTACTGTCTACTTACTTTCACACATCACTTTCTTTACTTTTGAAGATATCAGCATATTTCAGTATACAATTACAGAATCTGAAAACTCAATTAATGTGCTATTTACATGAGTATTAACTAGAACAATGCCTATAAATGCATTAGAAAAAAAACCTTCTTACAGATTGCAAATAAACTTTTAAGAACTGACCCAGTGCCAATCCTTTCAGCGCCTGTCTAGATATAGGCAATTATTTTAGTTAATGGCACAGCACAAGGTCCCAGAGTACGCACATAAACCCACATTTTCCAAGAGAGATTCAAGCAAGGATTACATAAAAGGTTTTAGTAAAAACTGCAGTCTTGTTCTCATCTGAAGCTATTACCCATTCATATTCTCTATTAATGTAAACAGATAATTTACCCTTAATTTAAGGCCCCTTCACATYAAGCATAATCAGCTTAAGGAAGATATGTGGTCAGCATAAAAAAAATGTAGTTTACATCTTACATCTGCTTTTCATACAAGTTCAGCTCTGCCTCCTGTTGTCTCCAACAAATGGAAACTTCTATACCGCCTTCCTTCTTCAGTCAACACTTGCCAGGTATTTTCACTCCCTTTTCTGAAATCCTAATAGAGGGAGTCTGGGTTTGACCACTGAAGTCTCAGTGTCCCACCAACACCCTTCTTGCACCCCCTTAGCAAAAGATGGACCTTATATAACTTGGGTTTCAATGAAGGAGCCTGTGAACTCATTTTGACTGCAATAAAATGAAAAGACCATTGATTAGCAGGAAGGCATTGTTGTGCTTTCCAGGTTAGCACTTGGGGCTGACTGGTAGCAATTTGATTGATTGATTGATTGATTGATTTGAATAATTTTTAGTGGGAGGCTAAAAATGAACAGCTGCCAGTATTATGTCGCTTTTGCACAGGGGCCTGGGACCATCCATCAGAAACTGTTTGCAAACTGGAGGGCTACTTAAAAAAAAGCAGAGCAAACGCAGCCAAGCTTTGATGAGTTGCCTTATAGAAAGAATATAGCTGATACAATCAAAACAAGCAGAGGAGCCACAGAGCAATGTAACCAGGGCTGGATCCGCAGTGATGGCACCCCAGCCAAGAGCAGCGACCTAGCTGCAGCCCCAATAACAACAGCTGATACGTACCCAGGGACTGTTAGTCGGAATGGAGCTCTGACTTTAAACCTGAGCAAACTCTCCGTATTGGAATCACTAAGGAAAAGGACCCAGCCCATGTGACTRGGTGTTTTCTTGCTCATCATTTAAGACTGTCTAATTACCATTAGTCTCTAAGGCAGGCAGCATTGCTCTGACCTGCTGCTCCTGTGAGCAGAGCAGGGCACATTACAGTTTTATGTGGGAGCTGCTGCATACCTCAGCAGAGCCAATATGAGACATTTGATTAAACAGCTTAACACTATTTCCTTCTGCTAGCCCATTCCCTTATGCGGGAACTGGAAGTACCTTGCCTGAAGGCACAGTGCATCCTTACAGGCAGGAATTCAGGATTGCCAAACCCTGCCTCCCTGTCACTGGCTCCTTATTCTGAAAAAAGGCCTTTTCAACTTTCCTATGACCTCTTGACTTAGRCATCGTTATCCTTCACTGTGGGAAGAACATACCTTTCCATCTTTCTTACTGTCTCATTCAACCTCATTGGATTCATTGACACAAACAGGCATAGAAACATAAAATTGCCATAATTGGGTCAGGCCATAGGTCTGATAGTGGCCAGTGATGATTGCTTAGAGAAAGAACAGAAGAAGCAGGGCACATACAGAAGGACCCTTCCCTTGGCAAATCTTGTCTGCTACCAGCAGTTTCAAGGCCATCAGACAGCTGGAGTTTGTATCCAGACCATTACCTTATGATGCAAATACCAAAATACCAGCAAATACCAAAACCTTGAGCTTTTTCAACTTTCGAGCATGCTTTTAATGAAACATCACAAATATGTATCTGCAATTGTATATGACAGAGATCCTCACGTGTGAGTCGTCAATGTGTTTCGTTGTGCTTCTCTACTTGCAAGGAGGTATATAGACTGGCACTTTTTGGCCATAATAAGCACATAAARTACATTTTTTTCTATCATCAACAGGATTTCTTTCATTCTCCTTTAAGCTATTTTCACTGCGGTGTCTCTCCCCCCATCCTACTCTGTGCATCTTATGAGGGGCCCCTCAATTTCTGTGATCCAATCTTCTCGTTCCTCAGCCCCATTACCAACAAAGGCGTCACACTCTCACTCCATACCTTTGTAACTAGGTTAAGGATCAGCTTGCACAGGCAAGCTGCAGTCCCGCAGGCTATTCAACACTAAGGGCGTAATCTACACTCTACTGAAATCATAGTCTTTAAAAGGTTCAGTAGGTTTTGACCAACTTCATTGAGCTTAGAGGCAAGGCCCTGTAAGAGACATTACTAAATCTGCCCCAGTGCACAGCACGTTACACTCTCTAACTCGCTGTTTTTGCAATACAGCACATTTCTTCTACAATTTGAAATACAATGCAGTCCTACTATTTATCTTGTGTGCTGCTCTGCAGAGGGCATCAAGTATCCCCAGATGTAAAAGTGCTAGGGTTTAAAAAAAAAGGCATGATATTCAATATCAATATTTATATAACTGGGAAAAGCATTGCTTACAAAACGGAAGGCAAAGACTATAAAATTTGTAATGTGTGGGGTGTTTTTTTTCTTGCGGAGCAGTATAGGTTGATGTAGGTAAAGACTCTCCTGGATGCAGTTGAACGGACAAGCACAGTTTTGCTATGCGTTTCTGCTTTACCAAACATGCACAAACTTAAGCCTGTGGTCTTGTGGGGTTGTTTTTTTTGTTGCTGKTTTTTTTTATTTTTTTAATGGGACCGAAATAGGACAGTTCATAAGGCAAGCAACAGCCAGGCCTTCTAGATTTTGGTTTTACGAACCTCCCTACATTTATTCCATCAGGGAACAAAGAACAGAAGTATCCAAATCTGGGCCTCTTTGGCTAGCCGATGCCAGGAGCGTGGTTAGGAGCTGCAGGAAGGCATCTCCGCCAGTGCCCGGGTTGCAGCAGCGGCGCCCTGCTGCCTGCTGTCCTTTGCTCGTAATGACGGAAGGCTTTGACCCGGCCACATCTCTGCTTCTGGAGGGAAAAGCAAAGCCTTCTCTAAGGGCTATTTCAGCTCCCAGGACCCTTGTGCTGCCCCGGCCATCCTAGCAGCTGCCCAACGAGCATTTCTGCCTTTCACATCCTCTTCCCCTGCTTACACAGTCTACAGCTAGTATTTTCCTTTTTTCCTTTTTTTTTTTTTTTAATCGCAGAAAGGCCTCGCCGCCTAATCTAATTCCCGCTCCTTTGTCACAAGCAGATGTCACTTTTACATCTGTGCGTCTGCTCGGGCGCCCCGGCTCCTCCAGCCCAGCAGATGTTGCCGCCGCCGAGGCAGCAGCGGCCGGGGGGGAAAAGCAAAGCGCAGATCCCTCTGCTGGCGGCCGCCTGAACGCCACGGCGGCTGCGGGACGGAGGGACGCAGGGACATCATCAGCAGCATTGTTATTATTATTGTTGTTGTTGTTGCAAATCCCCCCATCCCGACTGATTACGCAGCAGCAGACCAGCCAAGAGCGCATCCGGCCGCCTGGCATCCCGAGCTAGCGCGGAGAGGCGCGGAGGGGCGCGGAGAGGGAGGGAGGCCGCCCCGCTGAGCGCAGGGCTCTCTCGGCCGGGGGACCGCGGAGCAGGCAGCGCCGGGGCCCGCTTGTTTCCGGCCTGCGCAGCCGCTGGGAGCGGGGCAGCAGAAACAACAACAACAAAGTGTGTGGTTTTTTTGCCCCCCCCCGCGGTGGCAGGTAGCTGCGGGATGCGGCAGGAGCAGGGACGTGTCCCCGCACACCCACGCTTTGGCCGGGGGACAGCCAACACGCGTCAGCGACCCCTCCGGTCCCGTTACCCGCCACGGGTTCGCACCGCTGCGGCCCCGGGGTCAGCGAAGGGCCGGACCCCGCGGCCACGCCGGGCTGCGCACCCCGTCCTGCCCGGGCCCCGCGCCGCCAGGGACCGGCCGCGGCGGGATGCTCCGGCGGCTCCCTCCCAATAAAGCGATGCAAAAGAAAACCTCGCCGGTGTTTAGTATTTTATTCATGCGGGCGGGACCGCGTGTAGCCCGCGGAACGGCGGCGCGGTCGGAGCGGGGCCGGGGGGCCCGGGAGGCGCTTTCCCATGGCCGGCAGCGGCCGCACAAAGGCGCGCTGTTCCCTGTTTTGTTTTGCTGCCTCCGAGCATTCCTCCGGCAGCCCGGGGGGCGCGGACCGGGCCCCTCTTGAGGGCGAAGGAGAGGAAAGAAAAGTGGCTTTTACACGCCCGGCGTGTTTTTCTCCGGCACCCGCCGGCGGGTCAGCACCCGGCCCCGCAGCTCCCCCCGCCGCCGCGCATCCCACGCACCCCGCGCACCCCGCGCTGCACGGCTGGGCCGGAGTTTGCGACCGAGACAAAAGGGCTCTTCTGGAAGGGAAAAAAAAAAAAAAAAAAGAGGGGGGTGAAGCAACCGGGAGGCTCTAATTCTATTTGCGTCGCCTGGAAATCAGAAGGGGTTTTTCCACACTTCGCCTTGATTTGATTATTCCTTGGAGATGGTTTCTCTGCCCCCAGCCAGACGCGTGGGGGAAGGCCGCTGAGGCAGTTGGCCTATAGTGGGAATAATCAAATTACCCATTTGCTACAACTTTTTCGGCAGAGCCGCTCGCGTGTAGAAAGAACAACTGGAGCCCAAACCCCGCGGAGGGGGAGCCGGGCAGCGGGCGAAAACCCACCGGGGGGGGAGGGGGCAAAACCAACCCCCGCGGGCAGTGCGGAGCCGGCCACGCCGGGGACAACGGGGCACCCGGGGTGGGAGGCCCGGAGGCAGGTGCCGGGGGTGGGCACCGCCGCTGTCGTCGCCGGGGGCCGGTGCCGAGCGGCCCCGCAGCCCCGACGGCGGCCCCGCTTCCCCGGGTGCGGGCGCGGGAGGCAGCGCGGTGCCGATGCGGGGAGAGAAAAGCGGCACAAAAGGTGCCCCCCGGAGGAAACGCACTCGGAAAATTTTTTTTTTTAAATGCCCTGTGTTGTTTGAGAGGGGGCGAGGCACCTCCCTGCCCCAAACGCGTATTCATATTCATGAGAGCGCGGGTAAATAAAGACAAATCCCTGCTGTAGTAACACTTAGATTCACATCATTCTTTGGTGCCCTTTAGATTTGGGGGACGGAAGACAGATGTTTGCAGCGCTTTTCTCCTCTTGTCTGGTGACCATAAAGGGAGAACCATTTAGAGCTCGCAATTTGTTTCCACCCTCGCACTAAAACCATGTTCACATTTATTTTAATTTCGTCGGTGCACAAAAAGTGTCCACGGGCCACCAAA
>JASVER010000005.1:18497307-18694885 GCA_030449065.1 Oceanodroma leucorhoa
ATTTTCCCTACCTGTTGGAATATGTTTGTGAGCATAATCGTCATAAATTATGTTCAGGGTTTTCAGATTTATTTATATGTGGTTAAAATGAATGCTTCTATTTAAAAGGGGAAATATTTCTACATGTGCATATAGTTTTCCAAGAGTGTACCATTAATTGATTGTTGATAATAAAAACCAAAAGCAAATATAGCACCGTAGCTCTTCTGACTTCTTACTAGGGCTTTATTCGGGGGGAAGGCTCGGGTTTTTTTTTCTTTCTGACAAAGGTTGAAGGCACACATCGCAGAATCTGGACTGAGTCATAAAAAGGAGATGGCCTCGGCAGCATTATTTTTAATCTGCGTTACCACCAGGAAGACCGTAACTGCGGGTCCCGTCATTACTGCCTAACTGTGCCGTTATTAATTATTTGCAAACAGGCTGCATGGGTGGAGGGAGGGCGGAAGATGCGTCAGATCTGACCTTTTGTCACTACCTCGAAAATTGGAGATGGCCAATATTAAGCGATATCCGCTAAAAGAAAAAAAAAGGGGGGGGGGGGGAGCATAATCTACAGGTCTGGCTTGTCAGCGGATAAAGCATCCTGCAGGCCGGCTGAGAGCTTTCGCCAGCCATTATACCAACACACAGAAGGTAAAATCGGCTTTACAGCTCCGCAGCTTTTCGCAAACGGTTCTTCTGCTTAAAGCCTCTGCTTATACCCAGCACAGGGAGCGGGGCCGTCCGTGGGGACTAGCGCGGCCGCGGGCTCCGTTCCCACCCGGGCCAGGAGTCGTCCAGCGGCCTCACGCCTGGGGACCCGCTTTGCTTTCACCGCCCGGCAGCGGGAGGCAGCGGCGGCCGAGGCAGCGCCCAGCCCAGCCCAGCCCAGCCCAGCCCAGCCCAGCCCAGCCGCTGCCGCAGCCGCAGCCCCGGCGGCGCGGCCCCGACGGCTCCCCCGCTGCTCGCCCGGGCCAGCCCCGGGGGCAGCGGGCAGCCGGGCCGGCGTGCCAGACGCCCGCAGAGCACGGGGTAGCGGCAGATACCCGGCCTCGCCAAGGCGAGAAGGCGTCCGGCTGCACCAAACCCCCCGGGCAGGGGCGGGCCCCCGCCCCCGAGAAGAGCCGGGGAGCCCCAGGGCTGCACCGCACCCCGGTGCCGCCTCCCGGGGCTGCCCCTGCAGCCGAGGCCCTTGCGGGTTAGCTGCAGGGACGCCGGGGAGATGAACTCTGTCTGACTCTGGCAGAGTCAGTGGAAAAAAGACAAAAAAAAAAAAAGACTCTTCAGGGATTTGGCCGAGAAGCAAATATGGCAAGAGCATTCCTCTGCACGATTGGGGTGCTGGGGAGAGGGTGCCACCCCCCAGAGCACAATTAAAAGAGCCAGGAAAAATGGAACAAGTGCTGTTTCACTAGTAAAAATACTTCAATAATCAGTTTTAAAATGCTGCAATAAAATATGCAGTCTGTTTTCTGGAAGAAAAAAACCTGTATGCATTTCTTGAATATACGTTTTGTTATAATGTGGGTAGCTTTTGCCATTTTACTTTTTCTTCCAAAAGTCATTTCAGGATCTAAGAATCTCTTTGTTCAAAGTAAATGGACTGTCTCTAGGAATTACCCAGCTGTGGACTGCAGTGCAACYTTGCTAATGGTCAGCTACACGGAAAGAATTTCCTGCTGGAGAAGGTGCAGTGCTCAGTCCATCTGCTTTACCACGGCTGGACTGACCCCTGAGCTTTTAGAGGAGGCGAGACCTTTTATTACCACTAAACCAACCAACCAACCAAGGGTGATTTAGATACCTCTCCTGGTCAGGCCTTGCTGTGTGAAGATGATCAGCTTCCATTTTATGGCATGCAGTCGTGATTTGTAAACATTAAGAGATGACAACACGCTACTTCTTCGGGTATTTTTTTGCCAAGTTCACTACTTTGTCTGCTAAAACTTGGGGTTTATTTCTAATATGAAGGCTTCAGCTTCCAGCAGTGGATCTAGCTACATGTCTGCTAGACCTTTTCTTTCTTTTAATTTTACTACACTGTAAACTGATTTGCATCTTGATCTACCTTCTTCCTGATGAACTAAATAGACTGTGTCCTTTACATCTCCTACACTCCCTAAGGCTCAAGCTTTTTAAATCTTTTCCAGAGCTGGAACCACTCTCTCCTGTCTCTGAAGATGCCTTGCAAAAGGGATATGGGGGTAGTACCAAATACTGTGGTGTTTGTCTCACTAATGGTTCCTACAGAGCTAAGATCACCTCTCTATTTCTGATCACAGTTTTCCACTTAGGTATCTAAGCTTCTCATCAGTCCTTTTTGGAAACTTCTGTTCCATCACTTACTCTCTCTGGCCCATAAATCCTTCCCCAAGCCACTGCTTTCCATGTTCTGGTCACCCCCACAGTGCAGGGAACCATGGGAGGCCTGAGGTGTATGGCACCCACCGTTTGTAAGGACCAGCGTGCCTGTGGCAGACCAGTTGGAACGGTTAATTCATCAGATTGCTCAGTCAGGTAGAAATGCATGGTTTGAAAATACGTGAAGTGTATTTCTCCCACCTCTSTCCAAAGGCAGGAGTTTGAAAAGCAGTATCAATTAAATCAGTAATCTACAGGAGTGCTGCTGACCTTTGCAAGCACAGAAGCTGGGAGGGCCGTGGGGTAGCCAGCAGGAGCCCAGGCTCCTGCAGAGAATGCAGAGGATGCATCCTCTGCAGAGGATGCCAGAAGGCTGCTTACCAGTGGCACCAGTGAAAGCCGAACGGGTAAGCTGATCCACCAAGAGATGCTTTGGGGTTCACAAGGCAGGGAGATCTGGGCAGAAGGCCCTAACAAGTCAAAAGATGCTCCAGAAAAGAAATTAGGGTAAGGTTTGTTATTTTTGTTGGTTTTACCCCCTCATGTTGTTCAGATAAAGAATAATGTGTTTTATTATCCAACTCAAATTCAATATAAACATGTGTTGCATCTTGAAGAGTTCAAATTCACATTGTGTGTTTGAAGCGACTCGAGTGTTTCATTGTCTGTTCTTCTAAATACCAAGACTTGGAATTCAGGTCTAATGTCAAATTTGGCTCTGGGGTAGCTCTTGCATGGACTCTCACTTTCTTCTCTCCAATACATGAACAGAAAAAATAATTCCTGATTGCAGTATGAATCTCTCAGATGGATGGATGCACGACAATGCCAATATTAATTCTGCTACTAAAGAATATGTAGCCAGCACACAGGAAAAATACAATTAATAAAAACAATCCCCTTCACTAAGAAGCAAGTGTGTCTAAATAGTTTAATCTTTACATATCTGCACTTACTTAATGAAGTTATCAAATTGTTACCAACCAGTAGGAAAAGGAGGTGTCATGAAAAGTGCCTGTGTTCCATTAGAGTATTTTTTAAAATCCTCTTTTCCTCCCACCTTTGTTTGACGCTGTTGAAAGTGCTAATAGATGTGCCTCGCAGGAGTCCCCTGAACCAGCCCGACTGCAGTCAAGGCCAGCAGCTCACTGCTGTGGTCTGAAGCGTGAGCTCTTTCTGAAGGCAAAATCTGGGGTCTCTTCACACGGGGAGGATCCCCACTGTACAGGGGAGGAATGGGACATGAAGCTCACCATCAATTCTTAGACACCTACTAAACTAGTACCTGTCTGTAACTCTTGCTGCACATTTAGCATGAATCATTGAGTCAAACACTAATCTATAGACTACCCTCATCATCCGTAAAGCAGAGCAGTGCTATGAAGGCCATATTACAATGGGAGATGAAGCCTTCTGCTTCTGTCACCAGTTTCATTTGGTCCTTTACAAGCTGTCACCTGACAACTGTTACAAAATAAACTGGTGGCTTCATCCAGGGTGCTACTAAAATATATCTCCATCTTACAAAAACAACTTTGCACCTTGTACCTCACACAAGAGGTCACAAGTAGGCCAAGGAGTGGTTTGAGAGGAAACCCATCTTCTCAATTTGTGGGGAATTCATCCAGAAACAGCTCAAGAAAATTTAGCTGTGAAAATGAAGCTCATGCTGCCATATTCTAGGTTGGAAATTTTATTTGGAGAGAGGAAATCACCTTTTGGGCTGATCCTTGTAATGACTATTGTATCAACAGGAAATTAAAATATTTGCACTTGAAAAGGAGTATTATTTCATACTGCTATTTCAGGCTGAGGTCATACTGCTTCCTATTCCTTTCTGAAAGAGAGGTAGTAAGGGAATGCTAACATGTCTTGCTGCTTCAAACAGCGCTCAAATAACATATAAAGTCTATCAACAGTATTAGATAAAAGTTTAAAGCAGTCTTGGGAAGTGTAAGTGAGAGAAACTATGCCTTTCTGGCAGTCTGAAATCTAATGTCAGCATTAAGGCCTCTACCAACAGGCTTAAAGTACGGATGGGGTCTTCAGGAGCATTAACTTCAGTAGCATTTCACAGAAAGATRTTTATATAAAAAGAACCAATATATTAATTTCCCCTAAGGAGAAAATCTATCCAGGGAACAAAGCACAAATTTTATGAGTTGCTGTGGTTATTTGGTTAAGGAAAAGAAGTGACTGGAGATTGTCAAACCAGTGGCTAAGAGGATTGCTTATCTGGCATAGACGCGGTGTTTGGGAAAGCTTGTGTTGGTCGTTTGAGAGGCACGGGTCACGCAGAGCTCCCAGCCGGAGCTGTGGATACCCATMGCCTTGAAAAGTCAATCCACTTACTGAAACCTTCTCCTAAGAGAGTGCCTGCAGCAGTCCCTGCCACAAGGTACAGCCACAAACCCCTGTGCTTTCAGGCCTGTTAAAAACCCACCTACGCTTTGAAGAGCAAAGGGAGGYGGCTCAGCCGTCCCCAGTCAGGCCAGGAACCGGGGGGTCCATGCAGCTGCAGCAGCTGCTGACGCTCTCCCAGCCCKCTCCCTCCCCCCGATGACAAGGGAGCCGAGCCACAGAGAGCCAGCGGCAGCACCTACCAGTTACCTTCTGGTGCCCATTTCTAGGCAGAGCCAGGAATAACCTCTGTCCAGTGCTACCTCTGCCTGCCCCTTTGTGGGTGACCATGGACATGCTGGATTGGGCTCGGGGTTGGCCTGCCTTCCTGCTTTCCAGCTGGGATGTCCTGTGCAGCTTTCCACTGCTGTGGCCTCCTTGGGCTTGTAGGACTCTTCCAGTGAACCAAGGCAAGTAGAAAACAATTCAGCTTCAGTGAGTCCTTGGTTGCTTCGCCTCACCTTTGCAGACAGTACAGGGGAGCAGGGGGAGAGACAGCAGAGTTGCTATAAAGTGGAAGCTTTAATTTTCATTGAGGTTTATCATCGTGGTGTTAGTGGAGTTCAACGTGATGTACGGTTACACAGATGTATTCCACAGGCAGTCACAAGCTGCAGGTTATTCTTACTCTTTTTTTTAACCTGAAGAGTCTGACATGATAGTTCAAAGTAATCTTCTCAAAGCGGTGCTGTCAGGAGAACTCAAAAGCTCCTGGCCCTGTATTGATTTCACAATATCAAACTGTTTCTAGAAACAGCTGCCAAAACACTCTTGCTGTATTATCTTTAAAAAGGTTACCAAAAGGGATGAGCTCTGAAAATAAGCAGTTCAGGAATCTTCATCGGTAATACTGCAAATAAAATACCACCATATCTAGGACACAAACATCCGACGAACCCCCTCTCACTTTAATTCCAAAGTTACACACTTTACCAACTTTTTGGTCCTTTACCAACTGAATGTCTCTTCATTTTTAATAACAAAGTCTTCTTACATCTGGAAGAAAGAGCAGTAGTTAAAACTGTAGCTACTGCTACTGCATGCACTTGTAACGCATTATGTGACAGCCCATTTTAGAAYGGTGATGCTTTAAACACACAGATCTGATTATCACTAGGAATATTGCTATGGAGACAAAAAGTTAGATAAACATGGTCTGGGCGGTTTTGTCTTGCCGCAGAAAAAGAGGATGTGCTAGATGGACATCTAAGCCCTTCACTCCCATCCAATTAAATTCCCACTGGAAGTGTAGCACTCCTAAAATATTTCTGGGCTGATTCACTGACTATCAAATCTGGCGGCACTCACAGAAAGGTGGCAAGAATGATCGAGGGCGCACATCATTCAAGAGAGGTGGAGAAATTATTTGTATTAACAAGGGGGTGTGCTGTACTGTATAATATTACCTATATATGAATACTAAAATACTGATGAGAGTGGAGAAGTTAAATTATGCACTTTTGGTTTTTACCCATTTAATCTCACCTTTCAGTGACGGCATCTCTCTAGGATGAAAAAAAAAAGTAGGATAACATACAACAGTGCGATCATTTAATGCCTGCCTTAGCAAGTTTAGAACCGCTAAAGGGAGATACTTCCAATCACTAGGTAATCAAACTGAGACTCATTSCCACAATATTTTGTTGAGGTCAAGATTTTAACTGAATTAGGCAAAAAAATGAGCTCTTAAGTAAGAATACCCAGCCAGGTCAGTCTGGGTTAGTAAAAGATTCTGAAAGATTTCTGATATAAACCCACTTGTTTCAGGCTGTAAGCCAATCTCTACTTATTGTAGATGAGACCTTTAACAAATATTTCCTCCCGAAAGATTTCTTGTGTGTTCTTCTACATCACCTGCTGCTGATCAATTCCAGAAATGGGTTTACAAGCTGTAGATCACAAGTTTTAGGCTGTACATCACTCTCTATTTCTGTATTCTAACAGCAAATGAAAGTGTGGGCTCCCAGATTTCCCTCATTTACATTTCTTCATTGTTTTTTTTTGGTGGGTAATAGTCCCTGTTATATTCATGGGGTCAGCTTCAATCCTGGCCGAAGTACTTCCACAGTTGAAGTCAAATACATCTTCAAAAGTGATTAATTTTTCCTATTATTACTGATTACTTCCATTGATCAATATTTTCACTGGTGTATACTACTAATACATTTAAATGTCAGTGTGGGAATTCATTATCCTTAATTATTTCCTTTCAAAGATCATGAAATAGAACTTTTTTTGAGATTTTGGGATATATACATAAATCTAAGGCCAGATTTGTCTTCAAAATTGTCCAGAATCAGTTGTACAACACCTCATACACTTAAAATACTTTTAAAGTATTTTACATTTTAAGAATTTTTACAAAATATTTGAAAGTAATAAAAATGAAAATATTTAATCACTTCGACATATTAAAGAACTCCTGTAATTCCTAAACCCAGTTACATGTGAGTTCTGAACAAAAAGAGGTTTCTCTAAACAATGAAAAAATATTAACGATACAAGAGAAGATTCAATTATATAACTGTGTATTGTAATTCTCAATGATTTATAAAAGGCAAAATTCAGATATGCTGTACAATAAATTATCATTAAGACGAGACTACGGTTTGGTTTAATAGAATCCCATTATTTAGAAATGGAAAAAGAAACCCTATTAGATTATAGAGTTAATTCCCTGCCAGTGCTGAGGTCACTGCTCTTTCACTCCCAGGCTTGTCTGTGTGAAAACTGTTGGTACAGTTGAAGAGCCTTCCTGAGCAGAGTTACAGGAAGACAAGAGGAGCTCCGTGTTGACTTTACCACTCCCATAAAGGAATGAAAATAGCTGTAGTGCGTAAATCACCTTAATATATAACTTTAAAAAAGAAGGAAAATCTGTTAAGGTCTGGAGGTAAATACCCCAAAATGGCAATACGCCCCAGTATTGCCAGTATATGAAGATTAAAGACCAACCAAACCAAAGCCATGGGCTCAAAAAGCTCATCTGTGTATTTCTTCCGCATTCCCTGAACAGTTTGGATTGTATGGTCTCTTTTTCCTCCCAGTGATAAATTAGCCACAAGGGATGTGTTTTCTGAGGGGGACATCAGAGGGTCTCATAGACCTCACGCTCCCTCAGCGTGGCAGCTTCAGGCAGAAAAGAGCATGGCTTTCAGCTGGGAGTATCCCGTTAACCGAGGGGCAGTCATCTTTTCCCACGTCACCCTGATATGCCTCCCCAATTTTTCTGCACAAAGGTAAAAGCTGAGACATTTGCCCTTTGAAGCACATGGAACTTTTCTCAGGGACAGGTGCACTAGAAATGCAATTTATTCCATAATAACCACATCTTCCCTCAGCAACCACAGTTTCCATCCGCCCAGAAATGGCCGCGAGGCTCCAGGGGATGCCCAACCCAGTGCCACACAGTGCACCAAATCCACTTTTATATGATGTTGCTTGTTTATTCGCTGAGGTTATGAATTGTCCCCAAACAAATTTTCCTCCCGAAAGCTGTTCAGCTCTCTTTGCTGTAAGCACCTGGACCCTYCCTTTCCACCCTGCCACCAAACTGCCGCACGGTTTAAAGGGCTGCGATGACAGGTCTCAAAGTGCCCGGGTGTCCCCATCGATGCTGACAACCCTGCGCTGCGGACAGAGCCACCACCTCGTGCTTCAAGGAGCTGTGAAAGAAAAACTTGCTTTTAGTGGAGGCGCTTCTATTTGTCCGTTTAGCATCATTACACTGGGATTTGTGAGTTTAACAAACTGGCTGTTGAATAAAGATACTAAAAATTATTGCTTACTTTCAGTGGCTGCCTGCAAGAGAGTTGAGAAATAAGTTTTCTATGTTATTATGTCAGGAGGCACAAATTGCTTACTCACTTGTGTCGTTGAGTTAGACAGACAATAGCTATAAAAAAGTATCAGCTACTGCTAATCAGTGCAGCTCTGTGTATTTAAAAACGAACACCGATTTGTTGTTCTAAAGAAAGAGCTTCAAAAAATTCCTTATTTGGTTGCCACAGTATAATTTTAATTTTTTTTCGTAATAGGAGTCCTGGGCTGGATAGTTGTCTCACCAGCATACAACTCAAACAAATGAGATGTCACTGATGGAAAACTGATGGAAAAGAAGATTTGAACAATTATACAAAACAGATAAGCCATTAGCTTCTCCCGAGATCTAATGATATGCTCTGCAGGATCATTCGGGCTACAGCCATAATTAAAGCTGGTCCTGAGTCATTCTGTTGTAGCACAAAACATTAACAACGGGGAAAAGAAAATCTTTGGCTGCCTCTGTGCAAGGGAGGACTAGGATGAGATTGGTGTTTGACCCAGGTTAGGACTGAAATATATTTGAAATACAGGGTTATGAGAAAGAATTGGCATTTTATTACTATTTTATTTAATGGGCTACCGTTTGGAAGCATAGTCACATCTGGATGAAGACCTGAACATGCTTTTCCACACTGTGTCACCTGTGGGAAGGCCGTTAGTCAGTTATGCTGAATGTGTTACATCATTCTATTAATCCCATAGTTAAATTACTCAGCTATTTAAACCACACTCTTTCAGCCTGTTGCTTTTATTAGTTGATAAACACCACCGCTGTTTTTAACCTCCTCTGGATGAAGACACTGGCAGCTGTATTTGCACACTGGTTTTTGTTTTCCAGCGGAAAACCACGATTTTGTGATAAATTAAGTGCAAACCCCAATCCACATGGCCAGTTTGTTCAATCCATCTGAAAAGCTCCTTGCGAGGTAAGAAAGTCAGCTAGGCCTGTGCTGCCAAAAGGAAACCATTAAGACTGTTTATTGCTATCCTGAGCCACTTTAAAATTACACACACGATTGCTTTTAAATGTTCCCATTTGGAAAGAATAAGCATACATGCAAAGGCGTTCCCAGCTGCAGGCTCATTCCTCTTCAAGCAATGCCATCCATCGACCTGGGAGAAGGTGGCCTCTTTTTTGCCTATCCCAATATTTCCAAGAAACAACCCAGCTTCTACTGGTAGACAACTATACATACGCTTAATGGAGCTGGTTCCTGGTTTTGCCCAAGTTGGTCAGAATTTTGCTTTCAGATTTTCTATGTTCAGCCCAAAGTTTCACTCCAGGCCTTCCCAATGGCTTTACCTCTGCGAGGCATCTTCTTCACATACAGTACTATGTAAGTATTATTGTGGCGGCCAGAGTTAAGAAAAACATTTACTTTTATGGCATTTTTTTCTGTGTTTCACAATGAATGTTTAACTTATCAATGGCATCTGTTAACCTGTAAAAGCTGGATAAATAAACCTAATTCAGGCTAAATATATTCTGTAGTCTAGTGTACCCCTGAGGGACTTGCTGTTATCTTTGAAGTGACCAGAGGGAGCGTGCGGAAAAACAAATGCTAAATGTGAAGAATTAATGGAATGATCCCTGCTCTAAGATAGACATTTTAAGTGTCAACTAATAATTTTTAAACACTTTGGTGAAAATGGATGATACTTTAGTTTTATTCCATTTGAAATAATTGAACTGGTAAGTCTTTTTCAGAAAGCAAATGATTGTCGCTGCCTCACAGCTCCAATTTATTATCCAAAGTAATAACCTTGGCAAAAATGTCTATTATTTCAACTCTTGAATAAGGACTCTGTTCACATGTCTAATGCCCTATGTAAGAGAATTAGCAGAAACTCATCTCAATGTGGTTTCAAAGGAGGAAACTAAGCAGACAGCCTTGTTAATTTAGCATATAGACTCGGAATAAAGTACAACATCCATCATCTCTTGAAATTCAATTAAAAATTGGTCTTGTGTCCAAGGAGAAGGAGCCAATTTTCTGCTGGAAGCAGAGTCTTGGAAGATCACTAAAACCCTTAATGGTTCTTTCATTGTGGGAGCCAATATGAAAGAAAAATCAGTTTGGGAGTTCAAATTACCCCTTACATTAAATGCTAGAACATGTGCAATCTTCAGGTTGGGCCCGTTGCTGTTGATGCAACGCTTTCTGTCACCACAGACACACGGGGAATTCCAGCTGCGCTTGTCCCCTGCTCCTTAAAATCTTCCTGTGCGCCGCTGTACGCTGTGGCAACGCTGAACAGGCTTTTGCATTCAGGGTGAAATACCCTTCCTTACCATATGGTGTGTATAGTTCTTATTCTCCCACAGTAGGTTTCTATGTGTGATAAAAAGATGCTTGCAAACACACACTGAGATTTAATATCTGGGGAAAGGGAAGCCTGAAAATATGTTAACAAGATTTTCAGCATTAAACACAATTTTGTTTCAGATTTCAGCTGTTAAACATCTTAATTTGTTTTGCTTTTTACTCCAGTAACATAATGCTAATACACTCTGACAGCTTGTGATTCCACGCCGAGGAGGTTTCGCAAACCAATCTCTTTACTTGAAATTTGATTTACAAAGTGCCTCAGTCCTTCAGCTGGGTGGCAGCAGTCACCGTCACAACACTTGTCATGACTCGAAGTGGGAGCACAATCTGGGCAGTTTTTCCTTGTTTATTTATTTTCTTCTAGTGGAGAATTCACTGAGATGAAAGAACCCTTTTAACCATTTAATGTCCTCATCCGTCAATATGCTCAGTCCAGAAAATACTGTCATGCAACGTCTGCCACACTCCAAAGGAATAGCGGATCTTTTGTTTTGCAACATACGTTAAACTCTTGGTGCGGCATACAGCTAGCATCTATCCAGTTTACTTTTACAATATTTGTTTTCGATGAGCTGGTCTGACGATTAATGCAGAAAGCTTTTAGACTCCATGTTTTCCTTCCAGCCCAACCTAGCTTTGGGCTTTTTCTCACCAGCAGTTAGGTCAGGCTGCTTTCTGGGCACTGCTGAGCCAGCAGGACCACTTGTTTCAGCTACAGGCCAGCCCCAACCTTGTGTGGGCCATCATTTTCCTGGGAAATCAGGTTTTTGTCATGTGAGGAGTATATGAGGTGGCCCTTCATACCACGAAGCCCTGCAGAACGGGCTTGAAAAATGATAGATGACCACAAACATCTGCTTTCAGAGGTAGCCCTCTAGGCTGCTGCCTGCTCTTGGCAGGCGTAGGTATCTTCTCTGTGTACATGCACGTGGCTTGTCCTGAATGAGCATATCCTGGCATGTCCCAGCATCCCAACAGGCATGTTACGTAGCATAACCACCTCCAAAGGATAAGCACCATGCGGACCATTTGTTTGAGTAATTGTATAATTAACTGGAGAARATGATTTGGCATCAAAACTTAGTGAAAAATCTTTTCTTCACCTCTCTTCCCAGTAAATAGATTTTTAGATTTTTTTACATATTTTTTACTAAGATAAAAAGTCTGTTATTCTCCAGGCAGAAGATACAACTGCTGCCGAGGGAACAGCAGTGCAGGTGTTTCCAGCTCTCCTTCTCCATAGGTGAGACATGGGAAGCCAAGCTAACATCACCTAGCTAAGAAGCCCAGCCCGTAGAGAAGAACAGAGAAATAAACCACAGATGCCTGCCTCACTGCGGCAGGCATCGCTCATGAAAACATTTTGCTTACAGTTTTTCAATCTCCTTTCTTCCAGAAAGGGAACACCTTTGCCATGTTTTCCTCTCCAAAGGGCATTTAACCAGAAGGATTYGGCTTGCCTCACTCAGCTCTATGCGTAGGAGATAATCTGCTAACGCAACAGGTCTGTATGCTCAATAACTGCGGTTTGCGCGGAGATGCTGGAGCTGGCTTCAGCCCAGCCGGCCGCCCCTGGCAGTCTGGCTGAGGCAGTGCAAAGCCTGCTGCTGCTTCATGTGCCGCATTTCCAGACAAGCTGGCTCCACTCCTGATGGGCTTCTTGCTCTGGTGACTTTTACTGCAGTACCCGGGTAGCCAGGTCCTTCTGGACTCCGCAGTCACTATGCTATAGTCACAGTAACCGTTAAATGCGTGCTTTTTTTTTTTTCCCCTTTTGTTGATTTTGTTTGGTTTTTTTTACCTATACTGAGTTTCTAGCACCTTTATTGCCAGGTTGTAGCCTAAATTAAATTCACCAGTGAAGGCATTGTTTCTCTGGACAGATTAGTTTCTGTGTCCCATTCATGCACTTGGAAATAGATATATAATAACATTTTTCTACCTCACAGTGGTGTTTTTAAATCTTATTCAACTAACRATTGCAAAGTGCTTTACTGTTTTCTGGTGATGACGGGCTCTGTAAGCACCAGTGATTAAGTGCACGGTCCAAGAAGTACCCCACTGACTCCAGTCCCCCTTTTCTGCTTGTGCTATTTGAAATATAGTTAAAAAAATGAAAATAGTTGAAAACCTGAAAAACCAAGTCTAGGTACTTATGCTTTTACACAAGACAAGTGACTCTGGGTAGCTGACTTGAGGCCCACTAAAGATGTCTGATTATCTGGGGATTGCAATCAGGTATCCTTGAAAATCCAGCTGTTCCCAAATCCCTGACGTTGGGTGCTCAGGTATTGTGGTATGCAAAACGCTTCAAAGTCTTGCCCACATTATTTTCTATTACTGCAATACCAAAGAAGTAACTGATATTTGTATTCAAGCTGCAGCTCAGTACTGTCAAAAGAGAGACATCTTGCCTTAAAACTGTAAACAAATAAAATGATATTGTAGAATTTATTTCCTTTCCATGATGAAAAGTACTATGTCAGCCTGTGGAGGAATATGTCTTCTTACATTTGCCTCGCTAACCACGAGGATTTAATAAAGATTCTCAGTGCAGCATGCACATAGCTTTGCCGCACTTGGGCTGCTTCAACCATCTTATTATTTACCTATTTCTGCAAGAGTCCCCATGGCAGGCAGTGTCTGCCYGGTTCGCACGCACCTTTCCAAAGCCTACCGGGCAGCGACGATGTTTATTTACAGCTCTTCTTTCTAACTGGAAAAGGACAGCAAGCAGCTGAGAGATGCTATATTGCTCAGTTGAGAAGAATTTCTGGCTAAAAAGCAGAATCCCTGGTATCTGAGGGGAAAAAATGAAACTGTCTGCAGCCGCTGGTGACAGCAACCTGCAGCAGAGGGAGGAGCGGGGCCCGGGGCCGGGCTGGGCTGTGCGGCGCAGGCAGCGCTGGGCAGAGCGGGCTCGGGCCAAACGTGGCTCCTGGTGAGCCGGGATGTGCCGTGGCAGCACAGCTGGGTTTTGTCCTTTCTGTGCAGGACAAGGCTGAGGAACTGGCTATGTCCTAGGTTGAGAACAAGAGGGGAGAAGTGCTGCAACTCCACCATTTACCCTTCGAGAGCTTGCTCCTTGCTGAAGTCGTTTTTCCATCATAGGCACGCAGTTCCTGGCTGTTATTTATCACAACCCTTCTGCATCTGACGATTTATTCGCGTTTTTCATTTTACCTTGCCTATAGCTGGTAGGAGCTAAAGTTGATTACTTTTTATGTCAAAGCTTACTGACTACAGTGTAAGCCTTCAGCCCCTGGGTTAACAACGCGTGAGGGTTGTTGTCAACTGGAAGCATGTGAAAACAGCCACAYGCTGCTTCAGGTATAGAGGATGCTTGAAAAGCCTTGAAGCAGCAAAAAGAAATGCGTTCATGTGTTTAATTGTGTTCATGCTTATGTTCATGCTCATGTTTAAATGTGTTCCTGATATGTTTGTAACCTTTTTATCCCCGTTAGCACCTGAGAGGGGTCCTTCCAAGTATATATTCCATAAAGGTTCATATTCACATCAATATAGGTCTTTCAAGTGATTGAGGATGCTTCAAGACAATTGTGTTCATGTTCATTCTGTAAGCAGATTTTAACCATTCAAGACGGAGAGAGATATTGAGAAAGCCAAGTATTGTGATAATATTCCATCATAAACTGTTTATCTGCATCTATACCTTGCTCAATTATTTTGTCTACTTAACACACAGCCCCATGTGAAAAAATACGGCTTTGAAGTTAATGTACCACCTACATAAATTTGAACAGTATATAAAGAAATGCAATAGCTGTAAATGTCACTGTAAACAGTCGCCCAGGCTTTTTTCCCAAATGTAAACCCAGCTACACGGAAGACTTGCAGCTTGTGCGAGTCAAAAGCTTTCTCCTTCCCCTTCGCCCCCCCACTGAAGTGAATCACTGCAAAGGCAGTGCAGCCGCCTGAGCTCCTCGGTCTTTGGTTTACCCAAAGGTTTCTCAGAAGTCCATCATCTGCAAAGGTGATTTAATGAGGCAAGCCTTGCAAATGAAACTACAAGCACCATCCTCTTCTGCATAAAACACAGTGCAGCGAAGGCATCAGTTAGCTGTGGCAATTTTGATTCACTTAGGGAAAGCCTCTGTGCGTTGTCACCAGTCAGGCACAGGCCTGGCCCCAATATTGCAGAACATTGTGGTAGATGGGCTTTGCCACTGCAGGCAAAAAAGTCAACTGTCACGATTTTTGTTGAAAGTTACTTATAGTTTTGATTATCAAACCACATGCACTTACACTGGACTGTATCATCCAGTCAAGTGAAATATTCTTTTGCACTAGTCAGAGAAAAAAACCTTAAAATTGACTATTTGCTAAGCACAGAAGGATATAAAAATACAAATCAACAGTTCCAGGAGAAATATAAGAAGAAAACTACCAGCAAAGGTTTGCAAGAAATAAAGACCTCTATTCCTATAAAAAGATTTGAAAAATGCAGCTGCTTTTCTGCAAGGTGAATAAAGCAGATTCTGCAGCAAAACCTTCGCATGCATTTTCACATTGCTGTGGGCAAAAGCACATTAGTCACTACCTTTAAAAGAGATAATGGCTTTTCAACTGTTGTGTGCCCATGTGTGTCCCTAACAAATGCTCTGAGAGATAACAGCTTTGGCTGAGGCAAATGGATGAGAGTTGGGACTGGCTGATTTGCCTCTGCCACTTTCTCCCAGCTTTGCCGTCAGCATGTATATGCACACTAAACACATAGCTTGCACCCCCAGATAAGTGTTTGAAAGTGGTTTTGTGAGGCTGCAAATTAATTTTGAAATTCATCTGGAACAGACTTGTAATGATAGCAGCATAGTTCCCTTTTCAGTGTTGTCCTACCTTTTCCAAACTAGTAACAAGATACAAAATACCTTTAGGACTACTGGTAAGATATGTGTTAACTGGCTTCTTTACGTACAGTGCTGTCCTTTTATCCTTATGTTTTAAACTCAACTTAAGACCTGTGAATACTTAGAACAAGAAGGCAGAATGCATTTCACAGCTCTATCTAACATCGCTCCCTTCACACTTACCTAAAGCCTAACTTGGAYATGGCTGGGTGAAGAGGGTTTGCAGGAGTCATGTGCGGCTTCAGCGGGAGGCTCCCGCCGCCCAGACTCCGTAAGCAGTGCCTGCCGCTCTCCAGGGGACGGGCACACCACGAGCACTGCCCTCTGCCCGAGAGTGGTTCCAATATAAACCCATGGAACCAGGGAGGGCACCAAAAACCTACATCAAATATGAACCAATCCAAATGTTTTCTAAAAAGCCTCCAAAATATCAGTCCACGAAACAGTTCAGAGAGCTCAGTTTCACCCTCAGGTTGGTGATGATCTGAGTGTTACCAGGAAAAGCTTTAAACTGAGACTTGAATAGTAGCACAAAGTCCAACACAGAAAGCCCATGCTGAAATCTAGTCTACTTCCATACATTAGTATTAATTAATAGACCATACAGATGCCAAATCACTCACCAGAATTCATTTTTCCTAAGAAAAGTTTGTAATTAGACTAGAAAACCCCCTTACATTTAATGTCCTTTGGAAAAATAGCCACTTTGTTTTCACATGGCAATGTTTAGACGTGGTCCCAGGAAAGTGCATTTGGAGGTGACACCTCCAATCTGAGTGATAGGGACATACTGAGAAACAGGAGGATTAGTGCAACACCTCCCCCTTGGACTCGTGCACTTTCACAGTGTTTTATGAACCACCCCAAGGGCAACTAAAGAGCACTTGGCCACAGAGGAGAGGGGATATCCATCGCAAGCACCCGAGTCCGGGTCCCTGGAACAGCAGTTCTGGCATTATCATTAGCACAGAAGTTGTTTCAGAAGCAGCTCATTTGTCTGGTACATCCTATTCATTTTCTGAGCTGGAAAAGTTTTGATGACTCTGTTTCTGAGACCTTCTTGATATGTTTGTAACCTTTTTATCCCCATTAGCACCTGAGAGGGGTCCTTCCAAGTTCCATAAAGGTTCATATTCACATCAATATAGGTCTTTCAAGTGATTGAGGATGCTTCAAGACACAGCAATCGTGTCATGCCATGCTGGGGCATGACATCCCATCCACAGGTGCCAGGTACAGGCACATAATTTGATTCTGTTGTGAAAGTCTTCTCCCGAGACATATTTTAGTACTCTCTCAGCTAGGATTGAATACAGGAAGTTTTCTCATTTGCAGAAAACATTGATCTTCCTAGTTTACGCTGTTGAAGCTATATAGGAATAGCATGACTGGCTAATATCTGTTGCATTGGTGATTTTGTTTCTGGGAATACAGACTTAATGATCACCCTATTACCCAGTAATGCGTATTCATGAATGCCCTGAAAATAYAGTTTGTTTATTTTTATGATTTTTTTTGCAAGCTCTTTAAACTGCTGAAAAACTAACAGAACCAGTCCTTGCAGGAGGTATACAAACATCAGAAGTAGGTAACTATATTTAGGGTCATGCAGAATTCTCTAGGAGAGTCTCAAAGTCTGAGTATACTGTCGTGAGCAACAGGGTTTCCCCCAGGACGTCACATGCTTGAGGTGCAATATTGCCAGAGATCCTCTTTGCCCTTCCACAAGAAATGTGTGAGGTGCCAGGTGTATTATATAGGAAGTATGTTTTAGTGAGCTCCTGCAAACCAGAGACTAGGCAAAAGATTACTCTGAAGAGCTACATCACGTGTTACAGAAAAAGCATCTTCTGCTATCCAATATTGGTGCTTACCTTTCGGAAGAAAAGGTTTGACCCAATCGTCCGAGACATTTTCTGTCGCACAAGCCCTAACGCTCTGCTCTGACATTCCACACGGGGAGCTACCAGGTAGTTTCCAGAGATGTGGACGGCATGTCTCTTTGCATGCTTGTCATTGGAGTAGTTTGTTTTCTATAATCAGATGTGATAGACAAAAGGAATTTTTAAAACCTTGTTTTCTTCTTTCTGTTTGATACATTCTGTTATTTCATGGAAAAAGTTGCATTTCTGTTAATTTTAGTTTAGTTTCTAGACCCATGTGACTGGCTTCAGCATGTTTTAACCAGCAGGTTACCTGCTTAGAAGAAATGTGTCTGTGAACTATGGATGTGGCACTAGCTAAGAGAATTTGCAGCGCATCACGTGCAGTGAAGCAGATGGACTCTACAGATGAGTTAACAGTGACTCATAAGATTGTCTTATATAATGGATTTTTTTTTTTTTCCTAAATGGCTTAAAAAACCATATGCTTTGGGCAGGAGAGCTCCAATAGCTACTCTTGCAGAGCATGGGGTATTCAGTAAGGTCTACAGAGCAGCAGTTAACAGCCTTGCAGGGGGGTAAGCATCCCTCTTGCATGTTTAACTCATGCTACATTTTGTAACAAAGATGAATAAGAAAACAGACACCACCACCCCCCCAATACCAACCCCACACTGTACTGTGAGAAGAGTCACAGCCCACCCTGTACTTTCTATCTCTGTTTTGGGCTCTTATTGCTTGCAAAACTTGAGCGGCTTCCAGTTTAGTCATTTCCCCTTATCAGGGAATTCAGATGAAATTACATTCCAACCAGAGGCTTTTAGAGGTATATAGGAGTCCTGTTTGCCTTTACAGGAGATGTATTTTTCTGGCATCTTTTCTTTTTTTTCCAGCCAAGTGGTGGTCATCTGCTCACTTCCAGTGTCCACAGCCCCTCCTGATTTTCACTGCAGACGTGTCTCTGAAAATGAGCATTTTGTCGTCTCATTCCCCGTTACCCAACCTTTTCTCAGGAGAGCAGAGACCAAGGGAGAGAAAAGCGGGGCGAGCCCCCTCTCTGCAAATTTTATTAAGTACTTAACCAGCTTCCCATTATCAGGAAGGGGATCCATCTGAGACCAAATCTTTACTAAATTGGGCAGCAAGAACTGTACCTAAAGCTAATTTTCTAAACAAAGTGGTAGCTGCCTGCTTTTAACTATCCCCCAGAAGAGTTGTCTGGATAAGGATCAATACTCACGAGATGAGCAAGCTACTGCTGTTTATTACCTGTGCCTAGAGTCTCCAACAGCTACCAGAACCTGGCTGTGTTCGCTGATGATCTCTGCACCAAAACACTCGCTAAAGAGAGAAAACAAAACAGCAAAACAAAGGGGTTCGGTTGGACCCTGGAGCAAGGGCGCAGAGGAGGAAATGGAGCCCTCGACCCGCCCGGCTGCCATGGGGGAAAGGGGAGGGATGGAGGCATCACACCTGGACGGGCTGCGGCGGAGGCACAGAGCTCTCCTGGGGGACCTGGCACACATCCCCCTTTGCATGGGGTATCCTCTGCCCCGATGTCTGAGCCTCAGCTGTCGCAAGCCACTCCTCTCCCACACTCCCCCGATTTCTTCCATACGCCACCAGATTCATCCCACTGCTCGGCAAGCCGTCGTCCTCTCCCGGGGCACGCCGAGGCCCTGTTAGCAGGGTGGTCTCCCTTGGGGCCCTCCTGGCAGCCTTTGCTACCTGCAGACAAAGGTGCTGGTGAGCAGGTGACACAACTCCCCTTTTATAAGATTTGTAGAATTATTTTAGCATTAAATCAGTGATGGTGGAGTGCACCCCCATCGGTGCCCTTTTAGAATTATAAACAGCTCTGGTCAGGTCAGAGTTGCCAGGTCACACTCACCAGAAAATAATTTAAAAAAAAAAATCATACCAGGATTTCCACCATTTTACATGGCTCATAAAGGTCACAATCACCAAAACCATGTTTGTCTGGGTGCCCAGCAACCTTGGTGCAGAGCTGCTGAAGCAGAAACAGCTGCCCGACTGCCTCCAAATCCAGCCTCAGAGCAACCTCCTGTGGCAGCGAGCTGTTCCCGCAGACACGGCACTGATGCTCGCCCCTGGGAACCCCAGCGTACCTCTTCCCCCACAGAGCAACGCCGGCCCTCTGTCCAGAGATGTACACGCAGAAATAATGTAAGACCACCACCATTTCCATCAAGGCATCAGGATAAAAATCTGCTTTCAAAAAATTAAATTGTCAGTACTTCCCCATGACTCATCTAACAGCCAAGATGCACTTCTGGCAGAAAATCAAACCCGTCATCCACTGAAGACCCAATTAAAAAGAAAAAAAAGGGGCAGTTATTAGTTTAAAATTTTGTGTGAACTTTCTGTTGGTTACTGGTGAAGCCACATATTCATTGAGATTCAAGAATCAGTGATACTGCAGCACATGCATAACCACGCACAAACTCAAGGATCTTTGCTATGTAGAAATGGAATTAACCAAGCACATATTGAGCTTTACAGTACATAAAGTGCTTTATTGAGTCAAAGTCTGAACCGCAGTCCACTGACATCAATGACAGATCTTCTGAGGACTTTGGGTTCGACTCACAGAAAGCCATCTCTGCTCGTCTTTTACCACGACAGCCACACGTGCTCTCAGAAATACAGCTTACAGCGGCAATCCACGGGGTATCGTCCCATCGCATGTATATTTTTTACTGTCTCATCTCATATACTAAGTTTTGTGAAATATAGCTTGGTTCAGCCTAACCCAATCAAGCAGAAGCTTTTACCAGCAGGATGTACACACTCTGCAATCCAGTTTCACAGGCACATCGCATGCAATAGGAGAAATTAGTTATAATAAGCAAAATCAACACCACCAGAGGTAATCAACATTTTATTTATAAACATACATTTACTATAAAAGCTGTTGCATTTTAGACAAGTTTTCCTAATTTCCAGAGGCATTTTAGAATAAATAAAATAAAGATTAGCATAATTGGTATTCAACATTAGCCCCAGCTAGGACAGCAATCCTTGTCCTTGAATGGACATGCAGATAAGGATGGTCCCCTTCTGGTTCACCAACCTTTAGGACATTCACGGAGAACTACAAATGTACTGCATCAATAACACTACATAGCAAGAGTAAGGAAAAAATACACCACAGAAAATGGGGTTGTGAAATACAAATGGGTTATGACACCTGTTCAGGTTCTCTGGAGTAGTAAGAGGCTAAATAAATTCTGACACATCTAAAACCCATTACATACATTGTACTTGCTTAGCAATAATATATCATTTTTTGCAACAAATACATTTACATTATAGTTCAATTGTAGTAAAGCGTCATTTTTTTCTGTGTTCAAAGTTCCTGATAAGAAATGTATCATATTTATGTGCTTAAACTGGGGAAAAAAAAAAAAGGAAAAAAAAAAGATCCTAGCTTGAATGAATTTGCCATGTAAGACTTCAAAGGAAATATAAAATCAAACATAAGCAGTTGGCAAGTACAATTTAGAAAACTGTTGAAAATTATTCTGTGCTGGTGAATAGATGTTCATGAGGGGTAAGAAATCGTCGTCTGAGAAAGCCGCTTCATTTTGCTGTACATACAATCAAACTTGACTAAAACATGCATATATGAAACTAATCGATAGACACTGGGATCAATTTCTAAGCAGCTTCAGAGATCCAGTGGTGTGTCTGCAGTGCGGTGCGTACCCCCACCCCAGCCCTCGCCCATGCATTTTAGTCCCAGCCACTACCCCTACGCGAATGAGAAGCAGATCTCACCTCTGTGACAGCCAACCCTTTTATACGCTTAGGGACCGATTTGCACATCTAAACTCTATCACATGGGTGAAGCGGTGCTAGTGGCTCATACCAAATAGATGCACAAGCATGCACAGTCTCATTTAAAAATCAGGCCCAGACATCATATATTCCCATATCCTTAAAGCAGTGCATGGAATTATACAGATGTACGAAGTCGGTTATAAAATCCGCTTCTTGAATTTCCGTGTTAAGCATTATTTGCGGGAAAATGTTATGATGACCACATGCAAAGTGTAAGCATCCTGGTTATCAAAACCCTTTAACAGTAAATCATGCAGATGGTTAATCAAAATATTGGACATCACTTTTATTTCCAAAACATTTTTCTGATTTTTTATTTTTTTTAAAAAATATTCCCCAGGTGAAGTCCATGAAGGACTTCAGCTTTTTGGATTTATTGCATCCATAAGTCATCACTGACTGTGTGCAACAGCTTTGCATTTTCTAAGGCACAATTTTAAGGAAGTAACATGTAACTTTCCAGCAGATAGTCACAATGTCCTCCAATGACAACATCGTACATGGGTTTTCAATGACATGCAGTTTTGCATGGGTATGCAACTCACATGCAAGCAACTGTCTAGTGTTTAAATAAATAGTTGCTAGCTATAGAACAACTCAAAATTATTGCTTCCCTAATAACCACTTCATTTCCATTTAACCACACATCAAAAGACAATGGATGTGCACATAGATAAAGTAAATCTCTATTAATTTAGTTTTATCACGGTTTTAAGGCAGAATAAGTAAATTTTTCTTCTTCCATTTTAAGTTGCATCGTGAACTGCTAAAATGGGATATTTCCAATAACTGTCTACCAAAAAGTGCTAGGATATTTTACAAGTGCAACAAATCCCCTAACCTTGTCTGGGTATTGTAGATAAAGTGACACAGCTCTGACCGCTGTTTCACCGAGCTGCTGGATCACTTCAGTAAGGAGCACATGCTTAATCAAAAAGCACAAAGGAAAACTGGCCCACACACAGGCAAGTTAAAGTTTTTTTGCCTACCGCTGCCAGCCTCCTCCCTGCCCGCCTCCCGCACTGCCAGGTTTTGCTGACTTTATTGGGGTGGAGTATGGAGGAACACAGGCTCAAGGCTGTTTAATTCCCTGCTCTGGAGGGCACCAAACCACACGTGTTTCTCCGTATGAGACTTCATTCAACCGTAATGTTTGCAAGTGAACGAGCAGACCTCAAACCAGCTCAGACCATTGATGGGCAAGTTACACACCAAAGAGAAAAGCTTCACCCGAGCACCAAACCGCAGCTTGGAGACTCACAATTCAGCTGTGTCCGCCCACTCAGCCACCTCTCCCCCACATCACATTTCATCAAGTTTAATAACAACACGGGCTGCTGAACTCAGTAAGAAGGCTTGCTCCTAATGGGAATCTTGCCATCGTTAACAGTATACAGTCTTTAGGTTTAATGAAGAAATCTTTATTGGAGAGAATATTAAGCTATAGTCATGAACATTACTTGAGGTACACAAACAAAAAAGTCCTTCCTATCACTAAAGGTGCAATAATTTATTTGTATAACTCCTACCCTCCAGTGAAGGTAATATAAACACAAAATGCTTCAGAATTACAGGATGTATTATCAAACTAGTCTCTGTATAAAAAAAGTTATAGCTTCAGTTATAACAGAGAAGTCGTGCTGTGATGTTTAGTTTTTTGAATGCACTGATTAGATACTACCTTAAAATTACTTCTCAGCTCAACTTGGCATATTCTATAAAGGTTCTGTAAACTTAAACTTTTTAATTCCTAGAAATATTAAAACAAAACAGCTTTATTGCATGTTTATTTTCTTATTACTTTCAAAAGAACAAGGTAACAGACTGGAAATCATAAACATACCTGAAAGGTGGGATTTTTTTCTATAGTACTTAGGCTTTGCCTTCCCGAACATGGTCAYACATATTTTGCACATTTCTTAAGAAGGGGAAAAACCAACACATTGCATTTTAAAGGAGCAGGTGCAGCATTTTTATGAGCTTTTCAAAATGAGATGAGAGCCATGATGTCCATGGATTCAAGCTCTTACAAGTGATTGTCTGGAGGCAGCCGATACATATGAGAAGAGAGTTCCTTCTTGAAAGTTATTAGGACTGAAAGTCATGTCACAATGTAGTTGGCTGTCCAGCAGCTGGATAAAACAAAACGAAACCAAGTCATTAGTTGACAAATTTTAACAAACATACATAGGCTTTTCCTCATATGATCTCTACAATTCAAAAAACGGCATCTGGAAATATATATCATTTGTGCCCTGCTTCTCATTCTTCCCGCAAAGCTGGGGCACTAACTGCAAAGAAGGATTCAGCATAACTCCACTGGAAATATATTTTCCATGCCATAGGGACAAATGCATTCTGCATGCACTTTTATTTCATTTTACTCCCAAAGTACTTGTGGGTATACTTAYTTTCAGGCTCTGCAGTGGCAAAATAGTAAAGCAAAGGACTGATGAGTCATCTTTAGCTGTGCCTGGTTTGTGTTATGTGGTAAAACAGAGCCCTTGTGCTACTTGGCCATACAGGGAATCTCATGAATTTACTTCTTGCCTTTGACTTCAGCACTCACAAACCTGTAACTTTTCCCCGTGTTTGACACTGAATACCAAGTTCCCTTCCTTGTGAGGTTTTGTTGTAGAGAAATATCCTACCAATAAAACCCCATTCATTTTATTTGAAAAATAGAAATATTTTGGACCATGGACCACTACATAATCTTTAATGCTTTTCTCTCTTAAGTTTTTTGATAATTTATTTTGAAACAGAATCATCCACAGTTTCAAATAAGCTTCTGGCAGCCAAAATATTTCATCGAGATGTCCATAAGCATCTCAAAACAATACTGATTAATTCTGGGTTGGTCAGAGACCATCAGTTGTGCGCACTGCTGCGCAGGTTTCAGATGTAGCCACGGGGGCAGGAAGGCACGAGCTGTGCAATCAGGCAACTGATTTTATATTTAGCATCAGACTTCCCAGAACTGAAAGGTAAAATGCTAACATTGCACCAGTTAGCTCTTAATTTCAGATGTGGAGTCCGTCAAATTCTAGTTAAAGATGAGCAACTAACCATATTTGCAGTTTTATCAAAATCAGAGCCTTTAAACTGTCAACAAGAGCCAGTGTAACTTAAATTCAACTAACTCATATTTTGAAATTTTGCATGAGGAGTGGACACAGCAGGAAGAGGCAATTTGTAGGAAAAAAGACAAACCCTTACCGTTATTATTATTCTTCAGGAACCATACATTTCCTCAAAATCTACCCCCTCTGTCATGGACCTGGTTACTGTTGCGCTAGGTATGTACAAATGCAAAACCTTACTGCACGGAACACTGTACACGGCTCTCTACTGCATTTTCTAGCACCACTGCTGTAGAAATGATGATGGAGGGGGTGATTTCTACAGCATATAAGCTGATAAATAATTTCTTTGAGCCTTCATCTATCCTTAAGGGACCTCAATTTTTATTCAAGCAAAAAGGATTAGGAAGAAAAGGAAAATATGACTTCTATCACCTTCTTCTCTYTTTTGTGTAAAGATAGACGTGCAAACGTGCATTTTAAGGGTCAGGACCTCATCCACATGAGGAAGGTTTATAGTATCAAGCCTGAGGGGGAAAAGCTATTTCTAAATGTGTCAGCTTAAATAAATAATAATAAAAAATTGCTAACATTTCTTAGCAGAATTTAAAAAAAAATTCACCAAACGAATGGTTATACAATAGCACCCTCTAGCTCTGCTGATGGGGAAATATCTCTCTCCTGAAACATCAGAGAAAAAAATATCTCTTCTTCTGCTGGCAAAGGTAGGTAGGTATCTTTGCTATTCCTGGATTTCTACAGCCACTGCTTTTGAGAGAGAAGAAGTGAAATAGTAAGCAAACTCTGTATCTCCACTTATCCATTAGGGCTGTAGGCAGTGAATATACTGAACAGTAACAAGTATCAGGAAGGCAACAATTACTCTCATGTTTTTTTTTCGTATCTTACTGTTTTCCACAAAGTAGAAAGCCAGCATGAGCACTGCCCATCTCATATCACTGGTGACATCAGGGTGAAGCTGAAATGCTCTAGCAATTTGGTATCAGTCACAGAAATCCAGGACTAGGAAGGACATTCAAGTGACCTGTTCTAAGGCAGAAAAATGCATCTTTTTTTTTTTTTTTTCTGACATGCAATTCTCTGGCTCATTCTTCAAAACTTGCAGCAAGCAGCACATGGCTGGGGATACCATCACAAGGATTCATTATGAGTTACAGAATGTTCCTAATATTTTCCTTGACCATTTTGTCTGCAAATGGAGGCCTGGAGACATAAAAATGGGAACTTCTCCAAACAAGRCCCAGGGTCCTAGACCTAGTAGAAGTATCTACATTGTCTCATGTGATGTAACAGATCCAAACCTTCAGGATAAGCAATGTGTGTGCACAGTGTAGTTTATATTTATGCACAGAAACAGCCTTTAAGCCTAATATTGCTGAGCAGAGATCCTCTGGGCAAGGTTTAATGGGCTTGGATATCTTTTTTGATACAGGAGGATGATTAAAATAACATGGGAAGGCTCCCCCTCCCACGGCGAAGCTATGCCTGAGTGGCAAAGTCACTTGAGCATAAGAGAGAATACATTTCTTCCAGGAGGAGAAAAACTCATCAGTTAAAATCATGGCAACAGTACTGTTAGAGTTCACTGTCCTTTGGACAGGATTTGGTACTTACTTCTGGATCGGATATAACAATCGTTGCAGTTAAGAAGGCCATTTCTAATCCTGACATCTGTCCCGCTTGCTGCGTCTCCCAGCTGTCCCTTGCAAATGCCACACTGTCGGTTGAAGAACAGAGAAAGTAAGAGAGACCATGCCCTACTATCTCTCACAACTCTCCCCAGATTTTGACTTTTGTTTCAATAGTTCTTGGAATAGTGAGAAAAAAAAGAATCCCCAGAACCCAGCCCATACTGCTAGGGAGCACTGCAAACCAGTGAAAGGTTTATTTTAGAGCCAACAGTATTTAGGACTGGATTTCAGCAGCCTCCACTTATACAGAAGTGAAGTCTAATGATTTTAAGGGACATCTAATTTTGACGTTGCATTCTGGAGCCAGCCCATTTGTGCTGGACAAAGCTTAGAAAGGCCAGAGGTTTAGTTTGGGTAAACATCTAAAACCAAAAAAGACTTCATAAATGTCTAAAACCAATTGGGCCAAAGATAATGGAAATGGACACTTTCTAAGTTCTCTGGAAAACACTATCTTCAGAACTCAAGAACAGTCGTGAAGTATTTCTGTTGAGAGCTCTGATGAAAGGCCGAAGACATCATCCATTCCATAGTCAAAGCTTTCCAATCATGGGTCAGATCAAAGATGGCTTCGGGACTGACTGGGTTTTTGAAAAAAAAATCACCAGGTAACTAATTTTATATTTAAAAACAATGAGTACAACTGGGAAATTATATGATGCTTCCCTCTGTAAGTGAGTAAGATAAGTTTGCTTGCTAAATCACAGGTTTTAGTCCAATTAACATGTCTGACAACAACGTAACACATTAGCTGCATTACTTCCACTTCTCTACAAACAAACAAAGATACAACAAACATACAAACACACAACAAACATACATAACAAACATGCCAATCCCTTGGTCCTCCCATTTTCAATTTCACATCTACAGCCCTCAATATACTCTTCTCCTCACACTGTGCATGACTTGAGATTTTTCTTAATAGAGCAAGAGACATACCCTGAAGCACTGAATATGGAAATAAAGACCAAGCGTTTCAATAATCATGGCAGCTCCTTTTCCAAGAGGAAGCCCACAGGTAGAACAAAGCTTCTTTCCGCTGACAGACCTAGGAGACAAACATAACTTTAAGAAAACAGAACAGCAACTGATGCTAAAATGTAAACAAATGTTTACACAGGTTTATGGAGAGGGACAGGATGGGAGGAAGGAGCATTGGGGGGTGTCCAATAAATACACATTGACCCTTCAACCACGTTGCTGATCAGCCTGCACGTCTGCCTCGCAGACAAGCAAGCAGAGGATTTAAAAATGCTTGAAGGCACAGCAGCTCAGATCCGTTTCCCTGCCAGTCTGCTGTGCTAGATCAAGGGAGATGCAAGCTTCTTAACAGAGACCCAGATGGCAGGGAACCATGCCTGTGGATTACCTAGACCCAGTCAATGCCACAGCAATCAAAGCAGATATTCACACCAATTATCCGAGTCAGACGCTCAGCCTGGAAATTTTTCAATTTGTTTGCAAATGGGCTTGCTTATTGCAAGTTAGAAGGCAGGGATGCTGTTCTTACACCCAAATAAGCTGGCAAAGTCAATAGTAGCAGTGTAACTGCAGTAGCACAGACCAGGCATCAGGCACTTGCTAACTAATTTTAGTCTATGCTGCTGCAGCTACATGCCTGTTAGTACTCCAACTAGTTAGATTAAAGCTGAAATCAGATCTCCATCTGCAATGCAAAAATACTTCAACTCTCTCCTTAAGCTTCAGTCCTGTCTAGACCTTTCTAGTAAATCAGCTGTTTGATGACAGCTGAGTAAGGCATCAGAGTCCCAGGAACAACTGGTACCCTTTTTCATAATGGTTTGAATGGCAGTGCAGGTGCACACTTCTATGTGTTTCATGCTCTTCCCTTCTCACCTGTCTGCCAGCCTGCCAGCACTGATGTTTGTCTAGTGAGATGAACTTGAGACCAAAAGGGATCCCTTGTCATTATGTGTCATCCATGCTTTTTTCAGCCAGGGTTGAAACCAGGAGAGAAACTCTGGGATACTTCATGAGTTTTGAAAAGATGGTTTGATGAAATTGTACACAGATAAGCAAGTTTATAGTATCTTGCTTTATGGTTTTGGTGCAACAACATAATAAGCCACCAACAGAGACAGATCTGGACTGCATCATGATAAAAAAGCCATTAAAAAAAAAAAAAAAAGAGACAGAAGCAACAGAAAGACTCATCATAACCAGAAAACTGTCCTTGCTTTCACCTAATCTCTGTCACTCCCGAGCCCACCATTCTTTCTCCCACCATGTATACACTGACAGCACAGGCACATCACAGTCTTGTTGCTTCATTCTCATTATTCTTTTTAGAATAACATCCCTGGTTTCTTCTCCTCTCCTACAACCTTAAGCCTTCTGCTCACATCCCTCTGTGTTATTCTTGAGTCCACCTTTGTTTTCACTTCTTCTCCACTATCAGAGTTATTACAAGGACAAGTTAAAGTGCTGGATGAAAGAATTAAGTGCTTTGGGAAATTTCTTCTGATCTTTGGGAAAGTTTTCTAATCTTTTAGTGGAACAATGAATTACATCCCATCCATTGCTTCCAAAACTAAGATTTACTTCAGGAAAAGATCTTGGAAAAGGGTCTCAGATCAGGATATAGCTGCTAAATAATATTGAAGTAGCTATCATCAGTAGTATCAACCTGATCTAGTTGAAGATGTCCCTGCCCATGGCAGGAGGGTTGGACTAGATGACCTCTAAAGGTCCCTTCCAACCCAAACTATTCTATGATTCTATGATCATGACTAGCTACATGTAGCAAGAAATGATCTGCAATCCCACCAAAACTGCAGTTACAATTAGAAAAAACAGAAGGAATTGTTCACATTAAAAATTCCTAATAGTTTCACGTCAGTGCAAATGGCACTGGAAGGAGGGCTTTGCTATCAAACGTTAAGAAAAATGTTATTTAAATAAAACAAAAACTTGCTATGTTTTCTGTGTTATATTACTTTACCCTATTTAATAAGCCAACTGATTTTAATACACCCCAAATTATCGTGTGATTCTATCAGGCTGCAGTTACCATTTATTTACAGTCGGTACACGTATCTCCCTGAAAGCTGCACAGCTCATTGCCTGAGAGAATCAAATCTCCAGGAGACTAGCACGAATGTAGAAAAATTAAAAAAAACAGCAAAAAGCAAAACATGTTTCAAGTTTGGAAGTTAAGGGAAGGATTTCTTTTTAAATCAGCAAGTGTTGAAATGTCAGTCGGTGACAACATCTAAAGCACACCTTGCTCCTGAGCATGTGACTATTCACAGTGAAGACAACATCCTTCGGCTTAAGTGCTCTGAACTCATGCTTTACTGCTTACTTTGACTGGGGCTTATATTATCCCATTTCAATTTCATTGAAATTTCAATGATCAAGCAGGGTCCTACAGCTGCTTTCTGAACCATGTTATTTGAAAACATAACAATACTGCTGAAGTAGGCAAGAAATATGCGAGAGGGAGCTATGTGTTTATTCCATGGATGGTTATGAATTGCAACATTTAGAAGAATTAATAGTGCATCCACATAATACTAATGTGATTTACACCGCGGCAGTTCACCAGCAACTACAAGATGTGTTCGGTCTGCAAAATTCCTTATTGACCTTTTGTACCTGTTGGGTGACTGACTTGCAGCAGTAGGAGAGCAGGGAGATGATGGCCCAGACTGGAAGTTCTCATGGTAGCCTGCCCTAAAATACAGAAGAGAAAATGCATTACTACAGCTGAAGAACAACTAAACCCAGAGGTTGTGTACTGAGAAATTCCAGCTGATTGGATTTCAGGATTCCCAGCTCTAAAGATTTTATCTAAGGAAAAGGTATAAATTTGCTGTCCACTGCCGTTTTGATACAATGAAAAACAGCACACATTTTTTGGKTCTGAGTCTCGGTCTGCTTGCTATTGCTCAATCAGACAACTCACAAGGTAATCAGCCATGTGCAGACTCCCACCCACCTATCAACCCAACGTAGCTCACACCATGACAAAGGAGGGTTAAGCCAAGGCACACCACCTTGCACTTTCTGTTCCCCAGGGGATGTGCACAGAAGCCCACTGGTAGAGCAGATGTGGGGTTGCTGATGGAGGGTCTGTGCCCTTTACTGAGTGAAAAGGAACCTGCCAACACTGAAAAGTGGCTTATTCTTACTTGTGTCCATTCTACCCTGCAAGAATTTGGTAAGAAAAACCATGGATGTTTTTTGTTATCAGAGATCATAGGATCGATTCAACCTCCCACTGCTTAAAGCTGTTAATAGATTAAATAACAATTTTAACAAACTGCTCGTGTGTGCTTGAGATGAGGAATAGGTAATCAAACCTCAACCTACATTAGTTTTGACTGGATACAAGCTTCATAGAGATAACACATATCTTGCAGGAGACTGTGTTCATATATATGCTAATGAAAACAGATGTTCCTTTCTCATTACAAAGATACACTTTTTGCAAATATTAGGTAAACATATCCTTTGTTTACTGAAAGAACCGGTGTTACTTTTTAGTAACGCTCACTCAAAACCACAAGGCAAAGCATCAGAGAAGAAAAAAAACCTCACCAAATTTATAGCAGAAAGAAAATACTTATCTCTATTTATCTTCTTTTAAAAGCTATAATCCTTAAAGAACTAGAAAGTAGCAACCAATGTGTGTTTAGAAGCTGGGGAATGAAGCTTTCAGATGCCAACTTCAGAGAGGCAGACTACTCCTGACATTCCCACCCTGATATTTAGCCACTTACTAGCTATAAATGTTTGTCCTAGGGACTTAAAACAAATGAAGCACATGAACAGTTAGGCAGATGAGTGCTTAAAGACCTAAGGAGAAAGAAGACAGAGAATGGCAAGTAGGAGGTGTCCTCTCTCGTGAAACTAGTTACTGGGGTACCCATAATGAGAGACAAAGTGGATAAACGTTAGCAGTCTTGGTGGGAAAGCCAGGAATCAAAGGTGTCTGCACAATGCAGGGCTACCCACGAAACTTAACCGATAAAGAATGCAGAATAGGAATATAAGGGAGAACAGAGTGAGCAGGACTTCTCAACCTCTGCAATAACCTTTATTTTATGTTCTCACCTCCTCGTTTCTCCTGTGGAGCTCGGCTGTTGACCCGCACTCTGGCCCAGGAACAGTCTCTGACGAATGTCTTCTGTGCGATGCGGGGACTGCTTTGTCAGCAACTGCTGATTCCAGGAGACGTCTACAATGGGAGGTGGGGAAATCTCAATACTTGTGATAAAATGCTTTTGTCAATACTTATAGACCAGCATAGCTTGTGGGCACACCATAAAGGAGGCACGAGATGTACTGTTACTTAAAAATAAGTTCTCAGAAACCCCACACACAGTCAGAGACAGGCTCTGCTACACCAGAAGACCTCTATGGGACAATGTCCCCCTGCATTACCTTTACATACACATGACCTGCCCTGCTGCTGAATCTCAGTTTCTGAAGGGGGAAAGGCAGAGGTCAAACAGCTGTCCATGAGTAGCACTTGGGAAAATAAAGTATTTCTGTCCTAAGGAAGGAAGCACCAGAGAGACAGAAACTTCCCGTGGGGCCTAGGGATCCAAACTTCTCAATAGCAAGAGTTAAGAGGAAGGTGGTGGAGTCACTGCTCTCCATGAGCCTACTGATAAACAGATTTCTTCCCTTGTAATTTCCTTCTGTGTTTCAGATGGTTGCACGAGGCTCAGTGACAGTAACAGCCTCCCAGCAATACGCAATGATCTGTGTGATGCCCAGGCAGCCGACCATCCCATCTTTGAGATGGAGCGCACTGCCTGGATCCTTCCAGACAAATTTGGTGTCTCACAGGCTGGGGAGAGCCTTACCCTGCCATGCACAACCAGCTGGTTTAGAGAAGAACAAAACTTTACTGGGGCCTATGAAAGGCCCGTTCCCTATTTTTGGTATCAAGACAAAAAAACCCCTAGTCCTGACTAGTTTAAGGACTTAAGGAGAAAGCAAGGATGTGATACTTTAAGGGGCAAGAAAGGAGCTGTCAGAGTATTTGTAAGGGACCAAGTTGATTAAGAGAACCTAGAAAAAAGCCTGATTAGCAGAAGAAGTTAAAACTGTCAAACCTTTGAAGTTTGCTTAATCACTACTACAAATCCACAAGGATGGATTACTGGGTAATACCTTCTGCTTTCTTTGAGCAACCTTTATCAAAGCACTAAGAATACAATAAAATCATGCCAGGGAAAGCAAACCTGCTAAGTTTAATAAACTGAATTTGCATTTGGAGCAAGTAATAACATCGAAACCTTTTCCATCCATAGACATTTCATTTTTTAGAATCATCAATTTTTATGCTAGACTGAAAACAAAAATCTAAAACTCAGTTTCAAAATCTACATTTGCTTTCTGTTTTTAGTCCTACTTACCTACTTTTCACTGTTCACTTGCATTAGATAATGATGCTAAAGTAGTGAATTTGCGTTTTTTTTTAGGGTGACCCTGTTGACAGCAATGCTTTGGGGAAATTCCTTCATTCAAAAAACATCAATACATATGGGAGCTTAAAAAAATCTATTAATTTTAAATGTCATCAGACATTTCTAATGACAAAATTGAGACAGGTGTCACTTTAGACTTGGCTTGAAAAGGTTACACGTCACAGGTAGTGATTTTTACTGGACTGAAATGGACATAAAGAATCTAATTAGCTATCAAAACACAAAGTAAGTGTTGGAAATATGCTTTCTGTGTCAAGATAAATCCTGTATGTATGTAAGATTATGTAAAAGATGGAAGATAACTGTGTTTAACTACTACAGTGAACATGCGGGCCTATAAATGAGATTCTTACCTGCAGATGAAATGCTCATCTCTGATAAAAATAAGATTTTAAATTTCATCTTAACATATTTATCTTTACTAAAAGAAAACAACTTTTGCATCTGAGACATTCAAATTTTGAAGATATGCATGTCCTGGTAATTTCCAAAATTCTTTGAGTTAGATTTCAAGCCACTGTAAATACCTGTGAGATTTCTATCTGGAAAAGAATACATGCATATGAAGAGTCTTGACTCTCACCCTGAGTCAATGGCAGATTCAGCCTGGCAGGTGAGCTGTGCTCCATCACCGGCATCTGGTGCTCCTGTTCACCTCCTTTCAAGATACCCATCTCTGGGTGTCCTGAGAGCACTTTATTTCCACTGCCAATAAAAATAAGTCACATTGTATAAATAAAGCCAGGAAAAATGCCACCTAGAATATAATGGCAAAATCAGACTTTTGAATATCAGTCTATTTTTTGCAAGAAGATTTTTGTTACGGTGTCAGCAACGACAAGGCAATGTGGATAACAGACATGAATTAACAAGTTTGTATCCAAACACGCCATGTCTTCCTGCTTCCCCCACACACTGCCACTTACACGCATGAAAGATCATTCTGGATTTGTGGGAAATGGCTTCTTTGCCAGAGAAACACTTTTTCTTACTTTTCTCTGTACAGCGTTCAGCATCATCAGATGCTTCTTGTCTTTGAGAAAGCTGTTATTAGCAGTTGGGCAAAGACCAGGACTTTGAACACCATCTGGCAAGTTCGGGTATGGCACTTCTCAGATAGCCAGGCAATCTCACACAGATTCTGAGTGAAAACAGCTACCGCTCCTTTATTCCTCCAAATGGCTTGTGAAACTTGTACACAAGATAGTGCAGTGACATACAGAGATGTCTGAGCTATCTAAGCTCCAAGTGACAGCGTTTCAGCAAAGCCATGTGCTGAAAAGGCAAGCCTTCTGATATGCAAAACTAGCACTGCACATTGCCGTATGTGCGTAAGCCTGCAGGAAGTCAATATTGATCGGGATATATTACACCTATCACCAGGCCACCAGATGCTGACGCTCCAGCATCAGTCACGGGCAGATGTGACATCTCAGAAGTCTACAGAACACAAAGCTCCACAGGGCTAAGAAATGCTTAGGCTTGATCCATACCTCCTCTTTTCTTGCCAGAGTTCATTTTCCTTGCTTTTCAGAGATGGCATACTGTCCTGCTCCCAGAGCAGCTTTTTCTGCCTTGTAACTTCTTTTTGTTTGCCTTCCTCTGGAGAGCTGTTTGAATCAGTTGTGTTCTAGAAGAAAGCAGGGGAGGGAACAAGGAGCTTCCCTTGAATTCGGCATCAGCAGAGACATGAGAAAAGCACAGGCTGCTCCTAGATATATCATGTTGACACACCTTATTATCATAAAGAACATCTCACATGATACAGTGGAATCATTTGACCTTGGTAAGGCTAACTTTGGATTTAACAAATACTTCAGCTACAACCATCAACTAATTGTATTAAATCGAGTGCAAAACAAAAAAGCGCAGGACTGACCAATTAGGAGATGGTGTTCAGGATAACAAAATAAAACTTCCCACTACATATTTGTGGCAGAAATCCTGGAATGACTGAGAGTCTAGACAGTCTCCCATTGGACTTGGGAGGACTTTGTCAGGGATCTCAGCTTGTCTCTGCCCAGGGGCAGAGCATTACTTACTTGCTCTGGGCATTCTCAAATGGCAACACCAGTACYACTTCCAAATGGTACTGGAGTGGGTCATACCTGACTGGTGGAGCTTGAGTAAGCCATGGCATGAGATCCTCCACTTCTGGGTGCAGGCACTGCCCTGAACATGGCATAAGCAACTCCACCTAGGAAGTTCCCGCTACACAGCTGTGTGGAAAATGGGCTATGGCTGATGCCCCTGCACAGGGATGAGTGGTAAGAGGGGGCAGGAAGGGTGAGAGGAGAACCAGATGATACAGTACTCCTAATCCTGGAGTTGCATGGAAAAAGGCAGATAACTCTTCAGGTGTGGGTGCCTTAGGCAGGAAAAAATTATGTCTGGGAATCCCACATTTATTCTACTGATCTCACCTGGGGTGTCATTCTCTGATCTCTGGCGAACACTTATTTAACTAGATGCTAGATGCATCGAGTTAAACATTTTGTGCCGTATAAGTGAAAAAAAAAATAAAATCAGAGAGTGAACATACCTCTGTTTGTTTTGCTGCTTTCTAGGATGGATGGTGGGAGAGAAAATGAGGAAAAGTGGGGAGGCAGGATTCAGTCTCACCTCAGATATGCTTAAAGCACTGTCTTACACTCAAGATTTTGGATGCAGGGAAATCACTTCAGATTTTGTTGGCTTTGAGAAGGTAGTTAAAACAAACAGAAACAGGTGACTGTTTTTTCACAGCACCAGTTAAAGAAGAGAAGCAGCTGCAAAGAGAGAAAGTACCACCCTCTGCTCTAGACCAAAATGGGATGGTAGCAGTTTGCTTGGGAGCATGGCTCTTCAGTTATAAAAATATACAAACTACAGCACTCTGAGGTATCGCCAGTTACGGAAGTGATCCAGGGAACATTCTTACTCTTACTGCTCCCAGACTTTGTTAGCGTTTAATGAAGAATGAACCTTTGCACTGAAGATAGCTTAGTCTTTACTGCTTTACTAGTCCACGAGAAACTCACCGCTGTCTTGTTTCCTTCAGTTGTAGAGGAGGAAGAGGAGAGGAGCTCAGCAGAGTTTGAAGAAACAATGAATGGAACTACAGTATCCTCAATTATCTTACGTTCCTAAAAAAAAGAGGATCAGTTGAGAGTGGGGGTTAAAAATACAGAATGTCAACTATGAGCTTAAAAAGCAGAAGCATAAAGTTTGGCTATGCGTCATATTTAGATGGCTAGGTAAGGACCTGTGGTACCAAGAATAATGGTAATACCTCAATTTTTAATTTGCTTCAAGGTTTTGCACTCCCTTTCCTTTCACCACTACCACCTTTGAGATGGGATGTCCAAAACTGGAAAGAATATCCCACTTGGGATGGCACCACTGTTTCTCACAACAACAGCCTACTAAATTTCACATAAATATCAGGTACATGAGAAACTTACTCTGAAAGTTGAAAAAAAAATATTTCTTGTTCAGATCACAAGTATGGTCCTCAAGCACAGATAAGACGTCAATTTGCATAATGTACAACTAGCCAAACTGAAAACACGAATATTTTCCAACTTCCTGCAATAATGAACCACATACGACAGAAGAAAAACACTACCTTGTACATTGTTAATATTCTACAGCTGCAAGCTTTGAACATTTCCTGTGAATTTTTTTTGAAAAACAAGGCCAGTTTACAAAATAGCTACAAGATCAAGCCCAAGGCAGACAACAATTTCATCTGGAGTTCCACCAAGGCCAGGTACCAAGTATGCGCCAAAACGCACCAGGCTCTGCCTCCAGAGGGAAGTCTGAGCGTGCCCAGACACAACCACACTGACTCACCCTGACTTGCACAGCAATTAGACACTTCCACCTATGCGGGGGTTCTGAGGATACCTGCCTAAATATTTAAATATTTTTCCTCAGTGCCTATAGTAGTGTTTAAGAGAAACAATCCTCCTGAGAATTCAGCCTTGAGAAGGCTTTTCATTAATTAATCTAGGTATGGGATTTTTTTAGTTACGTAAGTGGGCGCATTTAAATGCAAAAAAAGTCAATAAACAACCTCCTCCTTTGAGCCTTATACCTCCTCGTAGTATCTTCGCTCCTCCTCTTCAACTTCTCTCTGGGCCTTTTCCCATTCCTCTTTCAGCTTGTCCTGCTCTTTCTGATACTTCTCCTGTAAGAGGATACAAATACAGGTAAATTCAGAGCATTCTGTAGTATCTCCAGAGTGAAAATAAACCTGCTAAGAGTGGTTTAATCAGAAATAGGATGAAATAGGAAGATAAAAATTGAAACATCCATGGGTGTCAAAAAAAGCTGCTTCTCCTCTCCCCACTTGTTTCTAGCACTTAAATTTAACACTTTCAAACCATGAGGCATTTTTAACATACTAGAAGAAGTTTAATTTGTTAGGAGTTTTTAAATCTTTGGTCAGAAATGAAATTTATGCCCAATAATTTCAGTAATTCCTTGTTTATTATACAGTATTAAGAGTTCCAAAAAGCTATCACACACCCCAAAACACTTAGGCATGGGTTTTACATTAAAAAATTCAGCAAAGTAGCATATAAACAAGCAGGTTTTTCAGATACTGGTACTACTTTAAGAGAGATGCCAGTACAATTTAATGAATGATGAATACCTGTGGAAGTTTAGAAGATAAATGAATAGTGTCTAAAGGTTTGAAGAGGGTAAGCTTATAATTAACTAAGTAGCTTATTTTCCTCCTTGATGGAATTATTTCTTGAGAATTGTTTTCACACAGTTTTGCATGAAAAATTATCTCAAAGAGATCTTTAAAATTGTTTGACAGAACTGGTTTGAATATGGGGAAAAACGGTGACTTCCATATCCCTTTTACACCAGTTCCAACTTCTGTTCAAATTAGAAACCACATGTGCCTAATCCAGAAGAGATGCATTTACTATTGAGAGAACACCCACATATGCCAGAAAAATTATGATGAAAATTCTACACCATTTTAAGAGGAAACAACCTTATTAGCTAAAAAGAAATAATCTCAAGAAAGCAGTAGAGAGACACACAAGTCATTCTTAAAAGATGAAAAGACTCCATTTTATTATTCTCCACCCTTTGACAGTTTTTTGCTCTTCTGTTACGTGGAGGAAAGATATGATTTCTTTGGGACCAAACCTAATCACAGTTTCAAAAGACAATACTGACCAACAGGGAAATTTAAGTTCTCAGGGCCACTGCACTTCTCCCAAACAGGACACAAACCCAGACCTTTTACAGCTTACTCTACCACTAGGCAAAACCAGTCATTGTTTTGAGGGGGTTTCCCTCCCTCACAAAAAAACCCCAAACCCTTTGTGTCCAAATTTAGCTTGATGTTTTCCAAGAAGAACCTGTGAACAAAGCAGAAGTCTACAAAAATCTATTAAGACCATCATTTTAAAGAAGAGTTGCATAGGCGTCAGGGTCAGCAAATTGTCAGTCTCTAGAAAGAGGCTCCAAGTAATTAAGAGTCTTGCAGTCTATACTCAACATAATTTAAACATAGTTGAGGATCAACATTTCGTTTAACTCCGCACTGGAATGCAGAACTAAGTCCTTTCGGTCTTTCCGCGGAGTGGGGAAGGGAGATGTTAACAGCGCCCAAACCACAGAGAACGTGTGTGTGCACTCACATTCTTATTCATCTGCCACAGAATTCGCTCAAGCATCCACAGAGGATGTGGAAGATATGACATGAAATGCCCAACTTTTATCCAAAGGGACAATTCAACAGCTGAGCCACACGGTGGAAGAAATGTCGTTTCTTCCTTACCTGAAGCAAGCGTTCTTGCTCATGCTGCCACCTTTCCTGCCGCTTTCGCTCTTCTTCTGGATCCCAGGACCAGAAATTGAAACGCTTGCATGAAGGAAAACCAAGCTATTAGACTTTAACACTGTACTTCAGAAGGCTACCAAGAAAGCTGCACTTCATCTGGCCCAYCCCTGGCGGCAATGTTAAAATGGGAAATTGAGAACTAGATAATGGTTCTCTCAGTTAGCAGATAGTATTCTTAGCTTCATTGACACTTGCGATTGCCCACAGGTATCCAAATGATAAAATAATCATTTGGTTTGCAAAGAAAGGCTTGGGAAACTTCAAGTGGAAGGATAAAAAAGGAAAAAGATCTGAAAGAAAGCTCTAAGCAGCACTGAACAGATATACCTGCAGGTACTCAAATTTAAAGAAAATCTCTAGTTTTCTTTTTTATAATCTTCTGTGCAACATGCAAAGCAATTTGTGATTGTAAAATATGTTCTCTCATTTCATACGGCTGCCAGCACAACAGCCTATAGCCTTGTTTTAAATTTTTATCCATAATGAAATAAAATCTGAGGCTTCAGTAAGGATCCCATTACATGATACATTTTCATGTTTAAAATCCTTATAATTGAGGGCAATTTTAGACACTTGATGTCATATTCCTTTCCACTAAGAGTCGTATTAGAACCCGATAGGAAGATATTATGTCTATTTTTACGTGACAAACAGAATATGAAATACTGTGTACTCTAGTGTAGCATTTGTGGTGGGGTTTTTTTTGTTTTTCATTGGGCAGACAGTAGAATTGTGGTCACTAATTTCTATGCATTTAAAGTAGAATGGATAACTTGGAGTTACGTATTATTTTCAGATTATGAAGCTTTAGTGGCTCCAGCAACCGAGTACTGTATAACTACCATTCCCTCCAGATAAGAGGAGAATGCATAAATTCCAGATCCAGACCATGTCTTGATTTGGGTTGTATTTTTATTCTCTCATTTCCATGAGAAAGAAAAAAAAAATCTCATTCTGATTTGGGGATGTTACAAGACAGTTTGTATAAAAAATTCACTTTTGCTAAACACCTATCTCTAAACCAAACAACAATGCAAAAAAGGTACTCACATTTGATTTGTCACCACTATCAGAATCAGCTATTAAAAAAAACAGAAAAAGGAAAGATTAAATTTAACATAGCAAAATGTGCTTATCCTGCAATTAAAGCTACATTGTATCCAAATAAAAAAGCTTCATGTTAGTTTCCTATTTGCTCCCACAACCAAATGCAAGGACGAATCGCAAGCAAGTAAACCAGAAAAACAGATTACACCCATCACCAACAAAACTACTTTTTATCTGGGTAAAGAGGAGCACAGTATTAACTAACATCAGGTTCTACTCTACCACTAGCTAATGCCAGCTACTTCTGGCCACAGACGTTAGCAGTGTTCGGACACTGAGTGTTACCTACTTCGATCTACTTTTCCCTTCACGATTCAGTGCAAGGAAGGAAAAAGCACAGCAAAGCTAAAAGGATGGGACTACACTACTCAAGAGCCACAGTTACGAAGAGAACCACTGCCGTTTTCTATCCAAATGTCTTTGAAGATTAGGCTGATTTAAAGAAATTAAGGAAAAGGTATTTATAGGCAAGTGATTTCATTTGGGTGCCTGAAACCAGAGCATCACAACAACGTGCAACCCAACAGCTCTTTGTCAACTGTGCAGCAGGAATAGACACTTTCTACGAAAGCGAGAGACAGAACAAGTCCCCGTGATCATCAGCTTTCACCCCAGCCCCACGTCCGAAGACACCTACGACTGGAGGCAGCAGAAGGGCTGAAGCTGGTCTGAGCGCCGCATTTACCTGACTGCGAGAAAAACTGTGAGCGCCGCCAGTTGTTGCGAACCCTAAGCGGAACCGCGGCCCCGCGGGGCGGCTCTGCAGGCAACGGCACGGAGACAAAACGAGAAACACAGCGGGGTCAAAAGGCGATGATGGACTCTCAGACCCGAGCCACCTCGGCCACGAGAGGGATTTTGACTACAATCGCTTTGGCCCATCGCAGCTAGTTTACAACGGACCTGCAGATCACGCGGACTGCCTGTATATAAATGCTACTGTTGTAACATGGCACCTAACCTTACATGAGAGCGCTAGCAAACCAATGYTAGTCAAGGGCAGCCACCCCTTCAAGTCTCTGTATGGTGCTCGCATTCATTCCTATTGCAAATACAGGTTTTAAAGGATCATGTGATCCTTTCAGCGCTCTACGTGCTGTGAACACTAGAGAGCAGCCGAGTGTTTCAGCATCACTCAGAAAATAGACAAGAGACCTACAGTCTGTTACTTGATGTTTGGATTGATTCGTGCCAAACATAAAATGACATTGTTCTCAAAGCCTGTTTGGAAAGCACCCCCCCACTTAAAACAAGTGAGACTTCTATTCCTTTTCAGACAATCCTGTTTTCCACAGTGGATCACCTTCAGTAGTTTCGATCTTGAAAACACAAGGATAATCAGTATGTTACCTATATATAAACTAACAACCTACGAAGTTCTCAGGGGGAAGAAAACTTCAGATGATTTTTCTCTCTCTCTTTCTTTCACAATACCTACAAATATGCATCTCCAAAATCAATATAAAATCAAACTACTACACATTATCAATCTCAAGCAAAAGTTTGTCATGAAGGCAAAAAAAAAAGTTCTGCTTTGCAAGAACTCGTGATGGGCACATCCCTCAGTTTGACCTCCACAGTATTGTTCACCCATGAAAAGGAGCTGTACATGAGCAGCTGATTGCAGAATTTAACTCCAGAAGATTTTATTGTGAGATAAAACCAATTGCTAAGCCATTTTCTCTGAGCAGCAGTACTAATAAAATATAATACTCATTGACATAATACAGCTTTTATTGCTAGGCCAGGTGAGTGCAAGATAGGGCTCTCCCTGCCCCCCTGCTGTTGTGTTTAAGGGAACAGCCAGAAAAGTCCTTTGCGTCACAGAAGCCACACTACCAATATCAGTCAGATGCAACTAGAAAATAACCATTTTTGCTCCAACACCCTCCAGGTCATTGATTAGGCACTCCTCCCTGAACACCACATACACATACCCAGTTACTGTCTGTCTGAGTTGCCCAAACGCTGTTTGCTCACCTTGTAGACCAGAATTCTGCAGAGTAACTTGGCTGGTCTCGGGTAGTTTCTTTAAAAATGGCAATACTACACTCCCCTCTTGTTCCAGGGCTTTTGGTTTCATCACCTGCTCAGACATTTGGCAGCAGAAAACAGCATTCAAAAATCAGCAGGTACAATCAAAGGTTAACTTAAACCCTTTCTACTTATTTTCTGAATCAACATTATCAAAGATGAAGACTCTATCTCCAGAATTTCAACATGGAGTTGCAATACCGAAATCCTGGAAATAACCAGTTGCTGTTTGTTGATATTCACACTGTCCAGCACACTAAAGCTGATCCTAACCCAGGACCAACATCTAACTTACCTGACAGAGCAGTATGGTCATGGCCATTTGTTACTTCTCCCACCACCTCCACTTCTTCAGCACTTCAAGAGGACTAAGAGGGTTAGCTCCACTGTCTACACCTTCTGGATACTCTGGATACCCTCCCAACATGCAGTGGGACTGGGATTTGCAGGTTAAGTTCTCATTTCTGCTCCAGCCAGTTTACACATTCAAATGCTACAAGCAAACACTGGGGAGTTCCTTTGGAGGGGGAACTCTCTGATGACTACAGGATTTGGCACAGAAACCACCCTCCAGTGTCATTCCCTGGCAGATTGAATGAACTCGTGAAGTGACATTATATAGAGAAAAATATCAATTTGCACATTTCCATGTGAGATCTTTCTTCTTTTTTTGGTTTGTTTTCCACTCCCTCTTTCTTGCTCATACGTACCTCTGGTGTAGCAGGGAGGTCCGCTTCCTTCTGCTGCTCCATTTCAGGTTTCTTCACATCTTTCTCACTTGAAACAGCTTCCTCTGAAGGGACAGGACTAGTAAGAAATTCTAATCTCTTCACAACAGGGCTGGCACAAGCTGCAGTTGACTTGAATTGCTTTTGATCTGAACCTAATCCACACATATAAGAGATAATGTTGCAAGGTTAAGACATTTTTTCAATTAAAATGTAGACCTTGCAATCCGATTTCTTACTGGATATACTGTGAGCCTATTTACTGGATGTTTTGAAAAATTAAATCTTTCTTCAGCACAGGCAAAATTAATCTCTCAGAGAAGACAAGGCTTTAAGGGTGAAATTCACCTGACAAAATGTAGGTGCTTACACTTGACTTGGGCATCATGGGACACCTTTCATGGTCAACAAAGACAGAGGCAGTTCCAGGGGAAGAGTCACCCAAACTATTTCAGACACTCCTCTTCGGCTGAGATGAGCTGTAACCTACAATGTGCCTACTGAGGTATAGATCTCTTTACTGAAGTCGTGTGATGAATCCTACCCTAAGATGCTAGCCAGACAAGTAGCTATACCACAGTTAACACGGTCTCACTGTCAGCACTGAAGGATATTCCAGCTTGCCTGTTTCCACTAAACCATGTCAGCCAAGCATCAGACAGCAAACAATTGTGCTAACAGGAAGCCTTGGGCTGGAATAATCTAGTTGTCATTTAGCTCTTAAAAAAACCCAACAAGTTGAGGCTGGTTTACGGGAGAAGGGAGCAGGAGCGCACAGGCCTACAGCTGAGGACTATGACAGCTCAACTACTGTCAGCTGGTACCACCATTGGAAGCAGAGCAGTTTCCAGCATCCTAGGCAGTGCACAAGCACCCAGACATCTCTCTAACCTCCTAAAGCAGAATCGCAGCTTCAGATCCTGTCTCCTCTCCAACCATGGCAGCAGTGGCAGCTTACAAATGTACTTCATTGACAGGCTAGGAGAGYGAGCTAAGAGAGAGATGCACCCTAAGGCTCCACCAAGAACCTGCACACAAGCAGAGACAAGAGCTGCTCCTGCTGCCAGGCAGATGCACACCACTTTGGAGCAGTTCCCACACCGTGAGTGGCATAGGGGTCACAGCACGGAATTATCTGGCTTGCATTGAACAGCAGAGGAGGTTACTTATTCTACAAGAAGGTCACCCAGTTTGGACCACATCTATCCCTCCAAAGCAGACATAATGAAAACCCAAGTTCCTTTAACATTTCAATTTTTGCAATGCTATCTCAGTTTTCCTTGCCAGACAATATTAAACTTTGCTATCAATACTTAATGTTTAGCATTTCTCACAGGTGTGGAGCCTGACACAAGGTGGCTTTGTGATTTGTAGACAAATATCACCAGCTCATCACTGCTGACTCTTGAGAGGAGAATTTTGTTGGTTCACCACAAGACTGCAGCTTCTACATTACCTGCCAGATACAATTCAAGATTGTTAACCTCTGTGCTTTGGCATCTACGAGCTGAAGTAATTAAGTCAGCTAATGAGCCCTTGTTAACAGCCTATGTGCTTCACAGTCTTGCAGCACATCAAGAAAAGGCTGGATATGCTTCTAATCTCAGGGGAATGGTACCCCATTGATGTTTGAGGGCAAAGCTCAATTGTTTAAGTCACATTTATCCTTAACAAATAGGAGCATGATGCTTATATACCAATTACTGCCAGAGATCTCATTTATATACCTACTTCAAACAGTACTTTTTATTTACCCATACCAAGCTGAACTTTGATAGACCCATTTTAAAAAATGAACAACAAAAAAAGGCCATGAACTTAGTACGATAGCAGGCAGTAGATAAAATGCTTACTCAAAGGTAATGTTTCAGAAATACCCTTTTGAGGAAAATAAAGGCTTTAAAGCAGAAAATCAGGAGTGTGCACAATACTGTCCATTTAAAGCCCCTATGAGGACCGAAGTGCCCCTTCTTATTCTCCTTCCCCATTTCTTAATGTCTTGAGGGGGAGAAAAGTGTTAAACAGAAGCTATTACTGACTGATAGTTTCTRCGCTGATTGCTTTCTGGTTACAGCACGCTGTGGCACAGCTTCTCACGCACACGAACGGCAAAGCAGACAACTCGCATCCCGAGCAACATGCAGTCAGGTGTGTCATTTCAACCACAGAATGAAAGAACAGCCCAGGCTGGAAGGGACCTCGAAAGATCATCTGGTCCCAGATGGGACCAGGAAAGGGAAAGGGAGCCTAGAGGAGATTGTCTAGCACCCTGTTCAGTCGCACCTTGAAAACCTCCAGCCATGGGGACTCTACTGTGTCCCTTGGGAGGTTGTTGCAGTGAGTGGTAGTTCTTACTGTAAAAAATTTCTTTCTTATGTTGAGATTTCTGACATCTGCATTTTCTAATAAACCCTCTTGGTGCTGCTGCAGATGCATTTATCGGACTCCTGCTGCAGGGTGGGCCTAAACCCCAGCCCGGGGTGGGCAAGGGCAGGGGCGAGGGCTGCAGCAAACAACCCACCTGGGGACGGGCACGCCAGGCTGGCAGGTCCTGTGCTTCCAGGGCTGGCCTCGACCTGCTGGCTRGCGGCTGTACCTGCTTCCACCGGGGAGGCCTGCAGAGAATAACACAGTAGAAAGACAGTGAGTGCAGTGGAAATAAAAGTATGTGTTAATTCCTCAAGGCAGTACTTACTGCTTCTTTGTAATTTGTTTGAACCAGACTGGTTTAGAGCTCAGCAGGGACCTGGGGAGTACATTTTGGAGCACTGTGTGCCGCTTGGGTGTTCAATCACTGGGCTTTAAACTCCTTTTCAAACCATTCATCAGCAACCATCATGCAGTTGGTTTGGAATAGCTCCTACAAGCTTTTAAAATTGTAGGGTACCTTGGATTGTGTTAGCTGGAGATAAGCACACATTTCACCCCTAGTTTCCTCTTCCAGAATAACACAAATACATATGCATTAGTGAATACCTAGCACATACTAGGGTTTGAAAAGTGGCAAAGTAATTAAATACTTCCTTTATTTCACAGTTGCCTAAACAATCTGTTATCTGAAGGGAAAAGCCAGAGTCAGTATTAAAGGCAATGAAATACTTGAAATACTATTAAGAGAGGACTGAAAAAATATGGTGAGAGCATATCGAGCCAATAATCCAAATCCCTTTGAAAAGCCAGCTTCCTGACCCAGGACGAGGCTGTTGCAGAGCTAAAACCACACTGTCAAAACAAGGGTAGCACTTCAGCTGATCTACTTAGCAGCTTCCACCATACATCTGCTTTCCCAGTAGGAAAAGAAAAATCTGCAGCAAACTGATCAGCCACTGCACAGTGCTTCTAATGCATGAAAGATCTAGAAAATGGCACATTCAAGAGAAGAAAATAAAAAAGCAGATTACTTTTAGAAATAAAAAGTAACATATTTCAGAAATGGTCTGTTGTAGGCTCGCTTTCCTGTCCTCTTCCCACCCCTCCATCTTATTAACAGCTGCAAGGGAGGAAATGTGATGAAATGTCCTCTTTTCTGGGGGCAGGATTCAGACCTCCACCTTCTGCACGGATCCCGTTTCCCATCCCCACAGACCCACATGAGCCTACGGCCCCTCATTCGTCCGTGCTCCCTGAAGAGCAGACCTGGGCCCTCACAGCTYGGTCATCGGGGACTTCTGCTGGCAGTGCCAACAGGACGCCAAGCCACTTTGGCTCCAGAGAGCTTTGCTGTTGGCAGTGCTCAGGAATCCCTGCCTCTCTTCTTCTCTCTGAAAGGAGACATACTCCGGAGAGGGGCAGGGAACATGTCTGGGAAGATGCCCTGTGAGGAAATGGTGTGGGGCCATGGCCAGGAGCAGCAACCCGGGCAAGCCTAATGGGCAACGAGCAGTGCTGGGAACAACAGAAGGAGCCCCCAGCTGCCAAGGGCTGTGCCGACACCTCGCAGCAGGACAGGCGCCAGATCACAGCCACGAGCCTCTACAAGTGGCAGCGTGTCTCCTCCGGCGCCTGCTGGGGCTGGCTGCCCGCCATCCTCCCCACCGCCCGCCGCTTTCCACTGCACCTTCACCTCCACCCCCCCGAATCCTCTGCCCCAGGCAAGGCATGGGGACACAYAGAATCATAGAATCATTTAGGTTGAAAAAGACCCTTAGGAACATCGAGTCCAAACGTAAACCTAACGCTGCCAAGTTCATCACTAAACCATGCCCCTAAGCACCACATCTACGTGTCTTTTAAATACCTCCAGAGATGGTGATTCAACCACTTCCCTGGGCAGCCTGTTCCAATGCTTGACAACCCTTTCGGAGAAGAAATTTTTCCTAATATCCAGTCTAAACCTCCCCTGGTGCAATTTGAGGCTGTTTCCTCTCGTCCTGTCACTTGCTACTTGGGAAAAGAGACCGACACCTACCTCGCTACAGCCTCCTTTCAGGCAGTTGTAGAGAGTGATAAGGTCTCCCCTCAGCCTCCTTTCCTCCAGGCTAAACAACCCCAGTTCTCTCAGCCGCTCCTCATAGGACTTGTTCTCTAGACCCTTCACCAACTTCGTTGCTCTTCTTTGGACACATCCTCCTCCCGCCTAAAAGTGGTTCTCAAACTGGATGAGGCAGAGAGTGAAATACACACTCCAAAAAGGCAGCATGGAAAGTTTGAGGACCTCCTCTCTATCATGTCCACCTGTGAGCGTGCCTATACCAAGAGCAAATAAGGCACGGAGCTCCCCCTCCATGTGTCACATGCTCCAAGGAGGGATGGTCACTGGAGATGAGGCACAGGCTAAAAAACAGGCCCCAGAGAAATGTTCCAAAGACTGCAAGTCCTGTGCCCCAGAGATTTGCCCCTTCTCATTCTGTTGCTCTTTTCTCCCGTACAACCTACCTCTCCCTTCCCCAGCCCATCTTGATGCCAGCCTGTGTTTCAGTGAGAGCCTCCTCACTGCAAGACCCAGCAGAACACTGTAACTAAAGAAAATGTCTCCTTCAGCTTCAGTTTTGGCTCCTGCCAAGACAGCAGCCAGGGGAGAAGCTACTGGAAACCCTTCCCAGCCTTGTTCAATGCAGAAATAAGTATTTCTTTTCTCCATGAGGACAGCCAGGCAGTGTAACAGGCTGCCCAGACAGCTTGTGCCATCTCCATCCTCGGAGGTTTTCAAGACCTGAATAATCAAGCCCTTAGCAACCCGGTCTGATCTGCAAGAGGCACCTACCCCACAACTCTACCCAGTGCTCCAAAGCATAAGCCCTCCCAAAGAAATTGTTGCAAATTTCAATTATTAATGTTTATATTATTATTATTTTTGGTAAAGCAATGGAACTCAGCCCACACTCAAAAAGCAACTGTCCAAACTGAAAAATTTCCCCCCCAAAAAAAGAAATTGAGCTTTAATTTCAACCTCACAGGCTTTAAAGCTATGATAAACAATGATAAACCGGGGGGCCGACACAAAAAGTGTTAAACAGCATTACATACACCCAGGGAAGTCAAGTGCCGATGGCAGCTGGAGCTGGGGAAAGAGCACAGCCACACTGGCCTCTCAAAGGGTTTAAAAAGCTCAGTGAATGCACAGACATGATGCACTTTTATCACCTCTGAGTCTAGAGTTACCTCAGGCACCTAAACACGGTGCTGTCATGTAGCTATCCTGCACAAGTGCAATAACTAAATCTACCCCTAACCTATATCCAGGATGTTGAACCAGGTATAGACATAGATGTTATTTCCAGAAATTCTTTCAAAGAGATGAAGAAAAAAAGAAAGAGCTACTACTTGCTGCAGAAAAACTGAATTTTGTTACAGCATACTGCAGAAGTTCTGCTCCTGCTCATGAGATCTGACTCTTCCTCCTCCCTCTGCTGAGCAATTAAATGCTAGCGACATACAGCTAAAAATATAAAACTGATTAGTAAGTAATTTATAAAAAAAATTAAGTCAACTTCACTGGGGAACTCTCTCATTCCCAGTATATCTAATTCTATTTATAATACCAATATCCACAGGTGTATGATACATTTAAGAAAATTCTTGTACTGATACAGCTGATAAAATGTCTACCACAGACTATCATCATTCACATTTTGTAAATATTTTGTAATCAAATGATGATGTTATCACTGAACATGAAAAAGCCATACAAGCATTTCATTGTACCTGAGGATCGTATTTTGACATGGACACTGAAAAACCGAACAACRTGGCGAGTGATGTTTCTAAGGTGTTTCAGAGGAGCTCTCACGCTTTGGGATGAAGGACCCACGCAGCCTCTCGGCACCACCCCGCTGCAGCCACACGGGTTCGTGTGGGCAGAGGCATCATTCTGCAGGACCATAGAGCCACTCCATATGCTCTGCTGCAGGTGCCTACAAGGGAAGGTCACACAACACCTCCTGGTCCACCGCCACAGGCAATGAAGCCTTCAAAGGAAGTAGGAAAAACCTTGCTGTGTAGGGGCTGTGGTTATCTCTGTCCCCAGATACAGGCTGGTGTAAAGACTCTCGTTAACTCCTGAAAACTGAAGAATGCTGTCTACTTGGGTTGGTGTTTTTATTACCCCATGCATCTAGCTATCCAGGAGTTAAAGTGAACTTCCTCTTTTAGGATTTAGAAGCCTTAGTCCATGATGTAAAGTTAAATATTGTGATTGCAGTTGCAATTATGAGCACATCAGCAAGGGAGGTCAAAGCAACACCTCAGTTCTGCTAACCAAGGTATCCATTTAACAAAGACACAAGCACAGCTGACTATATAGTGTTATCAACCACCTATTAGGAATGAAAATAAATTAGTTCAGTTCGTGGCAGACAGGATTTTTATCCCATAAACTAGGATATTAGTCCAACTATTTCTTTAATAAAGACTATACAAGCCAGAAATAGCCACATTGCCTATTGCTGTGGCAGAACCTTACATCCTTACAAAACCCTAAAAATACAATAACTAGGAACTCCTAAAACACAGAACATCACAACTACTACAAGAATTCAAACTCCAAAGGAAGTTACAGCAGAACTTTATTAACCCTTATTGTAAATTAAATCAAAATGTAGGTCAGTTAACACTACTTGTACACAAAATCACGTGAAATATCGTTACTGTATTTTCTATGAAAACATGACAAAACGTGCTGTCTGGAACCAGCGAGACTGTAGAGATATTGGGAAGAATCAGGTTAGTTAAATTCTGTAAAATCACTCAGGAATGAAATTGGTTGCAGTATCAATAGCCACATGTAGAAATTGCCTGACACATCTTTCAAACTCCTGTGATTGAAATTGTACACATATCGCTGACTTTAAAATTTTCACTTTAAATGATTTCCTCATACAATGATTTCCTCATCAAAGCTAGCATTTTCTGTTTATGAGTGGTAATGGTGGCATGACCTTGGGCAGCCACAGCTAAGTGCCTTGCATGCTATGTCAGTACAGTACTACAGCCAGAACACTGCCCTGACACGTTAAGTCATCTGCCTCATCTGGCAGCTATATGATGCTATACTCAGGTCAGCTATTACAACCAAAGATCAGGGTGGATCAGTAATTCACAGACAAGCCTTGAAAGTGTTGCAAGAAATAGTGTTAAGTATTCCTGCTAGTCATTTTTCTAGAGTTATTACTGCTCAATTGGGATGTAAAATAAGCTCCTGTCACTCATAGACACTGAAAAGTGCATGGGTGTCTGGAGGATGGGAGACAGGGATACTAGATTCGTAACCACATCCCGAGCAAAGTTCCCTTCTAGCTGCTTTGAAGCTTTGCTGCTCTCACTTCTCATCCTAAACCTTTCCCCCTTCAGGTAGTCCTGCCCTCCACGCATCTTCCCATGTGTGGTTCAAGGCAAAGCTGTCAATCTGGAACAGACGTACTTACTCTACAAGTGTTTCTTGTAATAAATCAAAGAACAAAGACTTGTCCTACCAGATATGTACAAATCAGGATTTCAACCCTGCTCTCCTGTAGCTTGGCCAACAATCCTCAACCACAAGAAAGCTTATACTTTAATCTCAGTTCAATCAGTGGATTTTTGAAGATGAAGGAGAGTGTTACTTGGATATAGAAAAAAAGTTTATTTTCTGCCAAGCATTCAGTGAGTAGAAATGGACAAGTTTAAGCTAGCTAGTGAAAAATTAAAAGAAAGCCAAAATCTCTCCCCACCATCACCACCCCACCCTGATCTTTTTAAAGTTGCTGTCTACATATATTTTTTTTGGTTGATCAGAGCAAAGCTATAATTACAGCTGTAACAAGCCAATAATTTCTAAACACTCATACAAAGATTGGTTAAAATAAAGTGATGTTACTCCCTGACAAATTTATCCCCCTACACTAAAATCTGCACAAATATTATTTTAAAACAAAACATTTACTTTGCCAGCTTCTGATTCAAAGAGCTAGAGGATACAACTTCTCAGCATTTGCAATGTGCCTAACTGTTCTGTATAATGGAAAGAAAACACAACTTAATGGCTGACAGGTAGGACAGGCGTGAGGAGATGATTCTCACATTATTGCCAGCATTGCCACTGACTGATCAGTCAGTCTTTGGGCCTTTGCCCCAGTTTTTCCAGCTGCAATAAGAGAGGTGTGCTTTATCTACCGCCTCTCTTAGCAGCACATTGCTCCACAAACACCAGTGGGATATTTTCATCCTGCTTATGGGCCAATTTATCCTTTCTAGCCTTAAATCATAAGCAAAATTTCATAAGCTACTTTGAGTAAAGGTAAGTATCCTGTAAAATCCCCCCTCAAAAAATCTAAGTACTCTACCTATACAGACACAAGTATAGTTTCTTGATAGTATTTTTCTTTACCATCCTTCCCATCTGCTGTAGCTTTTTGCATCTCATTTCATAGTAGATTTAGGCAGGAGTTACCTGTTTCCCAATCAGCCTCTGATTGCCAATCATTTTTGGATCACATATAGATAGGGTTCTTCCCTGTCAAAAAGACAACCGACACAGAGGTCTCACCCATACAAAACCACCCCTGCACTTCTCTAGCTCCCCAAAAACCTTAATCATATTAGCGTTTTAAGTGGTGCAACTTGACTAAACCGTTTTCCAAACTTCAGGCCAAAAGAGCTGTTGAAGTACAGCTGCACAGCATCTTCCTGTATGGCAGACAACGCCTGAGGCCAGCCGGACAGATTTAGAGCAGGGCTACAGAGCTTCAAAGGGAAGCCTGCCAGGCGGAGAGAAGACAGGACTAGTCCATTTGACAACTGAACTGAAACAGCAGGGGAGCAGCCGTAAGAAGAATGGAGGAGGAGGAAGGGGCATGCAAAGAACAGGAAGAGAATCAGAAGGGGAGGACAGGGGGGCCAAAGGTAACGTATATGTGAAAAGGAATATATACTTCACAAAAGAGACTCAGGGCAGAAAATGAATGAATAAAATATAAACCCAAAACAAATCGCAGAGCAACTAGAGGGAAAAAACCCCTAGAAACAGCATCTCTTAACAGGCAGAGGAACTAGTTAGTGCCTGTGAATCTTATTCAAAGCCTGGGAAGGACATAGCTAACAAGAACTGTATCAATACAGGGAAGTATATCAATAAAGGCAGTGAAAGCAAGTTCAGAAAAGGCTTTGAAAACATGCTCAATTTGTAAAAGTTTTCTCAAGGCAAAAGAAGTGTAGTTGTTTCCTCCACTTTAGACAACTCTGCTTCCTCATCTCAGCTGCTTTTCTATCCCTGTTTCTGTCATCTTCTCCTCTCCTAAAAATCCAGTAGGGTTAAGCATCAGACAAGAACTATAGCCCTGGCTTCTCCTTGTGGGAGGTGATACAGCAGCAGCTTCAAAAGACTTTCTTACTTCCAGGAATGTGTAGCTTGGAAGCCCCATCCTGCTGGGGTAAAAAGCAAACCCCTTTTTCCCCTCTGGAGGGCTCACAGTGACAGCTAGAGTTATTCAGCATCCTACCCAGCAAGAGGCCACATTTTATGAGGAGTGGGACAAGCCCAGGAGGCTCTTTTCTAATTTGGATTCTCATCCTTCTTAGGAGGGGTTATACCTTCAGAAAGGAGTTGAGCATTTCAGACTCTGCAGATGCAGGCTGACGTTGTGTTAGTTGTCCAGAAACCAAAGTAAAATAGGTACTGGGAGAAGGCTGAGTGAAGTGAGTCCAGTGTAGCTGCCCGATTCTTGCAAATAAGGCCCCAGACCGATCGCATCCGTATCGAGCTGCCTATAGCAGTGCTGGTCTGTGCCCCAAAACATACAGTGAAGAAGCCAAGCATCAGTACCATGCCCCATCTCTGTAACCTGGCATCTAAGCCCTTCCCATCCATGAACCAGGGCACCGCTGTATGCTCAATTACTGCCCATGCCTTAGTCTAAGGCATGGGGACCTGGAAAATTAAAACGAAGCAGACGGCTAAAGAGAAGCAAACATCTACAAGGAACAGAACCTGTAATCTTATCTTAGGTTGGCAAATTCCCTTCCAGCCACAGGCAAGTCTCCTTCTCTTTGCCCCCATCAGGTTCAGTGCATTCCACTTGTTTCCCCATGTAAGATCCCCCGCAAAGCAGTCTCCTCTCCTTGCTCTGGCCTTGACCTGCTTAACACACATACCTTTGCTTGAGGTTGAAGCGCTAGGAATAATTATAATGATTTGCACTACCCAGTCATATTATTGATGAAATCGTGAAGCTAGCAATATAAAATCCTTAGTTAGAGCAGACAAACTCTGTCAATAGCATCATTTGGGTGCACACTTGTTCTCTCTAGAAGGCTTCATCATTAAGTGCACTCAAGTTTACAAACCAGGAGGTATTCTGCAAATGTCAGAGTCACAAGGAATCTGAGAATTCAGACTCTTCTGCCTCCTTTGCCAATATCACCACGAGGGTTAAGATACTGGAAGCAGAAACTGGACACAGAAAAATCTGTGTTCAGCTGGCCACATCATCCTCAACGCTGTAAAAAGGGAAGGATGAGAGGGCATCAAACAGGTACAAACACAACCAAGCCCTAACAGTGGCTTCTGTTGCTGAATTTCCTCTCAACTCTTCCACAGCTATACTGGTCTGGAAATCCTAAAAAAGGAGACAGTAACACTTTAATTCAGCTACTTTTCTGATTGCCATTGTGCTTCTAATCTACAGCAAGCTGAGGCTCTTCTTTATCCTCCAAACATTCCCATTACCAGCTCTCCCATATCAGACACAATGCTTACCTGGCTTTTCCCTTACAGCCAATTCATTCTGACAGGAGCAGCCTCTGCTCTGCCATCCCTGCCTGCTTTCCTGCAAATCATTCGCTTTTGACTATACCAGTTCTCTCTGACAGGATCAAGTCTGTGTTCACAGCACATCCCAGCTCCCATGCTTGCTGCAGGCTCCATGACTTGGTTGTCCACGGCCAGAGACTGGCATGAAGCAGGGGAGTAAGATAAGACATAAGCCCTTTGGCATGAATGAACCATCACTCCCCAGGACAGATCCCTGCCCTCTCCCTGTTATCTATCTAGCCAATGCTTGGATGAAATCTGAGATGAAAGCAAAAAATTATCATACTCCAACTCTCACCACATCTCCGCTTCTCTTTGTTGTTACACAGAAAAGAACGTCGAGAATCCATCTCCTGTCACTTGTTTGCAGCCCTTTTACATGCTTTATTTGCAGTCCGGTCCTTATTTCTTGTTTTGTTTTTACTATCTACTTTCTATACTACTACTAGCTATCATCTAGATTCCTGCTGTGATATGATCTAGTTTTATTCCTGCCTTTTTCTCTGGGGAAGAGGGGGAGAGAAAGATGAAAAGGTAAAATTAATTTGTTTCTTTGGATAAGGCAGTTAAGAAGCACGTTGGCCCCTTCGAGTATTTCAACAGCTTATCCCCTTTTCTAATATTTCTGAGAAGGGAATGAAAGCTGAACGCTCAAAACAGCCAGCACATCCACATTCTCTTCTTTGAAAACTGAAAACTGACACTAATTATAATGGCTCGCACAGTCCAATTATGTTGCTGATCTCATCAGCTAACATCAGGAGAAGCGCTGAATAAATCTGCACAATAGCTGGGACACAGAGTCTATTTCTCCCTGGCCCAGCACATTTAAAGCATGCTTATCAACTACATGACATCCAAAAAAAAAGACACTGGCTGCAAAAAGTTTTTTGAATCTTCCCCTCCCAATTCTCTACCCACATACCAAAGGAAGAAGCCTTTAATTTACAAAGGATTTTGTTTTTTTTTCTCCTGGTCCGGGCACACCCTCTTGAAATAAAGCAAACATAAGCACTCGGGTTTCATTAGTTAGTGATTAAATATGTTATGAGACAGAAAATTGGCAGAGAAAGTAAGGCTGGTTTGTTCGTGTTGGTCTTACTGTTGGCTCTTTGTGCACACTCTGAGTGGCAGGCCTCTGTAAACTGAGCTCAACACTTGTGGGGTCCTTCTTCAACTCTACTGGGGGCCTGTCCCCTCTGGCTACTCCGTCAAATTTCAGAGATCTGCTTGGCGAAGGAGTAAATATTACTGTTGTACACTCTTTGTCCTTCTCTTCCATGCCGTTGAAATTTTCTCCATTCATGCTGACTTTTCCATCTACCTGCAGAATACAGTTAAATAAATACGCTGAGGCAATTAGCATTCAAAGGAATTTAGGAAATTAGGACTTCAACATGATATTACAATTGTTAACACAGTCTCTGCCATCAGTGAAGGACAGAGCCAAGCACATATTTCATTCAACGGGCCAAGATAGAAGACAACCCTATTCCAGGGGGGTCATAAACAAAATACAAAGAGAAGGTAATAATTTTTCTGGATTCCCTGGTTTCCCACATTTCATTTTCCCAGTAACATACAGACACCCTTTGTGTGCATCACAGATCAATGGATTTTAAAAGAACAACGAAGATTTATGTTAAATTTAGACCAAAACTGCTGGGTTTTGCATTGCCTCATGCAAGAGGCAAGCAGGTTCTCCAGGACTAATTATGCTGATGAACTGCTATGTACCTTGACGACCTCACCACAGTGTTAGTAGACCGTGCTTTCTGAAGCACTGTCGTGTGAACTTTGAAGGGTCAGGAGCAGCAGAGTTTATCCACTTCTTTCTTTACTGTTCATAACAGGGAAGCAAGGAACGAACAAATGAAAATGGGCATTCCACCTTCTCTATGAGGCGATAAAATAAGTAGCTGCTTTCCCAAAAAATGATTTTATGCAGTCTCCATGAAAAGGAGAGTGCAGAAACAATTTAACTACTTTTTCTCGGGGTCAAGCTAGCTCCTTGGTGGGCATATATTCCCACTAAGGAACCCTTAAGCAAGGAAGAAAATACAAAATAAGCTCTGGCTTCTTCCTCTGCACTGATACAGCTTCCTCTCGGGACTTTAATACTTGCTCTGAATGGAGGTGTCATGTAAAGATTTCCTTCAGTTTGGAGGGCTGGTTGTAGAAGCCATGGTATACATGAAAAAAGTCTTGCTACAAAGAACTCGCAAGCCATTCACCATAAGAGGGCCCAGCTGGAGAGAGACCAGGAGAGGACCAGGTATCAGTAACACCGTATTGCTCCTGCCTAGCTACAGCACAGATGTTTATAGGCTTGTCAGCAGGGATGAGTTTTAAATAGATTTGAAGGAGGGTTTTGCTGCTCTGTGCACAGAGATTCTTCCTTGCAAAACAGTCATCATGGGAGACAACACAAAGGTGAGGGAGTAAATATGGACAGACTCTGCTCTGCTAATCGTTGGACTTTGGGGGAATAATGGCATAGATCAGTGATTTCTTAGAGAAGCTATCTGGGATATATATGGTGATTAGTCATTTCAGGTTTCTTCACAGGTACTGCATAAACAAAAAACACATGTAAAAACAAGCTCAGAGGTAAGCCATTCCATGGGAACTTTTCACTTATTTCACTGTTATTAAAAACTGATGCAACAAGTGTCAAAACTGCTTTATTAAACTGAAACACAGTTTGAGAAAACAAAGTTCTTCCCATCTCATCCTCCCTGCCCCACTCCTTATTTCACCATTTACTTATCTTCAGTACTTCCTGAGCGAACAGCTTGGATACCTCAGGAGCAGCACTTCAACTTAGTATATGCCATCAGTGCTAAGCTGAGGGCAAACTCCTCCCGTTGGTTTCTTGTATACGTGCATCCAGAGGTCTGTTCTCTATCTGAGGGTGATTAACTAAGGGGCCATCTCCAAGGCGCTGGGCATCCTCAGCTCTGACAGACGTGCGGGGAGGTGAAGGCTGTTAGCACCTCGCGCAATCAGTTCCCAGGCAGATGAGAAACAGCCTGGCTCTGCAAGTGGTTTCACCCCTTGACTGATTTTCAGATTAAAAGGTTCCCTCCCTTTCCTCACTGCCATCATCCACTCAACACAGTACCACTCTTAGGGTTTAATTCTAAATGCAAGTGTGAGGGACTGAGCCCCAAGTCTTCTGGGACTGTGTGCTCGATTATCTACTAGAGAGGCAGGTCATGAAAGATCTCAGAAATAAAAAAGCCAGGAAAATACCGGCAGGCCACACCATCCATTTTAGTGTCTCTGTTTAGACTAAGACATTTCTCTATTTATATTAGGGAGGAAAACCAAATGTTTGAATGATCAGGACAGATGCCCTGGCTGCAGAGTTAAACAAACATACTCCTTTCCTTCTGATCTGGAGCAAGTCAACACATTGTCATCAGAGCCGAGAATCATCGACAGACTGGTGTTTCAAGGGAAAATAATGCTACAGCTACATGTGCTAGGGAATGATTCCTACTGAGACCTATCACATTCTTCCACATCAAGCGAACAAGATCTAGACAGACGTCTAGTGGTGGTTGGTGGGGGGTAGAAGCAGCTGTGCGTTAGTTTCTCCCCACTTACGTGAAGGTAATACACACACATATCTTGGTCCTCTGAGGAAAAAAGTGTCATGATCAGAAAAAAACCACAGATCCATGATTCACTGATGTCTAAAATGTAAATCCTAGGAGAATACCAACTGAGGTACAGGAGAAATAGTAATTACCAGTTTCACTTTTCAACTAGGCAACATGGTGGTGGGGTTTCCACAAGAGCTGGGACAGACTTCAAGAAATTACAGACATTACAACACGTTTTTTCACTATATGTACAAAGCTGACTTATTTTTTAAAAAGTAAAACAACCTGAATATACATGATAGCAATGCTACTGGAACATCAGCAGGGCTGCAGGGACCCCTGCATGCCACTAGCAAAGTACCAGACAGCAATGGCAGACACGAGGGGACCCAAACTCTACAGGCTGGGGGCACCCATGCCAGTAGGCTTCGCACTGCTTACAACAAGGCTACAATGAGACTTGGGGAAGCTCCAGTTTTGGTACAGGCACTGTGAGAAGCAGATTTCTTCAAACTTGACTTATTCTGGCCTGTTCTCTCTAACACATCCCAGTTCTTTGCTTTATCCATCATTGGTTCAGTATCTTACTCCCATTCTCCACACCCACCCAGTCCAACGATACACTCCTCAAGTTTCATACCCCAGTTTCAGTCTCTTCTCCTATCCCCTTCCCCCACAAATCTCACAGCTGGCTCCTTATTCCAGGCAGCCCTGCTTTCATCCAAGCTCTCTTATTTCTTTTATTCCCATAATCTTTGTGCAGTTCTTGCAACCCAATGCAGTCACTCCCCCTCTCTCACCAGCAATCCTCAGTTATACCACTGCCCCAGTACCAATCTGTTTCCCTAAACCTGCATGGACAGCCTATATCCCCTCGTTATGCCAGGGAAGCAGCTTTCCCCATTCATCCCTGGTGAGATGCATGTTTAGAACAGCGAGTATCTTTGGGCAAACTGGCTATTGACTCTGAAGGAGTAGGGACTCTCTACACTGCATACATGCACACTGCAGTGTTTCGAAGGTTTATGACTTGGCTGAATGGGACAGACTTGTTTGGGTATGGCAAAAATCAGACCCTTGACATGAAAGCCAGTTCAGGTCTTGCTCCAAAAGTCAGGGCCTCCACGCTCCCTGCCCCTTCTCTTTTGTTTAAAAACAAAAAAAACGATGACAACATACTCTTTCCTAACCTCTTTCTCAGAAAACACCTTGCTTTTTTCTAGAGGCCCCCTTTCCCTGTCTCTCCCCAAACAAATTTAGCCTGAGGAAAAATGACCAGCACAAATATTCCAGTCTGAACAGGTCAAGTTTCTAAGAAGGTTGGTAACGAAGAGGAGACCACTAGACCAGGCAGCACTGAGCACGAAGCTGAGTTTTATAACAGCAGAATGCTGCAAGCGTTTTCAACTTAATTGCATTAAACATTTATATGTTCAGATGATTTAGTCAGGCTCTCTTTGCCTCCTGATTGACTGTGGGGAGTGCAACGCATCCTACCTTAAAGTTCTTTAAAACTTCCTGTGTATTTTTGGGTTGTGAGTAAGGCTTGGGTGTCAGCATAGGCACAGCCTTGGAGACAACGCTTTTGCTGGGAGATGTGCGGCCCGCCGAACCGCTGGGCTCTAGTTCAGCGGTGGGAACAATAGTTGCTTCAATGGTGGCAGTGAATTTTGGGGCAGGCAGAGACTGTTGCCTTAAATATCTCAGAGGATTTGGGTCTTTCAGTGGAGAGTTTGGCTCCACTGAATGGCTTCTCTCCAGAATTTTTGGCATCTGCAAACGCTCAAGGACAGCTTCACTGATAGTGAATCTTTCGATGTACTGCTGGAGGATGCTCTCAGCCTCCTCCTGTGACTTTGCATTCTTGTATGCCTCATGAAGCTCCCGCTCTCTTCTCTCTCTGCAAGGGAGACAACACAAGAGAGACCATCACATGAAAATTAACGCTGGAAATCACTCCTATTTCCTCTGCTCCATCAACATCCTTCCCTCTCCCTCACCCCAGGCCTGCAGGCATGGCTGCTCACAGTTACTTATCACCTATGGAGCACACAGCATTTTCAGACATGCCACTGCACTTCAGTAGAACAACATACTTTTCTTCCACAATTTCTCGGTAGGTTTTGATGCTTTTTCTGCGCTCATTCGTTCCGTCTCCAGACAATAACCTTTCCATTTTCTTTCTCTCAGCTTCTTTTTTTATTAAATCCTGTGAAGCGCTCCTTCGACGACTCTTCCACCGAGCCAGGTCCTGCAAGAGAAGGAAGGCACTTCAATGCAGAGTTGCAAATAGCTAAAAACTGGCCACAGAAACCAATGAACCAAGCCAGCTGCCTTGCAATGCTTGTTCCTGGCTGTGGATCAGGCTCCCATCACCTGCAGGCAGCGGTGTTTATTTTAAAGAGAAAAGGAGATTATACCATAAGATGAAGATGTTGCCTGACTGATTTTTCTCCTAACAGCAGGATCTAGTAAGGATTTCATAGCTCCACTGGTGTATTTTCTTTTTGGCTTTGTAGTGTTGCAGAAGCATGCTAGGTAATAACACCAGGAAATCTGGTCTAAAAGGACCAGTCAGGGCACTCATTTTCACTTGGGCCAACATTAAGGACAAAACCTGACTCCCCGGGAAGATGAAGTAGAAAAATTATGTTTGGTGAAGAATTTTAATAATCAGATGTGTAGGAGGCAGGAGTTCATTGGAGGAAGGGACGTCATTTCACCACAAACTACAGCCGCCCTGACAATAAGCCTTGGAGAGCTGATAGTCCCATACTTTGCCCATGCTCTCAGCCAACTACATGCAAGCGTGGTTGACCCATGCTTTTTTTTTTTGACAGAAAAATCCAGTGCAGCATCCAAACTTAAATTCTTCCTCATGGCACCCTCCAATATTTTGGACCCAGATCTGAGCAACACAGGTTAGGGAATAAAGTGGCTCATACCTGGTTGACGTGAGATGTGACAGAGCAAAAAGCCTATGGTTTGTATCCAGCTATACAGATATGTCCTTGTTGAAGTAATGATCTTATTCTTTTTGGAATCTGCCTGCTCAAAATTGTCCAGAAAATCCACTGATTCTGGCTCTTTACCCTTCTTGCAAAACCAGCCTGACACTAAAGCAGAGAGTCACAGGAGATAGCTGTTACGGGCACCTATGTCTTGCATCCTGCTTGGGTTATGAATTCAGAAGTCCTGGAGGGTACAGAGACAAGATCTTTTTCACAGTAAAAGTATTACAGTAAAGAAGTTTCCTAAGCTGTCAAATTTCTTTGCAGCCACCTAGTAAAGGAACCTCTGCAGAACTTTGCAAAGAAAAATAACTTCCTAGGAAACTGTAGGGGCACATTTGTCATTAACTTTACAACCTCAGAGGATTAGTATACAGATTATATTTCATGTACTCTAACAAATTCTGGTTTTAACAAAAACCAGAGATTCTGTACACATACTCAATTCAAAGGCTATTTCATTAATTACATGGTTTTCCAAATATTTTAATTGCATTTTTATTGGTAAACAGCAGAAGGTACTGCAAGCATAACTTATTTTATTAAAACCAGGAACAAACCTTGTCACTTTTAATTTAGCTTAAAACCACAAATTATTGACGTTACACTCAAGGGAATGCTCATTAAAGTATTTCTTCAAATGACCTACATATATCAGTCTATAATCCCCTTCTTGAAACATAGGCCCTTCATTTTCCTCAGTTACTAATTATTCTCATTGAAGTACCAAAGCATTTCTTTATTCAGCTACTCCCACTATTGCCTATTGTTTGGAAATTAGTTTTTCATTAGCAAATTTCATAACATAAGCCCTCCTCCTCTTTTTGTAATTAAAAACCAGACATGTTTATCTTTTCCAGCTCTGATGCTTTAGAATAACAACAATAAAAAAAAAGCCATGAAACTGTTAATTGTTGGCAAATTTACAGCATGGGCATGTAAAAAATATCCGACCATGAATGCAGTGTTGTCTCCATAAAGTCCTTTGAATGCCAACGACATTCCAGTAAGGGCATTTTTAGTACCTCTTCAGAACTTTTAGTTCAGTATAGAAGGTGCTGAGGGCCTGAAAAACTTACGCACTTTAGCTCAGAGGATCTTCCATTCAACAGCAAAGAGTTCTCAAACCTCTTGAATGCCTTTGGACTCATTCTTATCTCTGCTGGGAAATTATGGCTTCCCACACATACAGACCTCTCAGCTGAAATCCTTCATTGTCCTCCTACGAAAAGTTATTTCTCAGTTGTATATACTGTTCTTTTTTGGACTTTTCCTTGAATTTTCTACCAAAAACTTCTCTGACATGTTTCACAGTAGCTGTCCTTATAATGGGAAATTATTGTACTAGCTGCTTGAAGAGATGTGTTTTTTTTTTTTTTAAATTAAAAAAATATGTCCAGAATTCCTCATTTAAAATCAGTCAGTTAGTCCTGATGCTAACTTACCTGCAAATCACGCTTTTCTGACCTTACTAATTTGCTGAAGGTAATGTCAAATGCCAGGACAGCTTAAAAAAAACATTGAGGAAAGAGGGTTTGGAAAGCACTTGTAACCCAAGCAGAGTGTAGCTAACTTGAAGGGTAATTTGTTTGCTTGCACAAGATGGAAAATGTTAGCATTTTCTGTACCTATGCAAATTTATTAAAGCCAAGTCCAACCTATTTATTCACTGTCCTGATTAGTCTTGTATTTTGTCACTTTGGGCATTTACTAATTATAAAAGTTAGAGAGCTAGCAGTTAGAAGCTGTTCTGCTTCCATTTTTACCTAACCACAGTTTAATCACATTTTTTTAAAAAGCAAAATACACGGTGCACAGGCAGAGGCACCAGAAGACCTTGTATTCTGTAATTTACATCAACTTATGAACTTCAATGCTTTTAGCAACAATCCACTGGGGAAAAAAAAAAAAAGGAAAAAAGCTCCTGATTATTTAATGCTAGAGAACAACTGCAGATTTAGCAGGTTGCATTTTTTTGCCTAGCTAGGAGGCCTCAATGCCAGCACTGCAGATAATGTTGCATACTCACATCTTGCCATCTGGTCTCATCCTCTTTCAGCTGGTTGTGTATGTTCTGCAGTTTCTCATGGCGAGCTTTGCTATGAGGCTGAGTCACAGCTTCTTCCTCACATCTCATGTCAAACATGCTCATACTCCTAAACAAGGGGGAAACAAGAAGTGCAGCGTTATTTAGAGGCTTATATTCCTTCGGTTTGTTAGAGCTAAAGCCACTTGAGGGTGCTACACCAGAATCAGACACCTGCACCATTACGAAGCTCCCAAAAGCAGCAGTCCTCTAGAAGGACCAGTTAGCATCCCTATGGCTCCCACACAGTACTTCAGGCACTATACTCCTCAACTTTCTCTTGTTTTTGTTAATTGACTGCAACTTTGCCTCTCACTGAGAAGCATCACTAACATTACAATCATTCTATTCAGAGCAGAGTTCAGAACATTTTACTTTCTGAAGATTTGTTTCCCAGTGAGAGTTTTTGAGACCCCTCCAATTAACACGGCAGACAGATGTTTCCATTTCAGTGTAAAACAAGAGAGGCTTGAGAAGTATATTAGGGGCAGCATAGCTGGCTAACTGCTATTGCTACAAAACCGGGGAGAGCCTGCCCAGAGAAGTACATGCAGCGCAAACAGCATGGTACTTCCTCCTCTCCCCTCCCTGCCTTGAAGAAACTCAATGCTATCAGCACCAACTTATTAATACAGCTAACCTAACAAGGAAAAGCTGACATTCAGGACAAAACAGTTTCTTGCTACATATTCTATTTCTGTCCCTGACCTTTGGAGAGTTAAAGGAAAAAAAGGTCATGGTTTGATATTATACATCCATTCATATTATATAAAGATCTTCACATGAAGATAACGTACTTACTACTCACCCCCTACTACCTATTGTTAGTAAAACATGACCTTAGTTGTGCCATTAACAGCAAAAAGCAAAAAAAAAAAAAAAAAAAAGCCATGCAGTTCCACATGAAGTGATTTCACAGCAGTCTTCAAATGATCATATGTAGCTTTAGGTGAGCCAATGAGCCAACTAGCAGGAGAAGCACTCAATGAAGACAAAATTGTAGGTGACTCTGTCCACAGTAATCAAAGTGAATAGACATGGAAAGCTGTGCATATATTATTTAGCCAACATTTGTATTCAGGTAAGCAAAGATGGGAATGAGCCACTCTCAAGGGAAAACTGAAAGGTCTGGACAGTGGATGGAAAAGGACAGGCACAGATCCCATCCTGTTAGTAGGTATTTACTCAGAAATGAAGGACAGAATACACATCCTATTGCCTTCAAGCATGAACAGCGAGGTTAGCATATTACCGTGCTTCACCCCTTAAACAGAGTGCTGACGGGTACATTAATTTGGGTTTCTCTGTGGGTAGTTTAAGGCTTGCATTGCTCAGGATTGGATTGGAGCACTCCTAAATAACAACCTAAAGAGATGGCAAGTTTTGTATTTTTTAAAACTAAAGGCATATTACCAACTAAGGAACATTTAAATATCAGTCATATTTTGCAGACTGGTGAGGTAGGCTGAGAGATGCATAACTTGTAATAAAGCCACCCTTAAAGGGTTTACTCCAGTTTAAGAGCTTTTGAAACCCACACTAAGAAAAGCCTTTAGTGTTAAGTATTTACCACCTTGTGCCTACTGGGTCAAACTGGTTGTGTAGCTCCTTTCTTGTACCCTTCCCTCATTTCAGAAAATTTTTCATTCACATACAGCAGAAGAAATCAGAAGATCTGAAATGGTGATAACTGGTTCTAGTAGAGTGCACGAGTACTCACCCTCTGCCATTTGGGATGGGAAAATAAAAATACTTTCTACCAAGAGTCCCCCGATGTCCTAATGAAAGTCTAGCATTTATTCCCTGTGTTCACTTGGGTCTCTCAGGGTGCACAGAGACAGCAAAACCGAAGGTTTTATGGCTATTAATAATGCAATAAAAAAGGTACTCTGGAAAAGGCTTCAGCCTAGGCCAGGAATCAAACTATACACTACAACCACACATGCACCTTCTACTCTAGTTGTCACCTCCTGCTGCTGGGCCTTCATTGCCATGGATAAGCAACCAGGTAGGTTCAAACATCAACTCTGCTGCAACATGTTATTGCGCAAATGTATCTTCCCAAGAGAGCAATCTGAAGGAGTCACATCTCAGAGCACTATGCTCTGCTCTGACCAACATGTAGTAATCATTAAGGAGAACCACCTACTTTCCTGAATACATGGACATGGCCAACTGAAAGGTCTACATCAACTTCTCTGCCTGATAAGTTCATTCTCAGAAAAGAATCAAAGAAGCCAAAACTCTGAGCTTCTGCCAAAAGACACTTTCACTATGAGTCCCACATCATTTCATCCTATTTTTTTCTTATATAAAGTACAAATGGCTCCAGCCCACCACTACTAACACCTGCATGAACAGATTTAGATTTACTCCTTCCTTCACCCATGTGCTGGACCAGCAGGCACACAGCGTGCAAGGAGAGAGGGGAGATATAACTGTACCGAATTCATGTTCGTTTATTTTCTGCCATTAGCAAAGCTCTGGGGATTGTATCCAAACTCTGTCTGGAAGCAAGAGACCTTTCTGCTGACCAGTGTACTAGATCTGCTGTTCTAACAAAGATCTGGGAAAAAACACTGTGCAGACCAGCAGTGTATTTTGGAGGGCTAGATCTTTGGGATGATGTGATTTTTAAGTTATGCTACTTTATTCTTGCAAATTACAGTTGTTCTTGTCAGTGATATCATGCAGCAATTTTTTTTTAAACAGGTCTGAACAAGTGTTGGATAAAAAAAGTCCTCAAGGACTTGAGTGTTCAGACTATTTAATTTGAAAGTGAGAAATAAGGCAAAAAACTTTTTATGAGAATATGTTAAAAATCCTTATGCAAGGCATTTATTATGTGGCTGCATTACCATTTTACAGGCATACTAAGATTTAAGAAACCCCAACAAAACATAAAGAATCAGACTCTAGTAAATAAATACTCAAAAATCTCAGCTCACTATTATTTGCCTGTCAGGCTTAAAGTATGAAGCATAAGCCTAAACTCACACTGGACTGTCACACCACCACCTGAATTCAGCCCCATCTCTTCGGGAGAGATGGGAATGGGGCTGATCAGCAGCAACACACTAAGTACTGCCTCTTCTGGACCTTGAGACAGACCAGGGCTAGTGACAGTATCTAGTATTCACTAACCAGCGAAGGGAACTTTGTCAAGTCTAATAAAGGAGTTTCTAGTTTTGCTGCTGAAATAAACAGCACCTAGTTTAAGACTGAATTCAAGTTACAGAGTTTTCAAAGGAGACTTGACAAACATTTTAGAAGCATTTTAAATGTCAGTTCAATTTATTTTTCCTACTTGAGAGCCAAATTTTATTAGATTCTTCGTAAGTACTTCTTCTTCAGAAGGAAAAACACAATCTTATGTTTATAAGAACTTAAAAGACAGTTTAGGAAAATAGTTGCTCTGAAACTGTGGCACATCTGGAAAGGATGACAACAAGGCTTGAACATTTATTGTCTTGGCTTTTAAAACAAAATCAGAATCAATGTGGAATAAACAGTATGATTTATTCCTCTTTGCTACTCTCACATTATACAACCAAACACATTGCAATGCCTCTCTGAAGGCATCTCCATGTACCTTCTCTCATGTTTGCTTTTAATACAGACATGCAAAAATGTGGGAAAACAAATGAACAAATCAATTGGACAGGTAAGCTTTTCTGAAATGGCAGGGAAGTCTCCATTGTTAAGTATAACACTTCTATGTTGTTATGCTCTTTTTATCTCATCTCTTCATTTGGTTAAACAGATATTTCTGCTGCTTGAAAATGATCACATTTACTTTGTGGTCAGAGGACAGAGGCTTTGCTCAGCATAAAGGTATTACGGATCTTGTAAAGAATATTCAGTCCATGATTCTAGCCTTTATCATTAGAGGAAAGGGTGAAAAATTCTATATGAGTCTCTATATATACTTGTTATAAAAAAACCCTCCATGCTGTTTCTATTTTGCAATTTAATCTGGGAGACAGAGAAGGTCATGTGCATTTCGGTGAACAGAAGGAGGATAATAAGGACATTATTACGCAGGTAGTTCCCAACTATTTCTTTGCTTCTGAATGCCTGCACTTTGTAAGAATAGCTGATACTTTCACAGAGATTTCTAAATGACATTGCATACTATTCTGAACTACAGTTTACATGCATACACACAGAATTAAAATATGTTTGAGTGCAATAAACGTCACAGTCCTACTCCTTCTGCCAAAAGTAAAGCATTGAGGTGAAGAGTTTAAAAAAAATGAAGTTTAGTACATTATTAAATTAAACTTAACCTAGAAGGGATTCAAGAGAAAGTTTTTAAAAGATAATAAAGGAACAGCTGAAGATGTATTTTGCTGGTAATTATTCTGAAGATCACAATGAATTTTATTTTACTTTGGGATTTATTTTTTCTTCCCGTAGAGGTCATACTTCATTTTTTTCCTCAACACCCAGCCCAGATTCAACCCAACTCTCTTTACCTGCAGCTGATTAGAGGCAACGGAAATTCAAAAGAAAAACAAAAGAAAAGAAAAGAAAAAAAAGAGGAAACAATTCTTTAAGCAACAGCTGGACATTAGTGTTATGCTCAGTTCTTATGGGATTTTATATAAAAATTATTTTTAGCTGCAATGTAAGCCATATTGCATTCCATTTTTCAGCGCTTTTCTGAAAAATTTATTTGCTGGAACACTGCAAAATAATAATGAGCCATCAACTGCATTTTAAATTAGTAGAAAGACGGGAAAGCATGCAGTGTAAGTTGTTTAAAACAGAATCTTGTGAACACAAGACAACTTACTCTGCGTCATCAGACACAGCAGTTCTGGGGCCGAATCTACAAGACCAAATATAAAATTAGAGCGTTGATAAATACATTAAGTAGTAATTGCAACTGGACCCATACAATTTGGGTAACTGTCACTTGATCATCCAACCTGTACTAATAAGGCTGACCAAAGAAGAATCATACTGTTCAGGGATGATGTATTCAGCAAACAAGACTTACCTAATCATCTGGAGGTCAAACTACATATGAACACCACCTATCCCTCCCTGACCCCATACTAATGCCCCCATTATAAAAATCTGCTGAGGTATACCTAAAATGGGTGTAGAAAACAGTTATTGAAAATGGACAATATATTAAGTGCCACACATGCGATGAATGGAGACAATACTTAACATCTACATTCCACAGCAGTGCTCAAAATCACCATTACTGAAGCATGGAAGAGACAAATATTATATGCAGAAAGTGAGCCACAGGATTTCCTTTTTTTTTTGGTTGTTGTTGTAGGATTTGGGGGGGGGGGGGGGGGGGGCGGTGTAGCTGAAAAAAAGGTATGGGTAATACACAAGTCAGTGTCATTCACTAAAGTGACAGTATTGTTTAGAGCCATGCAAACCACGTATTTGTATCTGGGATTTATCATAAAAGAACATCAAGTACAAAAGTCGACACTGCAACATTTTCTAATCATGGAGAAGCAAGATACACACCTCTAAAAGAGCAGAGTCCAGCTGAACCTCTGCTATTCACAAACCTTTTTTGCAATTCAACATATATACTGTAATGAAATATTTCCTTTCAATTAGCTTTCATTTCAATATTTCAAATGAAAATACATTACACAACTATTATGCTTGTTTCTAAAAAATGTATTACTGACATACAGTATTTTAGTCTGGACTGAAAACACATCAGGCAATGCACAATCTGAATTCTGAAGTGTGCACACAGGGGCGTAACAAGCTGCGTGATTCACACCATAGAGAGCTCACGTTTGCAGATGCTCATCCTTGGATGACAATGTTTCCACTTTGTTTTCCTCAGGAACCTCCTGAAGCTTAGATGTTTGACCAAGGTGGACTTCATTAAGGCTACCTTCACCCACTTGGGCAGTACAAATAGTCTCATCTTGTCCTGCAGGAGGGAGATTGCAGTTTTCCTGCCCTTGCTGCTGTTCTTGCGGCGGTTGTATTACAGGTTTTCCAGAGCTATTATTGCAGACTTGGGGACATTCTTCAGGCCTGAGTGAGCCAAAGGCAGCAGTGCAAAGAGACGTATTAAGCAACATCTGAAAAATCACATCTACATAATGAAAAGCATAACTGTAAGTTAACAAAAAAGCCCCCACAAGCCCAAATAGCTGATAGCTAACAAGCTAAGTAAGGCAGGTGCACAAAACATAATTTTAATAGAGAATAAAATGCTTGTACTTCCATTCCTCTAAGTCAGAAACACAAACTTTCCTGGACACCACCAAAGATTAAAGTATTAAGTACATATTTTAACTAAGCTATTCAACCTCAGGTCTTCTCAACACCAAACCACTGTTCAATTCTACAGTAGATGACAGTTTTTTTTCTCCTGGCTGAGCTGTACACTAGTTTTTCACCTGCGTATGCACAGGCGCATGCATATCCTTCTCCTCAGGTACTTTGAAGAGGCTGATGAGTAAGAACCTTTCCACTCCCCCTCGCATGTGGCTCGAACAGCCAACAACAACTCTGTTCAAAGGCTTAAACCGCCAACTTCCCCACATAGCCTCAAGCATCTGAACAAAGGTGCTTAGAAAGACACTGAGCATTATCAGGAGGGATCTCGGGATCTCTAGACTTCCTGTTTGGAAGTCACTGGCACCAGCTAAGCCATAGACAAGCATCTAACCTACCCTATCTAGCACCTCTATTTCTAGCTGGAAACATTCGTAATGATTAGCTCATATTTAATCAGAAACTTCTGCAAATGTAACGCAACCTTGCTATGCACATCCATTTCCACACGCTGTTAGAATTTTGCATCTGGTAGAGCTCTGCTCCGAGTCTTTACACAGCTCTACCAAAAAGGCCAGAAACCCTGCACTGCCTTCTTTTGAGCAGAAAGAGTCGGCACAGAATCGAGGACAAGTATGGAAGAAACCGCTGCTGAGCCAACAGCAACTCTTCCAGATCAACAGATCTTGACAAACAGCCCACAGGGCCAGTTGCAAGGGAGAGAGAAGCACAACTTTCTTACCTCGCAGTTTTCTTCTCAGTTTCTCTAACTGTGCCCTGCTTATTCTGCTGCTTTGAAAATGGCATGGGAAGGAACTGCTTAACACTGGGCCCAGGCTGTTTAAGGAAAGCTCCAGTTCTTCTGGCCAACATGTCATCTCTTTGTGGGTCTGGAAATCTCACTTTGTTTTCTGTTCCACYGCTCTGCTGCTGAGGGATTTCAAGCTGTTCTTGGCTCTCTTCTCGTGTGACAGTACTGCTCAGAGAGACAAGTGACACTTTTCCATGATAATGCTCACTTGTGCAGCCCAAAGGCAAGCGGCTGCTGAGGCAACGTGGGGTACTGTTACTCAAAACACAGTTGCAGAGTGATGGACAACTAGGCATCTTTAGCTACAGTGCAGGGAGTGAGAGCAAGAGGAAACTATATTGAACACCGCACTTATGTAGGTGATATGTTAGAAGCTGGGGATTGCATAAAAATGTATGCGAGGAATTATTCACTTGGAAGCTGGCATAAAAGTCTGGACAAAGCACCATGGATTGCAAAAGAAATCCCCCCAAAAGATGAAAGACTGTTTTCATGCTGAACAGCAATTAACAACTGAAGTACTTAAATATTATTAAAGAAAACAGACTGTTTTATGTTCATAGGATACATTCTTGTAAGTAATTTCATAAAACAGAACACATGCCACGATGAATGAGTAAAACACATCTTTAAAGGCTGAGTGAAGAATGGAACAACATTGCTGACTGATCCAAGCTAACACCACACACAAACGCGGCACAAGGCTCAGAGGGGTCCTGTTTCTGTTCTCTGACCTTTCTGCTTCCCGTGGAGTCTTCAAATCCTTCTCACGAGCTACTGCATCCCCTTGCCGCTGCTGCAGCAGATGAGGAACTACTGACAGGGGAGGACAATGTAGGGGAACGGGGCTAGTGGTACGCCTCTGAAAAGTTCCCATCCTTCTAACCAACATATCATCTCTCTCAATGTCTGGTAAATGCCCCACGCGGTCTTCCTCGGTGCTTTCTTGCTGTTTGTTCAAACTGCACAGGGTTTGTTTCTCAGAGACGATGCCAAAAGCCGGGACAGGTGACAGTGTTCTCCTGCAAGAGTCATCTGTACCTGACTTGGCTACCTCACTAGTGATGCGATTGAGAGGAGGGGTGAGACAGACAAACATTCTCAGGTCAAATGGAAGGTAAGAAAAGGAGTCCTACAACTCAGTTTGCAAATGTTTTATAAACACACAAACTTAACTCAATGAATTACTTGCTAAAAGCATTCATTAAAAATTCTTGCTACTGCCACAGACTAAGCGATTAAAGAAAAGCCAAATAAATGTAAGCTCTGTTAATATGTCAACTTCCCAGAGCTGTAATTCTCCTCCAGATAAATGCCAGAAACACAGAGCACCAATACACCTTGGTTTCAGCATTACATCTTCAAAAAGAAAGTAAATCCATTAGGTTTGAAGAAGGCATTTTTTGAACATCAGTAAGGCCAGCAAGCTGAAGGACAAATTCCTACTGTGCTGAAAGCAGGCAGAGCAAAGCCGCTGGAATTCAAGAAGCAGAAAAAGCTTGAATGACAGCTCAGACTCTGAGATACCAGTGATTTCACCGCTCATCAGAAATTCTGAGGCAAGCTCGCAGAAGACCTTTGCACAGTGTTGTTTCACGTAACCCTAAACATGTTAAGATACTGTGAAGGTGTCAGATGACTTCTGAACAAGGCCGTGCATGTAAACAGCTCTTAGGTCTATGCTGCAGTCCACCCCCATGCAGAGCATCTGGCAAGAACAGGTCTCATTTCCAGCTCAGCAGCGCTTCCTAAGCCACACCAAATACCTGGACTCATTCTGTGGCTTAGATACTTCATCGCTGTCTTCAGCAAACCCGAGACTGCCAGCAGTGGTTGAAGGAGAGCTTTCAACACCAGAGTGACTCTCCACACCGTCTTTCTTGCTTTCCTCTTCTGTTCCGCTCTTGGATGAAGCTCTGCCAATAATGAGCTTGTCCCATCTCTGTTGATCAATCTCAGTTACTGGCCCAAAATGCACAAACTTCTGCTTGGGGCTACCAGCCTTTTTGTTTGCTCTGGCTTTGCGGACAGCAAAATCATCGTGGGCTGCTGCCTTCACCGTGATTTCAGCTGGTGGCAGAGTGTCACTGGGACATTTGAAATCTTCTTCACTAGTATGAATGAGGAATAAAAGAATCCCCCCCAAATGAGACCCAAGAATAAAGCAAATTAAATGCTCCTAAGGTTTTGGAGGGTTTTTATTTTAAAATTCAAGGACACAGGTACAAACAGCTGTGGTATACTGAGGCCCAAATTACAGATAAAATCCAAAGATACCGCAGACCTGTTGGGGAAACTCTGGGAGCACATCCATGGAAGCCTTTCCTTAGGGGAAGGAACGTAGCATACAGCCCATTCCAGACTCAGTTCCTCACCCTACCAAAGCTATAGTTCCCTTATCTGCTCAACGTAGACCTGGGCCATACGTTACATGGGGCTGCGCAGGCACCAGCAGACCCACCTTGTCACGGGGGAGTTCCAGTGGCATGAGAGCACCTGGAAGGGCAATTCACTTATCCTAAACCAAGGGGACTAAATATTGATTTTAATAAATCACCTCAAAAGTAACAGAGAGAGTACTGGTATCTTTGAGATGAGAGAATGATTGAATTTTGATGGCTTGTATTAGAGCTAAAGCTACACACAGTAACCACAGTGTTAGAAGAATGCCTGAACAGATGGCCACCTTTAACTGGAAAATGGCATGTGCCTAAACAGGAAGGGTAGGAGTTGTTATCCTTTCCTACTGGAGTCACAAATCACCTGCATGCGTTATAGTCTACCTCCATAGGGAAACAGCTTAGAATAACTGCTTTATACTGGCTCCCTTTGTGGAGGTCTAGTTTAGAGTAAGAGCATGTCTACACCATACAATGGGGCTCCTGAAACTCCTGCTGCAGTGACAAACAGTGCTGGTGTATTTACTCAGCACTGGAGTACAATGCCGTGCAGATGTATTAGCTCAGGTCTCAAAAGCAGCATAGCCACATTAATGCAAAGAGATGCTGATCCTCAGTTAATATCTCCAAGGTATAATGCCCCAAGTCCTGAAGACAGCTTGGTTAGCAGCAGCACAGTGCTACTGAGTCAGTGGTGCCACATGGACCTTTGCACTATTCAACTTAGAGCAGCTTCAAAGCAGGTTGATCCACGAGATAAGAGGGACCTTTCTAATACGACATTTAAGAGTGCCCACTGGGGGAGTGACCGTGAAACTACTATAGTAGTTCTAAATGATGGACACACTTTCATTTCATGATAGATAGATAGCACCCCTGTACAGATTTTGGACTCCTCCTGAAAATTTAAACAGCTGATGACTGTTTGTCATCAAGGCATTCTTCAAGTTTTAAACCACAGACACACACACTGGATTGTGACATACTAAACATGCTTCCTAGGGTGCCAATCCTGCCCACAGGCAGAAACCGTACCTGGGCTCCCCTGACAGTTTCAATCCTTTCCAGGTCTCCAGATCTGCTTTTGTTCTAGAGGCATTCACAAAAATCACATCTTCTTGTAGTTGAGGAAGGGTACTTTGAGATTTCCGTTTAGCCAAATCATCTCCCTCAGTATCAGGCATTTTCACCTGCTCTTCCTCCTCTGACTCAGTCTTCTCAGTTTGCAGAAGTGGGTTCTCTTTGCTTGTCACTATTTGCCTTGCTGATGTCATGTGCACCCGTCTTCTTCTAATTTAATGCACATTCAAGTTCAGCAAGAAAAGATATTTCGAGGAAGCAATGATAAATCAGTGTCAATAGAAGAGGTTCAGAGCACAAGAAGATAAAACTGAATTTATAAGCAGATTAATTTTACATTAATTTTAGGAAGTAAACATGGAATCATTTGAAGTTGAAACCTCTCATCTATGCTACCCTGCTCATGCACTATTGAGACCACCTCATCACATGACTTCTACTCCTGGCTCAAGCAAGAAAAATCTTTAAGTTAGTACTGTATTCAGCATTTCTGCAATAAGCTTTCTCGTAAATAGTTACAAATATCTCATTTTCATATTATTAGCAAAGTGAATTCAAGTTTTGCTTGCAAACATACTACAGAATTTCTTTGATCTTAGAGTCATGTCAATAGCATTAGAATATTAAAATTTGGTTATGTGCTCTTCAGATGCCCTGCCAAACTAGTCATTAGAAAATGTTTACATAACCAAATTACCAGCAGCTGAAAGGCACATTTTGCATTACTGTAAAGAGCTACTAGATATTAAGAGAAGTTTTCTGAATGTATCAGCTAGTACAGTTAAGGTCCACTGTAATGTGTATATAGTGGTTTTATCTAGGATCACTTCTCCTTGCACAAATAAAACAAATATACTTGTTTCCTGAAGATGCGTGCCTAGCAGATATGTGTGTTCAGCAACTTCTTAAAGGTCTGTATCACTGAACTGAAGACAAAAGAGATTTTCTAGGCTGAAACCTCATAAGCCATGCTCCATTTCCAAAAACAATGCTATATAAGAAACATCAGGACTATGTGCAACACAGTTCGCTGCAGTATAGCAGATACATATATTCAGTGCATTAACTAAAGAATAAGTCCATGTTTTCTGCAGGGTACTGAAAGAATGGCATTAGATGAAAAAAATGCATCCAAAAATGTGCATTGAAAATGCTCAGCAAAAGAGCTGAGATGCAAAACATATCTTCTAAGTTTATTCTCCACTATTCATGCTCATGAGCTATCTCACGAGCTTAGATAATAAAAGTGTCTAGTCTTTACGTTATTTACACTCATAGTCAAGTTAAGCTCCTGGTCCTAATACTCTAACAAAAAATTACACTAAGTAATCCACATCTCTTTTTTTGCTCACTTTATGATAAAAGTGAACTTTTAGATTTACTTTACCCTGTAAGTTTTTTGTAGCCAAGACAACTTTAGTCCTACAGAGCAATAAGCGATGTGAAATTAAGCATTATAATAGAAAGAAAAAGACCATGAATGCACACCTTGCATGTTCCTGCTTCTCCATCTGCAATGGCTTTTTAATGTCTTCCAGTTTACCTTTATCTTTACTTGTATAAGGTCCAATTAAAAAGGAGTTAAACGGAGCTATGTGTTTGGGTTGATTCATTCTGGCTCTCCGGGTGGCAAAGTCATCCTTTTCTAAATCAGGAACTCTGCTGGCTGCTTCATCTTCTGAACCAGAATCCTTCCCTTGGTAATGTGTTATGAAGGGGTTGTCCCTGCGAAGGATGATGTCTGGGATGCTTCTCTCGTCTTCACATGTTGGCTTTTTACTGACACAGAGCAAAATTAAAGAAAGCTCTTGATGCACCAGAGGAGGAGAAGGGAGTGGCAGCACCCATCTCCAGGTCATAAAACAAGCACAGTTAATCAAATATGCTCCAGGCTGCTGTTAGATTGGGCAAAGCCTTGTTATAAATAAAGCTTATCACATACAGGTAACAAATCCACAAGGACTTCACACAGAAAATCAGTAGTGTTGGATCTTTACTTATTTTAGCTATGGCTAGAAGAACCAGTATGAACTAGTTTAACATACTAGATGCAGTGAATGTAGTACTGTAAATGGCAGTATTAAACTTAAACACTTCAAACAAAGAAAGAGATTTGATGCAAATACCTGATCCTTGGCCAACATTGCTGAATCCTGAAATACCAGAGATTTGGCATTTTTTCTTCTTAATGGCTCTATTTTTTTTAAGACCTGAGTAATCACTGAGGGTGCTTGCCCTAATATTCTTAACTGCTTTTCTTCTCACACACATCCATGCTTGATTCTTTCCCTAACTAACCTTCCCTTTCCCCCAGAATAAGCCCTCTGTGCCAATGCTGACATACAGTAGCTACAACGATAGCACCAGTATGCCAATGATACTGGCATGCTGGAACACACTGCCACCTGCCTTGGTCAGAAACGAGGCTGATACCAACACAGCCTTGTTGTTACTGAAGATTACAACAATAAAGACCCTTGACAGCTGGTACCCAGAAAGATTAAGCTTATTTTAACTTGTAACAGTCAATACTCTTAAGCAAACTGAGAAGACAGATGGCAAGAGCTATGCGACTCTCCCATTTAAAAATCAAATTGTATTTATTGATATTTTAGGAAGTTGGATACCAAGTAGTAGACTGTTCCATGCAGTGCTTTTGTAGGCTGCAAATACCTTGCATTTCCTCTTTCATACAGCACACCTTGCTACACAAAGGGAAAAAGAGGGTATCACAAAGGATTAAAGAGAGTGACATTAAGAAATCAAATTGAAACAGCTCAGGGGTTGCTTCGAGTTTCTCTTCTATTTAAGAAAACAGTAGTGCTATAATTAGCTGCTCTCCTAAAACATTTTAAAGCCCTGCAAGCCCACTACACACATCACTTATTTTATGGCCCCAGATGCCCTTTCACAGTACTGCTCAACAAAGTTGCCGGAGAAAGTTACGGGGAAGCCATAAACCCTCCCTGACAGGTCAGCCTGGCTCAGGCCTCAGAGGACGGAGGAGCAATACGAAACTGCCTGCCTTCGCCTTGTTACGCTGCAACACACAGGACCCCCTCTCAGCGATGCGGAGAACGTGCTCTCAAATTAGTCAAAGGCAACTTTTTCCTTAGATCTCTCTGAAGGATCAAGATTTCATTTAAGGCAATAGACATCACTTGCAGATGGCGCTCCAAAGGGAGCTGCTGTTCCCTCTCCCTCATGAGCATCTCTGTTCACAACAGCTTCAGAAACAGCTGGAACAGACGTCCCTGAGCTGCTTAATGCTTTGCAGTGCTCCACATTTCTAACCTTCCATCAGCAAGTATTGTCTTATCCCTTAGCTTCCACTTGTAACAACAATTTCTACTCTTTCTTCCCTAAAGTAAGGGATATATAATAAACGATAAGAAGTTTACTAAGGATGTTGATTCTTGTACATACCAAAATCAACAGGCCTACAAGGTCATCTTCAGGTTCAAATTTCACCGCTGAACAGGCATATTACATCACTCAATTCTAAATCACAGGTTGTCAATACACTACTGTAATTTGCCCAAATCGAATTGGCTTTTTAAACCTGCAATACACTAAGTTCAAGATGACCACCAGGGAAAGAGTCTGATTTTCCATTTATGATCTCCTAAGATATCTTTTGTTTCCCCAGTACAAGAATTTGAAAACTTCAGAGAAAATATACCGATCTAAAGTAGATACACGGTGCCTAACGTTTTAGGCACAAAGGAAAACAGTTATCTAAAAGTCATACACACTGGAACTTGTTCTCCCAAATAAGCCAGGGTACATATGATTAACGTCATTTTTTTATCAGACTTTACTACTGGTACCATTACCCTTTTCTGAAATCTAATAATTTGGAAACAATTTTCAGAACCCTGGACATAAAGGGCATGTATAAAATCACATAATACTCTATTAAATTTTCTTTATATTCACTTCTTAAATTAAAATCAGCAAGATGAGTATTTATTCAGCTGGTTAGGTTGGGGGTATTGTTTTATGCTTTTAGTTTTTAAGAACTATGTATAACAAAGTGATTATTCAGTAAAAACTACTGGATTTTTCAGTCTCATGTCCGCCAATGCTATTGAAGCTTGAGAGCATCAAATGTAGCATTTCTGAGAACGGTGTTTTTGGCAACAAAAAAATATGGAGTTATAATATTCAAAAGAATAACTATGAGTCATTGTAATGAATAACTGAAGAACTTACGGCTTTTGGTACATAACTAGACTTCAGCAATCAGTTTCTAGGTTAAGAATATTTTGCATTCATTTACATTTTGTTTTTAATGGAATCAGAGATTAGCTGTGACATTTTGGGGTCTCCTAAATCAGTTTGTGAGGTCTCAAAAGTACCTTTTAAGGTCACTTCACCACAGAGATAGCTAAGACTGTAGATTTGAAGCTTGCAATGGATCAGAATTCCCTGCAGATTTGCAAATCGCTGTTGCATACCCAGCCCCAGCCCTTGCAGAAACAACACATGGGTCCATGCTGGTACAGCAGGTGCTTCCAACGTGTCAGATCGTGGGTGTTTGCACTCGCTGAAGCAGGGTCTCGTACAGGTTTGTGGATCCTTCTATTGCATTTCAGAACAACGAAAGAGGTTTGCATACTTATGCACTGTCAAGATAAGAGTCCATGTCCCTTTTGCAACGAACATCTGAAGAATTCTTCATTTGTTCACATTTCTCTCTTACCCTCCCCCTTTCCATCATTTATTAGAACAGACTTAACTCTCCTTCTCTTTTCAGGGAGTGTCCATGATGCTTATCTTTCAGATACAATAGTGTAAATAAGAGACAGATGCAGACAACAAGCAAGCAAGAAGGATCACATATCAACAAAACAACGTGCTATAAAGAGACAATATATTCCTTTGGGAAAGGGGAATGCTTTTTGGCATACACTTGTATAGCATCTAGTTCAATGGAGTCCTTTCCTAGAACATGTTACAGCAAGGGAGATAAGTACTTAGATACCAAGCAAAAAATGCATTTGCATACAAGTTCAAATCCTTCCTGTGCTGGACCCAGAAAGGTCCCCAACTAACTTTCAGCTTTAGGAACAATCAGATGCCTTGTAGAACTCAGTCACAGTGGGTGTCCTCCCCAGGTCAAAATGTTGGGAGGAAACAGCCTGTAAACAACTCAGAGCAAGTGCAAGATGACTGACAACCTCAGGTGAAAAAAAGAGAGGCTGGCATCATAGAAAGATGAGGGAGTAAGAGGGGTGAAAGAAAAAATAAGATCAGAATACAGAAACAAGAGGGATTGAGAACTGCTCAGTGCCATTAGTGCACAGAAATTTGAATTTGATGCCAAGAAGAGAGAGAAAGTTGAGAGGTTCAAAGAACAGGGAATGAGAATGAGACATTAAGAGAGATGATCAAATGCTCCCCTGTATCTTAAAGTGTCACTACTGAACTCTTCCCTTCTCCTCACCCACTATTCTTCCACTTACGCATACAAATATTTTTCTTTAACAGACCTTTGACCCCAGTGCCTTTTCTGCTGTGTCTTCCTACAGTCCCCAGGAACAGGCTCCTACTTCACTATGGTGAAGTTTGGGCTACAAAGCTCTGCTCTTTGACCCTCAGCTGGGGAAGAAAACCAGCAGCACCTCCTTCTTCCAGCTGCCAAATTCCAGGAGTTGCTTCTGCTGAGAGCAAGGAGAGAAAATGGCTTCTTATTTCTGCTTCCTTCTCCTTCAGCCCTGTCAGGACAACAGATTGTCCAAGGAAAGAGGAGACCCGATTTCATGCCAAAGAACCACACATTTGATTCACATGTGCTGCTTTCATGGGATCAAGCCAGCAGACCAAGCACAGGGTTGGAAAAGGGACTCTCAGATAACATGGTGAGCATCCTCCAAATGCAAATGCAAATAGTGCTATTTGTTGTGCACAGCACTGCTAAACACAAGCTATTACTACATTTTACTACATGTTACTACATTACTAACATTAATGCTACAGCCTCAGACTCAGAACAGGATTATACTAGTATCCTACTGGTTTATGGATTCCTGATCAACTAGCATGCTAACTCAACCTGAAGGACTAGTTTATGATTGATAGTTCCTCTTCGTTAATATTTGGCTTTGTTAAAGTAGTACCCCACAACCACACACAAACACTGGTTCATTACAGCTTGACAACAGTGAAGCAAACCTGAGAAGAAGACATGTGACAGCGTATATACTGTGACTGTTTTAACTGCATGTGGCGTATCTGTATATGGCCACAGACAAGCTTCACTGTACCTATAAACAGGCTGTATCACGTAAGAGCTATTTTACTACTACACTTCAAAGCCCAGACTTACCCCACAATCCAAAGTAAAATGTTTTRGACAGGAGAACATTTGGACACTTACCCTTTAGCCAAACCATTTTGATCATTTATAAGAGTCTAGGCTTCTCACATGTTGGTTAAAACTCTGCTTTGTGGGCCATCCCCATGAGAAAGAGAGATTTTTCATGAGGATCCGATATCAGATGATGGAAAGGCGTGGGCAGTGAGCCTAGCCATCATTCAGCTCTCAAGTTAAAGAACAGGAAATAACCAAATTGAACAACATCCAAAAATAAATAACACAGGTAATAAGTGAATAACTACTGATACTCCATGCCAAAGTCAGTCAAATTATGATTGCTGAACTATGCCTCTATGCTTTAACTGGTACATGTGTTAACAAGCACTGTACTTTTATAGTTCCTGCCATTAAAAATAAATGCATCATTTATTAACACAGCTAAAAATATTAACCACTTAGAAGTGCAGTTCAGTAAACTAAACCATCCCACTGGCAACAAGGAAAGTAAGTTTCTGAAACTTCTGCCTAAACAAGGCATTTTTACATTTTTAATGTACATTTTTATGTATTTTTTATTAAATGCAAGAAAGCATTAGGTGGAAGGTGACAAGTAGTCTGTGTAGTAGTTTTCTTGGAGTCTGTTCACATTACTCTGTAAGACGATACAATTTCTCAACACAAATGCAGTTAGCATCATACAACTCTGCAATCCACAGCTGCCACATCACAAGCCTTTTCAGATCAAGACCTTCACTAGCAATTGTGAGTGCTTAGCAGATTGGATTTTTGTTAGGAGAAGAGAAATCACAGCGGATCCAGGAAACCCACACTTCAGCCAATCCTAGAAACGTGAAGCGTGCACAATTTCCCACACCATTGGGCTAACCTGCCATAGCGCTGGGCTGCTGACATGACCTTAATGCCAGCTTGTTCGAGTCTTCTTAACTTTCTGATCTCTTCTGCATCTTTCCCCTTGGGTGCCGATGTTTCTTTTGCACTACATGAAGGAGACTGGTCTATGGAATTTCCTTCGTTTTGATTCAAACCTACTTGATTTTTAATGGAGCTTGCCTCAGGAGCCATGGAGCCCACTTTCTCCTTTTCACACAGTCCTGATGTTTCATTCTGTTCTTCTTCTATGGTTTCAGGGTGGGGTTTGCTATTGAATTATACAAGGTAGTTTAATGTATGCTGTGCCTGAAACATATACACTTATTTATTATAAGCACATTTTGTTGATATCAAGACGCCAAAGGATATTCTGATGAATGATCTGGGAAGATAATTATGCTCTTTAATGGAAGTTGCTTCTTAGACCAAATCAAAAGTGAAATACCAGTTGACAAAACCAGCATGCAGAAACACATAGTCACAGCTATATAAACTGTACCGGTGTATAGAATACAACATACAAATAAATTTATTTTAAAAAAACACAGCAAAAATATTACCTATTTTGATTGAACACATCAAACATTACTTACAAGTATCATTTGTCAGTGAGTAACTGTCTTGAGAACTGAGACAGATCATCCAGAACATTTTTTTCCTGCCTTGGGTTTGAGTCAACATCCATGGTACTTACATTAACCAACATCTTGTCAAACACAGGCTATAGGTTGCATTGTATGGTAAATAATGACATCAAGACAACGATTTCCCACTCATTGCTTTTCTACCACCTTCGCCAATTTTTACAAACAATTTATCAGTACCATCTCAGCAAGAGATTTACTACAGCAGAATGCGCTTCATACATCTTGTGAAAAGAACGGAAATTAGGCAAGTGTTAAAGCATCATCACTGAGGAAGGGAGAAGTTGGACAGGCCAGTCTTACCTGAAAGGTTTGTCCCCCAGCGGTGAAGTCGCCGTGCTCCAGCTCTTTCGGTACTCTTCTCGTTCAGCTTTCTTTTTCCGAAGTGGAGCGGGTACATAGAAAGTCTGATTACTCTTGTTAGGGAGGTACTGGTTAAAAGGCACAGCTGATTTAGGTTCACCATGTGAGGTCCGCCTCGCCAACATATCATCTTTTTTCACATCTGGCATCTTTCTGTGTGGCACGTCAGTTTCCGAGTCACTTCCTCTCCCTAGTGAGGAAGGAGAAAAAAAATCCCTCTTCTTTTCACTTTCATCCAGGTTTGTTTTTTTTTTAAATTATAAATCAGAGAAGACACCACCAAAAAATTACATTTAGCATGTGAGCACCAAAAAATGAGGCCACTTTTACCTGTATTTATATTTTAAAATCGGTCACTGAAGGTAGTAGCCATAATACCTACACAGCCAGTGAACATTTTTTCCATCAACACTTATTTTCTACCCCTGAAAAACTCATCTTCAGCCACAGGTCACACCAAAAAGATCAGGGTCAGATTAAGCCAGACTTGTCAATTACACAGGACAGCTACAGAAGCTTACCTACCTAAAGCTCCTAGTTGTACATATGGGTACGTTTGATCTGATTCACACTCTTGAACCTAGACTTATATGTGCATAGCACAAGCTTAAGCAAAAAAGGGCTGCATACTGTATATTTACAGAAAGGCAGGAATCTTCTAGTTCTTCAAATTCTAACGACAATTTGAACGCACACAGCATCAGCTTTGATCAAAATCTGAGAATAAGCATCGGCTGCTATAAACTCGGACGGTCTTTCTCCAGTCTCATCGGTTGCCTGGTCAATCAGTCTAGCACACTGCAGAACAGACAGAGAGACCTGATCCTCAGATGGGAAGGTGCAAGGAGAGAGGGAAGGGATCTCAGTATTTAGAGGTTAGATCAGTACAGCAAAGACTGAAAAATACTTGCTGGCAAAGAAAAGAAATAAGGTGAGAGAGAAAAATTGAGAGCTACAGAGAATAAGATGGGAGATCAACAGAGCTGAGTGACTACTTTATTTTGTTCACACGAACTAAGCTTCCTGATATTTACAACCCATTTAAAACACAGAAACTTAGGCAAGACTTTTCCAACTCGAAAACAAAACTCCCATACGGTACGACAAATAACCTTAAAGAGCACTTGCAGTGGAACTGCCCTCACAGCCATTTTGGAAGCCACTTCATAGACATTCACTAGATTCCCTGCACCGTCATGAGCCTTTTTAAGTAATTTGCAAAGAAGCTATGTAAATAGTTCTCTCCCAGCAGTGTAACATCACCACAGGCCCTGGTTTGATGAGTGAAATGGAGCATAGTCAGCCATTTCTCCCAACAGCATTCAAATCTTCTGCCAGCTTTGGAGCGTTGGACGTCTCTGGCCCTTGGCCCCTTTGCAACACTTGCATATGCAATGGCTGTTCCCCTCTTTGGGGTGAGGGAAAGCCACCCAGGCTGTGTCCCCTTGCTAATTCACCGCATTAGTAAATTACTAGCTAATTTACTGAGCTACCTAATGAACAACTGAAAACAATGAAGTCATAAAAATCACAAGTAGCTTGTGTATAATTCGAAGTGGGGGAAGGAAAAGAGGTCTAAATATGCTAGGAATGTTATTTGCAAAGAGCTTTTACAGCAGATTGAGTTATTCAATGTTTGCTTGGAGAGAGACGAAGAAGAGTGAAAAGGGAACAGTAAGAAAAGACAAGACACAATAGAAACGAGCTAGTTAGACAAAAATCACAATTTACTTTTTGCCAATAATCTTTTGCTTGAACAATTTTGGCTAAGAGCATATGATAACTTGTACGATGATTGGTAACCTGAGTCTATGTCTAAACAAAAAGCTAAGATACAACCACAGAATCACGGCTGTCTGAGGATAGCTGAGGTTTAAAGAGCTGTAGTATCATTAGACTGAGCAGGGCCACAGAGGAGCTAAAAGAAAATGAGAAGATCCCTTACTGTTATTTGCTATTCTGTTTGCTCTTGCCTTTGTTCTGGTGTTTATTTTTGTATCACATGAAAACCAGTCTTGAACCGGCAGACAGAAATGCTGGAATAGAAAACCACAGTAGCAGAGGAATTAGAACAGATTTCTCTCCCTCATTACTGATGTGCCTACCAGCATCCTCAAGCTGAGTACTTCAAAGACAAACAGCTTCTTTAATTATTCATATTTTACACGTGTCATTATTTTCAGCTCAAATTTGAAAAAGCACTTGAACCCAAAGCACCGAATGGAAGATGCAGCCACGCTCTATGTTTATAACCTTAACTTTGTTGTTCTGCATTTCCAAGTAGAAGAAGCAGCAGCCAGTTTCCAGAACTCGTAACAAGCAGTTATACACCACAGACACGCACAGATCCTTCATATTAGGATCCATGCACAACTGCTGGCCAAGCAGAAGATTTTATTCATTCCTGAGTACATTAGCAACTCTATGGGCAGGTCAGTCTGCAGTTCTACTGTGTTTTAAACAAACTCTTCTGCCCTACCACTTGTTTTGTTTGCTTTTTGCCAAGGGACAGGGTCTACATAGGACACCAGAGCAGTTCCTAAACAGTGGGGCTAATCACAGATGGCATCTGTGAAGGTAGTATTACTTATTGCTTCCATCTAAACTAATCATCACCTTAGGATCACTTAAGTGATCTCCATTCATTAATTTTTTTTTTCAATGAGTAGAAGGAATCATAGTTTTATTTTGCTATCACATTATTGGGTTTATAAAGCTCCTATCTGAACGGAGAGAGAAGTAATTCAAGCAGAACCTTTTCCTCCATCCAGCTTTGCACGTACATGATTTCTATCAAAAACTACATGCAGCTGAGTGAAACACTGGCCTGTTGGGGCCACAGGAAGAGATTTGACAGAAAAGAGGTCAGCCAAGCTACACCTCACCTGCAACTCTTGGAGGAGACAGCTGTTAAGTTATGGCAGCAGTAAGCACGGAAAATGGGACGTCTTAGAAAGGGCCGGCTGGAGAAGTTACACGTACGCACACAGCATCTGCATGTACCTTGGATCTGGATATTGTTAAAGACTAATTTTTAAGAACAAGCTTTGTATGCTTGCATTTGATTTTGTGTTTGTTATGGACTCAAAAATGTGACAAGATAGTATGTCTCAGCTGCGGCAAACAACCACAAAACCTTACCAAAATTTGCCAATACAGCAGAAGTTGGTAGGAAGTAGCTACAGGACATATGTAACTGGCTGCCCACCAGCTCCAAGTAGGCAGGAACACTGGACACTCCTTGATAACCCAGGATGGAGCAACACTTCTTGATTAGGACCTGTGAGGTGTTCCCGTTTGCCAACACCACACTTCTGTCTCATTTGGGAAGGCAGAAAAATCTTTTGCAATGTGGAGACTGTGTTCTGTTCACTGTCTGAGAGGGCATGAGGCTGTTTCAGGGAATCAGCCCCAGTAGCTGGTTCTGGATGGTGAACCAGCAACAGCCCCAATATCACAGGCCACTCAAAACAGCAGAGCAAATCTCAGCCTTGCTTTCCCCACAGCTCTTTCATAATTCAGCTGTGATACCAGCTCTCCCTGCCAGCTTTTCAGTTTTAAGGAGTTCCCCACCACCTCAGGAAATCTCTCATGTGTCCGGTTATGATTAGCACCAGTTTCTTTCACACTGCCAAAAGCAGTATGAACATCTGGTTCCTACCAAAAAGTCTTTCTGCCCTTCCTTTTTTTATTAAATAAATAACATTACTAAGAAGTAGTGATTCATCTGATGGCGAAGTTTGACTGATTCATTCGTTCATCGGGAATGTAACCATGCAGAGGGAGCCTCAATCAAACATCCTTTTCTTCTGAACCAGAATCCTGCTCACAACAGGTAACCTAAGCGCATGCTCCACACCCACCCCTAGCAAATCCTTCCTCATCCAGCACGCTGTGTTTACAAGCCTCTGGAAGCTTCTGGGAATCAGACAAGAAAGGCAGAGAAGCAGCACCCCTTCTGTAAGCCTAGAGCTGCGTGTCCTCACTCAAATGTGTACAAAGATGGTCACAGCTTTGATGCTGGGAGCTATTAATCTACCCAATTTTCTAAATACCATAAAAACGAATATGACTTTTGGTAAAATGTTGTACATTAGACTTCAAAACTCTGTCAAGTATCAGACATTTCCAAGATGTTTCTGTCATTTACCTGCCCAGGGTCTACTTAGGCAAACATTTTATTCACTTCAATATTTCCCTTGTCTCCCTTGCACTTTTATTTCTTGCTCCAGCCTAGTTCGTAACTTAAAATGAGCCTGTATAACATCCTCTTACACCGTAACCGAGAAAAAGCACTCTTCCCATCATAAAATTACACTGCAATAATGTAACTCATTTTCCAATGCTATGCTATCCTAACTGAGACAGACTTCAAGTAAGTTGTTGGCAAAGTCATCTAAACCTCAGGCAGCACAAATCAGCATTCACAGAGTTCTCCCACCGGATTGGCACGATTCAGAGGCTGTGTCCAGCTTCCGAATGGCACATTTGCTCCAGAAATGTTACCTGTATGTCACAACGTTATGAACGTGCCACACTGTGACTGGTACTTACCATCACTGCTCCCTCTGAGCACTACATCTGGAGACGGTGTCTGCTGCGAGCGAGAACCAAAGGAGTCCAGACTGTCAAAGGAATCATCTCTGCCGTGGCGAGGCGGGGAAAGGGAATCGCTGCGTTCAGAGTCCCAGCAGTCTATATAGCCGCTGTCACGAATGCTGCGCTTTGGGCTCTCAATATCCTCCGTTTCCTACATGGAAGTACAGCAGGTACCTCTTCATAAAGAAGCCACCAACATACCCATGAGATCCATTACACATCAGACAACAAAGCATCTTCCCAAATACTAAAAATTTTCTCCCCAAAAAAGGGTTTCCTTGTTTTCCACCCCTTCTCCCCTTCAAATCAAAAGTGCACACTTGCAGTAAACCCCAACTCTATGCTGATTAAGAAGAAACCTCCACTCACTAGATTAGTACGACGAACTGAGAAAAAGTTGCAACAGGCAAGTTAATAAACAGATCAAAACTGAAAGTAACCTGAAACTTGACTTGTCGTCCATAGTCCATAGCACAGGCAAAGGCACTACAATTTTAACATCGTGCCTGAATCAGGTTTAAGTCTGCTGCTTTCCAAAAGATCCTCCCCCTGCTCCCCTCGCGCATCTATTGTATCTGGCCGGGACACCAGCAGACAGCATTTGTTGTTGCCGCTTCAGCTCGGCAAAATAATGAAGCAGTGTGCCCCAGCCTCCCTCTACCTTGAAGAGAAATTCCTGTTATGAAAGAGGGATGTCTTTCTGAAGCAATCAGCAATGAAAAATATGCAAAACGCTTTTCCTGATGCCTCAGAAGAATTCGGTTGTGCTCTTTACTCTTTGCCAGCTCCTGGCTCTGGGGGATATGAAAGCACTTGTAGCTGACCCACATGTTCAGAGCAGGGAGAACAATGGTTGTCTTTGACAGCCCTGTGATTATAAATTCTTTCCAGTGCAAGCAGCACATACTAAAACACTGAAACTCCAGCAGAGGAAAAGGTCAATAGAAGCCATCCTCACCCTTGCATCATAATAAATCCCTTGTTTTAGAGAGCGTCTTAACATTAATTACAATCGCACAGGCTGAGAAGAAACAAAAATAACTACTTTTATGCAAAGATAAATCTGTTTTTTTCTCCCTTGACAGTAAGTAAAGTCAGAGATGTGGGTGCCATTATCAGACTGACATTTTGTGACCCAAAGAGGTTGGAATGTGGTTTTTTTTCTTCTTCTTTTTTCCCCCAGAACCATTTGAATATTAATTCCTAATTAAGAAGCACCCCCTTCTTACCACTAGCTGGAGCACAATGGCTATGTTGAGCACAGCTCCCACTGTCCTTGACTGCTAAGCTTTTACTCGTTACTAGTATCGCCAATGAGAAGATCAATCAAGAACATCACAGTACACTATGGCGGGCCACCCCCACAAGAAAGCGGGTTTGCTGCAGAAGTGATGGAGGGAGGAGAGCCCTGCAGTTAACACACCAAAGCTTGCGTGCTGGGAAAGAGGGAGGCTCAAAGCGAGACGGAGAGATCAGACCCAACGTCCTGCAGACTTTTCAGGAAGAAGGCTTAATTAGTGCCACTCACTATTACGCTGCCAAAATACCACATTAAGGGCAGCGACAAAGGTCCTCTAAGGCCAAGCAACTGTTATAATGTCAATAAGTAACCTCACTGCAAACTGAAGTGAAAGTATTTTCTAAAACCAAATAAAATTCATCTAACAAAGTAGTAATTGGATCCTATGTAATTTCCTTCCCCAGTCCCACTTAGTGAACTAAAATACTGATAGAAACACTAGACAACAAGTATATGTCTCCCTGAAATCCGCATGAGTTACACATACCCAAAAACAAATCTAAAAATCCTATCAAAATCCGGTTTGTGACACAATCCAAAAATCTTTTTAAAAATCCAAATTCCCTAAATCCCCTCATCCCTTCATATCAATCAGCTATTCTCAATCCTCAGGCACACTTCCATTTTCCTAAATTACTGTATTTGAATGACACAGAACTGCTCAGCAGCTAAAGGGACTTAAACTCAGGCAAAAAGCCCCATTCTGCATTCACTATCTCCCAGAGTTTGAAAACAGTCCAATTGTGAACTAATGAGTTCTGCAGGCCCTACTTTCAAAGGCCTGTTGATGTTAGTTTTGCATGCTGCTCACCAGGAATTAGGAGGCAGGCACCAGGATGGGATCCTAGACTTCTGTAAACATGTTCTTTACAGCCTTCCCCTTGGCAAAGCTACTCTCCCAGCCCAATGCCGTCTCACAGACGGGTACTTGTCCTGCTCTGCGCAAACGTCATCTCCCAAATGTTATCAATGGGAAAAAGAAAGTGGTTATCTGCGGGACTGATAACACCGTAACACGACACACAACAGCACATTAGGCTTTCACATTATCTAATTAAAAACACAGTATGTCACCGAGTGGTAGTAAAAGTGTGATTGCCAAATATAAGATGCCTTTCTCCAGGAAGTTCCACCCACTAAATATAATCAAAAAGCCATGGCCGTTTTGTCATTGGGAATTTCTAGTTTAAAAGTAAAAAAGAATGCGTATCCAAATAGTTAATGAAATTAAAAACAGAGTAGCATGAATAAAATTAGAAATGAATAGCCCTTTCAGTATGAGAAGTAGAAAAAGATGAGTCCGAGACAACTCACATCTGAGCTCTCTTTTGATTTGTTTATTAAAAAAGGAGGGCAGAGAGGATTTATAACAAAAAAATTCAACCAGACTGAATTTATGGTCGATTTAATTATTAAATTCAGTGGAAAAAAATGCCAGTAGAGAATGTGATAAAGTGTCTTTTCATCACTCGAGCTCAGCTATAAAGAACATCAGAGTGTTGCACAGCATGATTAACATGTTCTATTTTACAACCAAATCCTCTTCAAATTCAGTAATAGACAAGCCCACAATTGCCAGTGGGAAATACTGCAGGGGTACAGGAGTAGGGAGGTGACCTTAACATAAGATGCCATCAGCCCTCGTAACAGTACCACCTAAACAAGACTTTTCAGGACTGCAAAGTGCTCTGTTTTTACATTAAAGGAATATATAGCTTTCGGCTTTTATGAGATCTCTACTCTGCTCCCAGCTCCAACATCTGCAAAGAATCAAGTCCCAGCCTCTTGCTTTTGTCCTCGACCTGCAGCACTCTGCGCTGCCCAGCCAGGTGCTCCACGATCATCAGCTTCCCAGAGAACGTTGCCTTTCGGCCCCAGCCTACTTCATCCCACAAAAGGGCTCAAGATGGCACCTCCAAAATGCTCTAATGATTACTTTGATGGGTGAACATCACCTGGAAAAAGAGGAGCCTCATGCTGCAAGATTAAACATTAAGAAATAAACCATGATATCATGCAGCACTAACATTATAACAACGTGCACTTTGGCAATTTTTCTGCGTTAGCTCCCTTGTCCGTCTTTGTTTCACCTTTCAGACTCTTCCGAGTGGGGACTGCTCCTTCCCTGCATCTTTTATTTGGAAACAACTCAAGTATTAACTTCATTTCTTTATTGCTTAGTCTCAGTCATCTCACTCATGAGTGGCAAAGTCCCAAGCGATTAGCACAGGGCATTTCAAATGAAGACCAAAATAAACCTCTACAGAGAAGCAGGATGTTGTCTTTTCCTCTCCATTTCCACCTGCTTGTTCACAGGAACTGGGCTCACAAACAGGGATTTTACCCGTCTGGTTAAGGCTCTCTGGTCACACTAGGATGTAGGAACTGCTATCAGTCAGCCAAGTATTTCTTCCTCTCCAGTGGCAATCTGGTGCTGGCCCTCTGAGACCCCAGAATGAAGAGCTGCAGCTGGTACAGATGCAGTAGCACAGAGCTCAAGGAGAGTAAAGAGCAAAGAGTCTCCCATGGTCCCCAAACCCTACTGCCTGCGGTCACTTGGCTGGTACATGAGATGGGGAGGCAGTAGCAGGCACAAAGCTCTCTGTGGGCTGTAGAACATATCTGCATGGCCTTTCATGAGCAATATGTCCAACACATGCAGTGGTAGCACCGGTTGCTGCCATCTTCTTACATGCCTGCTCCTTGCCCCTTCCATCCCCAGTAAATGCATGCTTGGATATCAACGCTAACCATTACTGAGGTTAAGTGTCTCATGTCGAGGTTCAGGGCATGCTGGAGCGCTCAACCAAAAGTCCCCAAACCACCCTACAGCAATCACAGCTTTTCCTTTCCAGCAGAGCTCAGCTCATCATAAACCACCAAATACGATTTCAGCCAGAATTTAGAGCTTGGCAAAACACAGATTCATCATAACTATACCCTTGGTGAAACATAATCTCCTCCTTCTACCCTTCAGCTTTATTTAGATACTTTGGTTTGATGCTTTATGTCGCAACTTAAAAACAAAAGAGCTGCCCATGAGACTGAATGTTTTAAAGAAGAAAAATCTCTAGTCCTGTGAGTCCTGCCACCTTACTTTTGAGTCTCAGCTCTTCTAGCTGAAACTCTGTGTCATAAATGAAAATAATTCAAACCAAAACCTATGGAAATAAAGATGACAGAGCCACGTGACAATTCTAAAGCCCTGTTTGACATCACGTGATGCATCACTGATATCATCACAAAGCTGGCTGCCAAAGAAAGTTGTATTCATGGCTTGGTAGAGTCAGAAACATTTTCAAAGGAGGTAGGGGTTTACTAAGTAATTTGGACTCCAGCCCCCTACTTCTCTCATATTTAGCAACAAACAGGTTATTTATGGGATAGTAAGTCGAATGAAATTTCCATTCCCAAAACATAACAAAAAGATACCTTTCTCATTTGTGCCAGCAAACCTTCAAACTCCTTCAGGTTCAGGGTTGATCCACTATATGACGTGCAGCTGTTTGCCGCTTTCCCTAGCCAATAAATGGTGACTAATACCTGCAGAAGTTAATAAGAATTAATTGAAGCCATGTACACAGTCACTTAGCTAAATTTACTTCCCTTCAGCATCTCTCATTTATTCTAAACTGCACAGCAGCACAAGATTTTATTATAAATCAGAATTGAAAGGGAAGTGTCTGTCAGTGATTAAACATAAATACATCGGGCAACTATGAAAATTTAAACAGTCCTACAGAATATGTAACTTAACACATTATCTTCCTGATATTTTTATAAAAAAATGAAACTGTCATGTCTGCCTGGAAAATAAACAGCAAAAATAAATCTGAATAGAAAAATTAGGCAAGATATTTTGAACTGTCTAGAAGACACACTTATATCATTTTGTAAATCCAATAGGAAAAAAGTCCCTAAAGAGTACTAATACTAGTGGTCACTAATTAAAACCATTAAGACTAATGGAATAAATAAAAATCTGAAATGTGTGCCCGCCTATTTCAAGGACAGAAAATGTAGTTCCATTTTTAATCATCTTAATGTAATTAACCAGATGACACAGGAACATATATTTCCAGGCTTCTGCTAGCTTAAGAAATGCTTAGCCCAAGATCAATCAAAAGCCGTGAGCATCTGGTTGTTTCTATCAGACTAAAGCGGAAAGAGTTAGTGGTTTCATTCAAGTTCTGACTTGATGTCTCTCCATAACTCAAAAGTAACTTCAAAACTAGTGTGGAAAAAAAGCCAAGAATTGCTCTTGCAAATGTTTATATACCCTCTCACTCCTTTAGGTAGCAAAGAAATCTGATCTGACACTGCTGGTGCTGCGCTTGTTTTAGGAAAGGAGAAATTAAGATGCTCAGGATGGTCAGATCCAACACCTCCAAAAATGCTGGTATTTATATCATGCAGGGAAAGCAAACAGTCCTTCTCTGCACTCACATATGTCTCCACTTAAAGCAATGTCTTTAATGGTACCTGTGCAGCAGCAATTTGGACTGGAAACTGATCGTCAAAAACAATTCAGTTCAGTGTTTTGCACTGGTTAAAAATGTGAAACCATCACCTCAGAACTTAGGGCTTTTTCTCATTTAATGCTCCTTATTTCTGCACATTCCGTGACATTGCAAAGTATTTAACTGCAGAACAAACAGGAAATATTTTGATGTGGAAAAGATGTGCAACCAATAATAAATAATAGTTGCCATTAACTGTCTCAAAAAAGTGAAATAAACTGAAATATAGTATTTTGTGTTTTGATGGGACAGGGCCATATAATTCATACTATATAGTGAACTGAAGAAAATAGGACTAGGAGAAACCCCAAGGGGGGCTTTGGGGACAGACACCTCTGTCAGACTCTTCTTCCCTAAAACATGCACCCACATTCCTCCAGTGCTTCCTCCTCAGTCACATATGCTGATTAGCCTTTTCTCATCAACTTTCTCTAACATCTCCATTTTTCATTTAAGAGTGATATCCAAAATCACACACAGCACTCTAGCTGAGGCCCTGCCAGAAAAGGATACAGCATGTGTCCTACAGATCCTCTGTTTAAAAACAACTGTGGTGCATAATGTAAAATGTATTATATTTTATATATAAATATAGTTTATCTTTTCCTTTGGTTTATAAACAATATACATGCCATGAAATAACTGAATAACATTTTTAATGAAGTTCAGAAATTTTCCCCTTGTTTTTAAAATTACATCCAAATTGATACTACTGTGCTGGGGGAAAGGAGGTGGTTTCGCCAATACTGATTTTTTTTACTTGAAACAACCTTTATCTGAGCTATTTTCCTTCAACCAGCACTACTCAACAAATTTATGTAAAAAATTCTTACAGTGCATGTTCTCAAGTTAAGTGAAAACACTTGCAAATATAGTATTCCTAGAAACCAGGAAACGGTCCAATTCATTTTGCCATTCAGTTCTCTGATGAAGGTTGTGGTATTTTTATTTATTTCTGCTAGCATTTCTCTCTTTTTCTCTTCTTCCTTTCTTTATCCACTTTTTTTTTTCCCCAAGTAATGACACATTTGCAAGCAATTCCGACTGGCTGCCAGCCGAGGTTGCAGGATCATGCACCTGGAAAGCATATATTACCTACAAGCACATTGTGGCGGATACTTTTGAAACATTACCTTTAAAACAATACATCTGTACAAAGATATTTAGCCAGTGCCCACAAGGGTGCTAAAATGTCAAAGTTGAACTCCTCCCCTGCAACTTTGTGTGCTGGATGCAGAAGATATTACTCTAATGATGATGGGAAAGACAGGATGAAATCATTTGGGGGGTTTCTTACGTTTTCGATTTTTTCATTTATTTTTTTACCTGCAGTCATGATTACTGGCTTGCAAAGTTATTAGGAAAAGGTCTTGGCATTTCCTAGCAGTTTATAGGGATGTGAGCCAAATATAAAATTAATTTATAGCAGTTTACAGCTGACTAAGGACAGACAGCTTGCTAAGCTTTAGGATAATAACTAACTACGAGACCAGCAAAGTTTAGCCATTTTCTTTTCTAGTAAATAATCACAGGATCCATTATCAATGCTATTATTTTAAATCAACAAGAAGTTAAAGTTAAATGGAATTAGCCTTTCTGGGAAAACACTCATTTATTTGGAAGACCAAAGAGAAAGCTAGCAAATCTGACAGTAAAGACTTGCATTCCAGATCTAATGATCATTTTGCTTCATTTTAAATACTTTGTGCAAATTTACTTTATGCCTATATATTCATGGAAGGCTACAAAAGCGTAGCTTCATGGGTGAGTCAGACCATTCCCAGTGAAAAACATGATGGACAGCACAGAGATCACATTCTTTATCCCTTAATTAAGCAGACACAAACATTCTCCATTATATTTCTATTGTAAGGCTGCTTTGCAGCTCTACTGAAGTTTGCAGTAGAACCTGGTTAGGTTCGTGTTCAGAACAACTTTTCAGCGATACTCATCTGTACTAAGTTTTTACTGATATAATTCTTGCTTAGGCCACATACAGGATTAATCAGACAAAGAAAAAAAATACTCCAAGTCATGTACTTACATTTTTCAGCTTCCTACTATAGTCAATGTTCCTGGTTGCACACACACACACACACACAGAAAAAAAAAAGGAAAAAAAATAATCAGAAAGCAGACACACTTTCCAAGAGCGTGTATGCAGCAGATCACGTTTTCCCTAACAAAAGCCTGCAGAATGCTTCTGCTGGCTGGAAACACATGAAAGCTAGGAAGATGTAGTTCACACATTCATTTATTCATAACGTGGGAGTATTTTGTCACCATTACTTCAATCATTAAATTAGAGTTCTGGAAATACAAAAAGAAAATGTGTTTATAATGGTCGCACAGTAAAGTAGGACAGTGCCAAAAATATTTCCGTTAAACAGTGTTGCTGATTTCTTCAAAAAAGAAGACCAAAGTCTTCACTGCTAAAATGCATTCTGCAGTAATCCAACAGTCAGATTCTGCTCTGTGATAAATCATGCAACCCGTACAGATTCTGGAAGCAACTGAACATGCATAAAAGACTGAGGAAATCATCACCAAACATTAAGGAAATGGAGCAGGTGCTTCTGTGGAAACAAGCATCACAAAGAACAAAGTAGATGGGTGAAGCAACAAAGATCCTGCCACTTGCAACAGAACCTGCCGTGGAAAACATATTTATTTTTTGAATGTATATTCGAGCACTCAGACTGAACATTGGCATCCTTCTCAATTTAGTTTTTCACCAGAGTTCAAAGGGTGGAAGTTTTATGTTAGAAACAACAAAGCACAAAGTTCGCACAAACATAAGCAACATTTCAAAATTCGGTGAAGAAACTATTAAAAAAAAGAATGTGGAGGAAATGTGTGTCACATTTAGGTGCTGAAAAATAAATCAGAGCACTTCAGATTTAGTACAGATTGTCTCCTGATTATTTATAATGGAATTGCCTTCTACTATAACAGTAAGTCCACTCCGGCATTAAAGGTTACCTGATAAAAACAAAAATAAATGTACTTCAATCTGTGAGAACAACAAAAGCCTAAATATAGGCAATACTAAATCAAAGTATTTTTGATAACATCTTTTTTAAGCCAAAATTTTATCCACCAATACCCACACACTAAGAAAAATAGAACAGTCATTTTTTTTTTCCTAATAAAATAGCAGTGGAAAAGAGTTTTGTTTAACAAGTCAAGAAGAAATTCTTTACAGCATTAGCTCATAACTTTTATAAGCTGAATGTTCCAAAAAAAATAGACCTAATGCATACTTCAATTAACATCTATATGAAAAAAATGACATTCAAAAATGTCATTATCTTAATCATGTGCAATAATATCATATTCATACTTTAGCACAGAACAAATACCATTTTTACCATGTTTGAAAAATAACCCAAAAGTCTTCAAAGAGAGGGGGGAAAAAAAAAATCACCTTTATGCTTTGGGAACTAGCTAGCAGAAGACAGTCTTGAACATATTTCTCTACAATAGTCATGGACTTGGCTTGTACACCTCAACTCAGTTACTCAGCATGAAATTGGACAGTGCTAGGAAAACATTTGGCTCATTTCCACAGCTGCTTTCTCTGAAGAGTTGACGGGGAAAAAGAAGTCCATGCCAGTGAGACGCTTCACATCTATCTAGCATCATATTCAGCCGAGGGCCAAGCCAGCTCTGTAGAGTTTATTACTCCTGGTTTAACTTGCTTACGTGCTGGACAGCTCTCCCTGGAGCTCCATGCTAGCCCCAGCCTCTCAGCCTGCCTCCTCCAAGGTACTCCACCGTCCTCAACCCCAAAAGATCAAGCTTCTTATCAGAAAACCCCTTCCTTCTTTGTTTTATATGGAGATCAGGGTTTTATATGGAGTTTTGCGACTCTCTCCAGCCACTCATTGTCATGATTTTACAGGACATCATGAAGAACCTCTTTCATTGCAATATTACCAGATTTAGAAGAAATACGTTACATAGCCCCCTCTCACTGGTATGTACGGGCGAGAAGAACCTCATATTAGAGCCAGGAATTTGGAAGGGAGCAAAAAATGGGAGACTATTCCTTAAAACAAGGAAAGTGGCCAATTCGATTTTCTGAACCTTTGAATTTTCCCAGACAGTGCTTGAATGCCATGAAAACTTGCCCAGCTTCCACTGCCAGAAGGGAAAAAAAAATAGAATGCTGCTGAAATTTAGTAAATTGTTTCCATATACTTTTCTAAAATGGGTATGTCTGACCAGGATTTCATTAGTGACCTTTTTGGCCAGATCTTTTTGGCCAAATGAAACAAGGCCATTCAATCAACTCAGCAGTATTTGCTTGTCTGTAGAGCAATAACTTTTTAATATTACACATGATAGACCCAAAAATTTCAGGAAAACTTCTGAATAACACCATTTACAAATTTTGTTAATTTTATGAAAGTGTGGGATGCTCTTGCTTTTGGGGGGGTGGGGAGCTTGATTGCCATTAATATAAATGAGAGAAAAATACACTTGGACTGCCTCTGTTCCTCTAGTCCATGATGACAAAGTCTTCCCTGAAAGTGACAAGAGTCCCTATTTAAGACCTCAATCTATGACTACATGGACTTTGATTCAAGCCTGCTCTGTGTGACCTTAGGCAAGTAGTAATTCTTTCTGTGCCAGTTTCACATCTATATCTTAAATCACTTTGTGGGGTGAAATGCTGAAAATATAAGCACTGGAGTCTAAGCACCTAGTACTCTTCACAGTGAGGGATGTGCACCTACCATGGCTAAAAAGCTGTTGATTAAAGGAGATTTTTAAAAATCACTTCACCCCCCCAAAAAATGAATTAGTTATTAGGAAGGAGAACCTCTTAATATGTGTGTGGTAATTTGTGTGGTAGTAGGTGTCTGGCTTTGGTGAAAAAGTACCTAAACTGTGGCATTTCCAGTCCACACAGTTCACACAGACATCCTCAGTCCAAATATTATTTCACAACCTATAGTTCTTGATAGACAATAAGCAGACTGTGCTCATGTCTGCACATTGTAGAGTCTGAGAAGCCTATAAATGTCCTAGAATGCATCTTCAAACAGTTTAATCTGAAATAAGAGAGCTGTGATTTTTTTACCCCCAGACTATTTAGTTCATTAGTTGGACAGACAAAAAAGAATGCCATCAATTTAGACTCAGGAAAACCCCTAAGTCCCACAGAATCTCATTGCTTAACTAAAACAGTATTTTAAAAGAGCTGTGGTTGATCTCTCTGGGAAAAATAATAGCCCTTAGAGAAACCTTGTTAGGGGAAAAATGTATTCTTCCCAGCGCTGAAGGTTTCCCAAATCTCAGCTTCCTATTTGCTTTATACAAATGACAATTCTATAACCTCTTTGCTCGTCCTTAAATATTTACTATTGCATCACATGCATCTGAGGTTATAACACGCTAATTGCAAACTGCTGTTGTACTTACTTGATGGTTACTCTGTTTGATGTGTCCTGCAGATCACCAGGATCAAAAAGCTGGGATTCTTTAAGTCCCAGCTCTTTGCAGCCTCTTAAGAATAAGATGATATTATCCTGAAACGAGGCAAAAAAATAAAATACTTTTAACTCTTCTTCATTGAAAAAAGTAATCCTACTGAACCAACCTCTCCCTGACTCAGTAACAGCTCACAAACAGTTGTATCATTAGTTAAATGAAGAACCAAAGACATTTCCAGTCACATTTGTTTGAAAACCAGATAAATATGAAACAAAACTTTTTTTTGTTTTTAATTTTAAATATGGAACTGCAACAAGCTTGTTGACTTTTCTCTTCCCAAACCCAGATGTTGGCAACTTCTTTAACTGAAAAAGCCCTGCTAATTTCCCCACCTACTGCTGTAGGCTGCCAACACAGCTTCAGCGTGTCACGGGGCAGAAAAGAAAAGGCTGGATTTCTGAAGGGAGCAGGAGGGGTAGATGAACAAGTCCACTACCATTTCAGCAAGCAGTTTGTTCCGAAAACATTTTGCATGTCAATACGAACAAGCCAGTTACTCCTAGTTAACAGAACCAGTCTCTTGCCTCTCCAACCTTAATCAGTCAGAAGCCATTCGGAAAAGAGCCAGGTGCTCTCTCCCCAAATAGAATGCTTGAAGCTACACTTTACGCGACCACTGTCTGCAAGAAGAAACAACACCCATTTTGTAACACTTCTTATGGAGGATTTACACTTTCCAGAGTGTAAAAAATAAAAATCAATAACTAAGAGAGATTAAGCGCAAACTGATAGAAGCCTCTTTCAAACTAAATACAAGTGATGAGGCATGGGTTTGCACCGAGGGGATTAAATCTGTAGGTGTGCATATACACTTAATGTATGTTTTCTGCTTACTTACACATATGTATGTATGCTGCCCCCTTTTTATAGAACCAGTGAATCTTATGCAGATAAATCTTGAAGGTCAGTAGAGAACAAGGTTTCAGGTATACACATTGCTAGATCAGCAACTGCAACGGTAGATGTGTGGACAATTAAGGATATAACGTACAGCTTGATATTCTCTGAGGCCTCTCATCTCAAACTTCCAACTGGAGGTAAGGTGCCATGTGAAGAGTCAGAGAGGAGCAAAACCACAGCATGGGGCCCAGACCTCCATTTTTGTAAAAACTGGGATGCAGAGGAGCCTGGGCAGCGTTCAGCTCTTGCCCACCCTGCGTGACAGGGCAGGATTCGCGAGCAGGGCTCTCCCCACATCTGCTCCCAGGCTTTTGTTTGGGTGACACGGCCACTGCTCGGCGAGAACAGCACTGTTTATTCTGTCGGAGCGTCGCGATCAGCATGCTAATCGCTGCGGCTCTCTGCATGCCAACGCTCTCACACACAAAGCTCGCTGTCACCAGCCACGCCACAAAAAAATACGGACTTGGAAATTTAGAGGAGTCCAATCTCCCTTTCTTCTCTGGCTGAAACTTAACAGCCCTGGAGGGGAGCCAGGGGGAAAGGAACAGCAGTCGAGAGAGCAGAGAGCCCATAACCCAGAGAGACAGCATCATTCATGACATGAAAAGATGCTTGTAAAATTCCCCATCTGGCTTACTGTTTGCATGATAATTTTTCCAACTGCAATGGGAATAACTCTTGTGTTTAGCCTTTGATGGAGGACAGTTCTGGTCACTTCCAAATGGTGGGTGGAGCGATGTGTAAATCTAATAAAAATTCGAAAGCATTAAAAAATAAAGTTCCTAACAGTATTTCCCAACAAAAATATACAGGACATACAGGACAGAGTAACCTAATAGGTTTAGAAAACAGTCAGAGGAGGGCCAACTCTGGGGATAACTAATTGCACTCATCTTTATGCCAGAAGTTCACATCCAAGTTATGATAAGCAGTAACAAAAATATCAGCCATTTGGCAGCCATGTAGTTTGGAAACTTGGTTCTTCTGTTGATGAACAAATGCCCACTTCCCAAAAAACCCAGTGTCATGACCCTATGCCTGTTTTTGTACATGCTTTTATTTTGATGATCATCATAAGAATAACGTTTGCCAACAGCCACTAACACCATCACCCAAACAATTCCTCAGAAAGCTGGTATCTTATATGGGCATAAATAACCATGCATGTCAACAAGATGCAGTCAGTCAGCACTGAAAGTTTCTGCTTCTGTTAACAATCTCATAGTTTTATTTCCCAATGGTCCTAAAAATGGCAATTTGTTTAAAGGATTAAAAAAAAAGGATTAAAAAAAAAAAGCCAACAAAGAAATTGTTTTCAAGTGACAGATATTCAGGTAAACCTGCCTAGGCTGCACATCCCCAAGCCAAAATGTATCTAATATTACCGCAAAACTAAACTTCTCCTGGTTTGCTTCAGTACAGTTGAAATTTGTATCTGTTAGTTCTATTGAGACACTGGAGAACAACACTCCTAAGCCACTAAAAGGAGAAAGGAGTCTTATCATGAAGACCCAGCTCCCAGGAAAGCTTTCGCTCTGGATTACTACACCTTGCATTGGCCAAGTCCTGGCTTCTTCAGTTCTCAAAAAAATTTGTTTAAATTTTTTGAGAGAAATTATAGTTCCATAGCTGCTAGCTGTAACTACACAATTTTTTTAGTCGCCTATTCTAAAGTGCCACTTTCTTGTTGCTGTTGAAGAAACTAAAAAAGAAAAAAAAAAAACCCAAAAAACGTTTACAAGCAGCAACATTTATAAAACAACCTTACCTTAAATAAGGGACTGAAAACATACACCTAATGTGCATGTCCAGCTCCTTACAACCTGGCAGAGTTAAACAGGTCATGCAAATGGGTCACAATGCAATGGCAAGGATCGCAGCGTGGCCAGCTGCTGTGCCTCAGTTAACAGGGCGGTATCTTTTACAGTGGTCTCAGAAGACACACGACCAGAATTCAGTCCCTTTGGCTGCCCCTACAAGGCACCAACGCACAATTTCCTCAATGCATTATAAATGGAGATGATGTTGCCTTTCTCTGCGCGGTTACTTGCTGCAGTTGCAGAATTGGAGTAGACGGAGGATGGGTCACTTGATCAGCACGTCATTTCCTACAGCCCGAGGGGACCTGCAGCTGGCTCCTGCTGACTCCTCTCTGTTTCAGTCCACCCCACTATTCAATCAAAAATCTTCTGGTTTTTGTCCTTGTACACCCAGAGAAAGAGCGAGCTTACAGATTACAGTCTAAATTATTTTATCTATTTTTTGTCTATAAAATTTTATATCTATAAATCTATAACCTATAGATATGTATAGATATCTATAAAATTTTATTTATGTTTTCTCTATAAAATTACATAAACTCTAAACAGGCTGCTTACAGAAGACAAATGCGTCAGTGTGGTGACAGACAGAGGACACAAGCACAGGATACATCAATAGGTTAAACCCCAACCCTTTTCTGCTTGCCTAAGATGAGTCCTGACAGTTACTATTAGATCAGCACTATAAGCAATGTCATTTACTTTTAAGTATTACAAATGCAAGTTATTAATGTAAATGTTTTGCTGTGCTGAATTTCAGAACAGAAAAATTAACCAACACACAAAACATCACAAACTCTTGGGCAAAGCCAGCCACGAACCAGCAAAAAGGGCTGGGGAGGAGCAGGGAAGGATGAACAGGAGCGTGGGGCACCGACTCCCTGAGCCCTCAGTCAGAAGGATGCATGAGAAGGAAGGGACTGTACAGCTGCTCCTGCTCTCACAGCTGCATTTCAACACCACCACCTTTTCACCCTTTCTGGTGTGTAACCTGCACAACTCACCTCTACAAAATCACTTTGCCAGGACAACCACCTGCGGGTAATGCAGAGAGAATGGGAGGCAGAGGGATTACACCTCCATGAAGGTGGAGGGAGGGAGGAAGAAATAATATGCTGCTCACTTGTAATCTCTTTTTTTTTTCCTGTTTTTAAAAGACTGATAACCCATGTGCTATAAATATGAAAAAATGTTTACTGTATAGCATTAGGTCATTTTCCTCACACGTGAAGTGGAGCACAAAACCCTGAACCCTGTAAAAAAAACCCAGAAATTGGCAGTTGTGCAGGACAGACACCCTGGAAAGCCACCGCAAATTCACACAGTAGCATTGCCAACACACAAGATAGTTCAAGCTAGCGAGAATCAAATATTCACAGCAGGCAAATTCTCTCCATAGGATCTGCTGATCAGATGCAATGGCAAACAGCTTGAATTTGGCCCACTTCCATTCCTTTCATCTGCCACAATAGTATACAAAATATTATCACTGTATCCACGCTGCAAATCAGACCTGAAGCTTATCTCTGTGGAACCATCATTTGTCAGATGTGCTACTACATGGCCTGGATGAGATATACAGATAAACTCAGGGAAAACAAAAGCAAGCCAAGCTGTATGTCTGCACAGAACACTGAATAAAATGCCAAGTGCATGCCACTTCTGCAAGCTGGAGATATTATTAGTTGCCAGTAGCACCACGCTGTTTTGCAGGACAGCTGCAGACAAACAGGTGGCCTTTTTCATTGCTGGAACGCTGAAATTTTCCCTGTTCCAGAATAAATGGGAAGATTCCTAAATATATATATATATATATATATATATAAGTTTCCAAACTGCCTTTCTGAGCAATTTCTGATACAGACTCTTAAAAGCCTTTTGTTTACTCTCAACATTTCTTCCTAATTCCCTCATTTTTCCATTTTATATAAATAATCAGTGGTGATAATTTAGTCACATAAAAGCAATGGATCTTGACTCATTCACAAGCAGACGGACAGGAAACACTGAAATACTCAGTTCAAGTCCACCAGGAAAGAACTTTTATGAGAGAGGCTGGGAGCTTGTCATATTTTCATACATATATACCGACATGCACACACACACACGCACACACACACACATATGTTTTACTATTTATCCGATATGCTTTGCTGTATATGTTTTACTATATACACATTTTACTGTTTGTACAGTATGCTTTACTGTATATACAGTAAAACTACACTTTCACAAAACAATTGTTTTCTGTGACAGATTCCAAATCAACAGATTTGGAAGCAACTCGATGGTAGTCAGGACACATTCACCTGGAAACTCAGGATGCTTAATCTCCGTAAGATGAAGGATGACAGCACACCAGAGCTGAAGGCAAGCCCCGGCACAGCAGCAAGGGGAGACAAGGCTGCGTACACCCCAAAAGGATCCTGGCACACAATAGCCTCACCTAGTCAAAATTAAACGCTACATGGGGAAAAGCAGAAGGAGAGGGATGGTGGGACCAGGGAGGGAAAGCAGGACTTACCAGCCCGTCAGTCTGGCCCGACCGTCGCCGCCCAAAGCGCGACAAACCTGCGGGGCGGCGGGAAGGACAGCCGGAGCCGCACAGCTGCCGTTGGCGGCGGCTGCACCCCCCAAACTCCACCCACCGCCACCCCCGGGGCTGCCGGGCGGGCAGCGCGGCCCCGACGCCGGCCCGGGGCGGTGGGCCGCGGCAGGGCTGCCGGCCGGCGGCGGGCTCGCTCCCTCCCTCCTCGCAGCCGCGCTCCCCGCGCCCGCCCGCCCGCGCAGAGAGCAGCGGAACGGTGAAGGAGGGAAACGGTCACCGTGTGTGGAGTCGTGCCGGCCCCGAAGGCGAAAAATAGGTCCAGAGACTACGTACAGAGACGATGAGATGAAAACGGCGGGAAGAACGCACGCTGGCAGGAGAGGAACCTGCACCACGCCGAGGGCAGGGCTGCAGGAAGAGCAGGGAGAAGGGCCAGGCTTGCCGGCAGCGCCAGCAGGCCAGAACGCCTGGCAAGCAGTGCCTCTAGGAGCTCAGCAGAGAAGACAGCGAAAACTCTCTTTGCAAAGAAAGCCAAGCCTTTTTCTGCTTCTTTTTGGGCAATCAACAAGGAAGAGATGTGTCTCCTCGAACAACAGCCCCGCTCCCTTAGCAAAAAGGCAAAAAACACCTTAAAAACTCTGTGAGGAAAATGGGTCTGTGAGGAAAATGGGAGCATACTGCAACTACACAAAACATACCAAAAAACCTCAATGTAGCTCTAAGCAATCTTCAGATAGTATCTAAAACTGCCAGAAGATGTTCAGTACTAGACCCCGAAGACCTAGCTGGAAGAGCCAAATTCCTACCAAGGTGCTTTAGATCCTGCTGCTTCCAAGCAGGCTTACTAGGTCAGAAAATTGCAAGTGCGTAGAGCAAGAAGATAGTGCACAACTTTGATACCACTACTTTGGTAGTATAAAACTTACCCTCCTTTGATAGTGTGAAGGAAAAGCTGGGCAAAGCAAAGAACATACTCCATTTAGCTTTTCAGAGAGCTGCTCTTAGCATTTTTGGCATCCAGCAAAATCTTTTGCTAATAGTTCCAGTCATTAATCTCATGTAAAACAGGAGCACATTCAATCTACATTAATAAACTGAAAATAAGCAACAAAAAAAACCCTCAATCACGCCATAAGAATTGATGGGAAGGCTCTGAAAAACAAGCACAAAATAAATGGGATGCGTTAAGCAAATCAAATTGTAAGCACAATTGTCCTCCAGTTATCAAAAAGCACATTGCTGAAAATTAAAAGCTTGCAATTCTTTGAGAAAATCAGAAGTACAGCAGCAATACTCAATCTTAAGAAATTGTCTTTGATATTTTCCTAAATCTGCCCTTCACCATCAGATTATTTGCTTTTTAAGACATTTGCCCTGTAACAAATTTCAACCACATAAGCTGCTTATGCGATGCAGTATATTACTGTCATTTGTATGATGGTTATAACTGAAATCCCCAAACAGGAACAGCCATATTTGGTACAATGAAAGGCAAATGCAAGGAGTTCAGAATATAAAATGGCACTGCAGGTCCTGGGCAGGTACTGAAAATTTCATGCTGGGTACAGAACGGATGAGATATCTTATTTCTGCATATTTTTAAAATGAGCATAAAATCCCTGCAGTGTGGTAGGATGTAAAAGGAAGGAAAAGGCACTGGACGGGAAAGGAGAAGGAGAACAGGGAAAGAGAGAAGAAAATAATGGGAGGGGACCATTCGAAAGAACATGAGCAAGAGCAGCCTTCAACTCAACAGGCAAAAAGCAAACCACGGGGGGGTGGGAGGGGTGCACACAGCATGAGCACAAGGCTGACCCTATGACTTCACTAGTTAAGTAGATCCTGATATTTCTCCTTGCTGCATCAGGTCATTATCCCTGAGGGCACAAATAAAACATTTAAACAAATGGGGGCTCAGTCAACATCCTTGTCTTTGGGGGAGAGAGCAATCAGATGATGTACATTCCCTCAGATTTGCCAAACCCAAGATACATCCTGAGTAAATGGCTTTGTTTACAGCAATGAAGACAGAACATAGGCAGGCAGGGAAAAAAGCCCAAAGCATTTCCAGGCTATTCACTGGCTCCGATGCTGATGAAATCACAGCCAGATGTCAGCCAGATGTCAGATTTCACCCAATCTTGGAGAAGAGGTGCCTATCTGATGCCATATTCTATGGTGACAGCCATGCTATGGCCAAGGAAGAGGACAACATTTCCTTTCCATCCCCTCTCCGCAGCTTTTTGGTACCAGATGATAGCACTTGGCTTGTGAGGGTTTGGGCCTCAGTTTCATGACTACTTCTGTTACCCACTTTTCACATTTTTGATGAATAAAGCTCACCAAGAGCAGGGTTAGAAACAAGCTCACATACAGTGAAGTGCAGCCAAGCACTCCTAGAAGCTGCTGGGAATTCACTTTGTGAATCTGGAGCCACATGGCTGAAGACACAAGGACAGGAGAGACACCACCAAAAAACAAAGCGTGGTTCCTTCTGCTGTGATGGAAAGGACTGTTATTTACCTCGCTCTGCCTTGTTGGTTGGGCTATGAAGTGGGTCAATACAAAAGTTACGGCAGAGCGTGTTGGGAAAGAGCTACAAAAAAGACAAGAAGGAAAGAAACATCACAACAGCAATGTTCTCAGTGCAACCGGAGCTCAGCATCTGTGGCATCTACCCCTTTTTACCCATCCTCCTGGCAATAGTTGTGCTGTCTACCTGAAGGAGGGAAAAAAAGGTCATGAAGACAAATTTGACCTTTATTTGCACTCACATTATGAGTGCTGGGAGTATGACTAACCTAAACGGAGATTTCAAGGAACCCTGAAACCACGGCTAGTGCCACAACGCTTCCCTCAGCACATCCTCTTGGGGAAACTGGACACTCTCCATTCTCCGCACATCCCTGTGGCTGCTGCCCCCACAACCAAGCTTTACAGCAAAATATAAAAATGGGCAAGAAATTCACAACTAAGGAGAACATGCTGTTTTCTAAGTTTGGTTTATTTGTTTGTAATTATCAGGACATGATAAAGCATTAAGGAAAGTACACAGTCTGACTATGGATTTAGAAGATCTCAAAGGCAGCTATCCCAAACAAACGGCTTGAAGTAAACAAAAAAATACATAAGCTTTAAATCTAGAGTTATAAGTCATAAGAACTACTACACCAGATACTGTGAAAACAAAACCAGTCTGTAAGTCAGGGGGTCCAAGCAACAGGACCACCAAAGAAACTAACCTGAGCATTAAATACGGGAGAGTATGTTTTTTCACTAGACATACTGTTAAAGCTTATCATCCTGCATAAAAAAAAAAAAAAAAAAAAGGAAAAAAAGGAACTTCGTAGATGAATAAAGTTGAATTACCTCTTGAGTGATATACCCAAAAAGTACAGCCCTGGAGTAATCCAAAGGAACACTGCAAATAGCTTAAGCTCCAACACAAATAAGCCCTTTACATGTTACATACAGCCATCAACTACAACCAAATACTGCTGAACAAACCTTTGCCTTTCCTGACTGCTGTCAGGGCAATCGTGTGTTAAGCCATGGCACAACAGATGCTTTTAAAAAGCTATTTATGTGTTCCTACTAAGATATTGTACTATGGCGGTAAAGATGATTACCTGTGCAAAACAAATCTTATGTGCTAAAATTGATTCCATGTTTTCCTTAATTATATTAGCAGGGTCTACTAAAAGATACTACTTTTTTTCACATACCCTGCTTTCCTTTCTCTGCCTACAGATTCCAAGCTTCATGGGATCCCTTTGATCACATTTGATACCTCAGGGAACTGTTACCCAATGCCTGCTTTCTATATTTTGACTTCACCTAAGAGAAAATAACCTTGTTTTCCAGGAAGAGCAGTGTTGACTATTTAACGGACCCAGCTCCAGGCAACTGTCAGATGCAACTTGCCACAGGATCTTTGGGATGGAGTAGGACTAGCACAGAAGAAAAAATGAGGAAAAATCCTGTGCTTCATGAGCCTCTCCACCTGAAAAGGTGTGTCTGAGGGTCATTAATTACCTGACCAGAATAATTTATTACAAACCAGTATAGGTAACTTAAAGCATAATCAGTGCATGCCTGCATAACCTGCATGCACATTCAGAGATGACTATCTGAAAAAATACTTCTCAACCTGTGATCACTACAGACTGTTTCTAGTTTTCCTCTGTCACTACATCGAAAGCAGATGGCAAGGACAAAAAAAAAGTAACTGGAAATGAGCAATAGTGAGATTTACACTCAATGCTTTTCTGATACACAAGAACCTAATTAATCAGAGACACAAAGCTGTATTGGAGTTATAGCCTCAATTCTTACCTTCTCCTGGTCATGTATCAGCTGTCGTCCTACTCGGGCACAGAAGCAGATTTCATTAAAGTTGTATAATCCCAAAAAATACAGGATTTTTATGAAAATATGTGCATGATGAATCTCATTTGGAGTTTTGCTGCATCCAGCTGTATTGAGCTACCTGAGCGCAAAGCTTTCAACATCCAGGGCCAGAAAACAGCTGAAATTTTGTAAAGTTTATTTTTAAGGTTTGAAACTGTAAAGGTACAAAAGAAATTGGTACCTAAACTTAAAATCAATTTGACATGAAACCTCTGAAAGTGAATGTATGAACACCACCTGGCAGCCTCGTAACACATCTTCTAATTGCAGCAACTACCCACTACTAACATGACTTTACTTTCTTGCCCCTTTTATGTAGTATGTTCTCTTTTGCTTGGTATATTAAGCAAAGCTATCTTCCATTTAAAACCAAAAAATAGTAACAGTTGGCCAATACTCGGAATTCTCTCAGCAAAGACGGCAATCCGCTACGCAAGGATCAGGATACTATGCAGCCGGAGCCGYTGGAGGGCCTCTGCACCCCAATGTCCAAGTACAACTGCTGTAGGTGGGCCTCAAAAGATGCAAGAAAGCTGCCTGTGGGGGCCGGGGGCCTGGCAGTAGCTGTTAAAATCAGATCAAATCTCTATTCCCCAAGGCAAACAGCAAAATAGCGAAACTGCCAAGGAGGACTCATTCCTGCTCAGTTCGTGACCTCTGCAAAAAAAGCAACGAATTCCATTTCTCCTTTCAAATTAAACATCTACTCTTTATTGCCAAGGAATATGTTTTAATAATCTGTGGTGTTCAAGGTTTGATAAACATCAGAAATCTCTTTGCTGCTGTTACATGATACCTGACATACATTTTCCCCCCACTCACAGCTTTGCATTTTAATGCCAACATTACATAAAATGTACTGGACTTCTTTAATGTACAGGTTGGGGTTTCCTTGCAAATACTTCTCAAAGAAGCTTTTCAAGTCCAAAAAACACTTTTTTTTTAATTGCCTTTTTGTACTGAATGAAGTTCCAGCACATTCCACTTGGAAAACCTACATTATTGTTTTTACTTCCAGTAAAAAATAAATAGAAAGACATTTAGATGTCTAGAATGATTTCAGTGAGGAAAAGGAAGGCAAAGAAAATCAATAATTTTCAATTTGCTGCAAGTGCATTTTACAGACAACCAAAGTATCTGTGCAAAGAGATGCTAAGTAAATCAGTGCCCATTCTTAACTTTGACCATATATATATAACTGCCTAAATTACTAAATACCACAATACTCAATCCATGTATCTGTTGTTTGCTTGTTTCTCAGATTTAAAAACATACATTTGGTGTCTTGGCAGCATGGCCATAACTGTCAGTCATCTTGAATATTTTCCAGTTTTGGTTTTTTTTATGGTAAATATTCAAGGCAAGATGAGCTACCCAATAGTCTGGCAGTGATTTCTTTTCCATCCCTTTTCRACCATCAGTAAAGCACTCCCTAGATATAATTCAGGAACTGGCACAATTATTCATGAAGCTGCAAACCTAGATACACTATGCAAATAGCCAACTTAAATTAATACTGTTCATTAAGTCTATAGAGGTCATGCAAACATGCCTTTGAAGGGCCATTTGGAAAGCAGGATTCATGGATTACATCTGGATGCCAGAGTCATTTGCAGTTGCGAAGACTAAGCTTTTGGGAGAAATAAAAAGTAGTACAATAATATACTGTATTTAAGAAGCAGAATTTCCTCAAATTAATGGGCATAAAATCAATGATTAAAACAAGAGAGAAGGAAAGGAACTTTTCTTTAATACAGTGTATTCCTACTGTAAGGCTTTCTCCCAGCTCTTTCACAATGTCTTGGTTCTGGTTCCTCTGGGCAGCAGAACAGGGGACAGTAAAGCATCTCTCCTCCTACAGGACAGATATTCCTGTTGTTCAGTTTTCTGTCAACACACTAGAGGTGTACTTGAGGCATACTTCCGCGACACCCTCTCTCCTCTAGGAATGGACAAAGCAACAAGGGTAGGAAGATGAATACATGCATCACACCAAGTCTTTAGGAACAGGAACTAAGGCGTGGAGATGGCAGAAATAGCTTGTCACATTTGTTGGCAGAGGGAAAAGAAAGGGGAAACAAATCAGCTATCACTGATAATTTATTCCTAAACTTCAGTTTATACCGTACCCTCTGTCCTAACCAGACTTGACATCACCTTTTGTTTTGTAGAGGAAAACAGCCAACCGTGCTTATAATTCAGCTTACCTGGGTATAACCAGTGGCTCCTGCTCAGAGCAGTCACAAGTAAAGCTAGCAGAGATGTTCACGCACCCTCAAACAACAAGCTTCCAAATCCTCACCTGCTACTTCTGAAAACCTTTGCAGTTTAAAGCCACATCATATAGATCGAGGTAAAACTGATGAGAGTATAGAAAGGAAAAGGGTAAATTTAAAGCAAATACGATTTTTTCCTTTCCTCAACAGAGGGACTCAGAGTTCAGTTGGTTGATCAAAGAGAGGTGTATCTAGACAGCAGAACCAGTAGAGTCCAGCAAGATTATTAGGCCAGGCTTCACGGGCCATGAAAGCAGCCGTACTAGCAGCCGTACTAGCTCCAGAGTCAACAAGAAGCCGCCAGCAATTTAGCTGATTTAAAGCACTGCAGAGCCCCAGTCCCCAGCCAGCTCACATGTCTCCAAACCACTCCCGCAGACACAGATTTCTGGAGAATGCAAATGTTACACATGGCTACCCAAAATCAGCTCAAGGCCAGTGGGACTTACTGGCTTTGGCAAGCACCTCTACACTGCCCTTCCTAGCGACTGGGGAATATTCATCAGACGCAGTACTGCGTTGCTTGAATGCATGGACCCAGCTGAGGCTCAGCACTGTGCTGAAGCTAATCAGCCCTTAAATCTGAAGACCCTACTAAGAGCTACATGGGGTTTATAAGGTCAACAGATGTAGCCCCATCCAAATACAGGGGCTACAGAGCTATGCAACCACCTTAGGTGATGCGGGAAGACTGCCCAAACTGCAGCACAGGGAGCCCAACCACCCAGAAAGTGCCAGACCCTGGGCACACATGTTCTTTGTACCTGTGCGTGTACACGCCAGCCAGCCCAGAGCTGCACAGGGGCTTCGGCGTGCCCCATGCTCTGCGTATGACTGCAGAGAGCCTGGAGAGTCAGCTAGCACATGAGCAGCGCCCACTTTCTGGGGCTTTTTGGGTACCTGGAAATCTCTAAATGTGCTATGCTGCACTGCTAAGCTGATCTCATGCCTTTGGGCCACTTGCCCCCGAACAGGAAAGGCGCTGGCGTTGAGCAGCTTTCCTGCAAGAGCCGTCCTCTGGCTGTGCTGAGCCAGGGTGATAGACGCTGCTGCCGAACCCAAGCGGGCTGTTCAGTGGGTTGCCCACACCCACAACATGGAGGTTATCCAGAGTTTTCCATTCTCTGGCATATCCCAAACTCCACCTTCCATTATCCTGAATAGAGCAGTTGACGGTTTTTCCTCTTATTTACTTCCCATCCACTTCCTAACCTCAGTCTGGCACTTTTATTCCTCCAACTTGTATTGTAAAGTTATAAAGGACAAGAATATTTGTAAACTGTTATACAAAGAGAATAAATCATACTGGAATCTCTGATGAAGAACACTGACCACAATCTTTGAAGTTCTTGGTCCGCAATTTGCTTACATAATAGTTTGCACACAGGCGTAAGTGTTGGATTTCTAATATCGCTCATCAAATTTCAGCCAAAAGAAACAGAATAAGCAAGGTGAACTACTTACAGGAAGATAAACTATCTGCAAGAATTTTTGATGCAAGTACTACRAGAACACGAAGAATGCACAGTTCTTCAAAAAAATATGTGAAAGTCTGGAATCCAAGGAGTTTCAGCTCTCTAAGATCATATTTTAGAAAGTAAATTTTAATCAGGATTGGGTGGCTCAAGAGATTGGGTAATAGTATTTAAAAAAGCCAGTGATTAATCTCTGATCAACCAGAGGGTAAGGACTAAAGAGCATTTAAGGTCTCAAACACACCTGGGAACTAGCCAACTTAGTCTAATACTGTGGGTGCTGACTCTAGTCAGATTTTGGATTTTGTATTTTCTCACACGCAATCCTTATGCTTATGAGTAGTCTCCTCTAAATTTCACTAGAACTACTCCCATTATCCTCCCCAAAATTCTGCATTACAGTTATGCCTAYGAAGAGCCAACAGCAGTTAGATCCCAGGTTTGCTGATAACACTGTGCTGACAAATAACTTGTTTCTCTGTTTCCTTTCTAACCGCATCTATGTATTGTTTCTTAATTACAAATTTCTGAAGGCAGAGACTCATACCAGTAAGCTTGATACTTACTTTGCAGGAAAACAGATTTTGATCATTGCTGACTGTATCATTCAAAGATCTGAGATGCTCAGAAATTGAGGCCAGGCATATCTGAAGATACAGCTTCTAAACTCCCTTCAAACTAATCATAATACTGGATTGACTTTTGCTCTTTTGGTTGTTTTAGACAGAATGAAAGAACAAGTAATAACTGGTGTGATATTGCTGAAGATAAAGTATCACCCTTTCTAATATAATTCTGCTAATACCTTGCTTACTCAAATTGTTGTTTGACACTAACACTTCTCCGAGAGGATATAATTATCTTGCTTCTTCCTTGTCTAAAATTCTAGTCTGACATATCAGATTCCACCCAGCCACTATTCAGCACTGTAAAAATAAAATACAGGCGTGCACACTAAGAAGGAAGATCAAGCTAGCCTGGCTCTGTTTCTCAAAAAACCCAGAACAAAACAAAACCCAGCCTCCTATGACAAACTTTGTCATGTTTCTTTTTACATAAGTCTGTTACTAAACACTGACTTTAGTAACGAATTTTATGTGTTCTTTTGGTGCACAACATTTATTTATTTATTTACTTACCTCTCTTTGCCTCTTTACAGGCTTTTACAAAAGCTCTGACAGCACTCTCTGGGGATCATTCCATTTGATTTACCAGTTTGCAACTAGTTTTGCCAGTGATTGATGCAGTTCCTGCAATTGTTCATAATTTGTTTTATGAAATATCAGAATATACATTGTTTCCAACACATAGTATCAAGCCTGTAGTAGTAGTTGGTTTTTTTTTAAATTTGCTTGTATTTTCTTTGAAAATAAACAGCACAGCAAAACAGCGTGTCTGTGTCTGATGCATGTCGCTCTCAGGCCATTTCAAGTTATGCTTTTCAAGCAGTTGTTATGGTTTAAGAAGCAACTACTGTCTGACCTCTTTAGGGGTAACAGGAGACACTTAATGAAAGAAAACATCCGAGAATTGTACAAAAAGAAAGGKTTTTTTTCTACTTCTGCATATGTCAAGTAAAAGCTGTATAAATTATTTTTCTAGATCAGAAGTTGAGAGATTTTATTAGCTTGTGCTACTGACCTGTGCAGACAGTTTTCTGGCACAATTTTCATGACTTGTTTACAGTATCACCTCAGTTATCCAGAACTTCTTGTTATCCCAACAAGGGTCAAATTCCTGACATGTATTAATTACACTGAAAATTGCCCTGGATTACTTGAAACCTCAAATAACTGAACYTATTCACTGTCCTCCCTTTTAAATAACAGGGGACATACTGTATAGTGGTGCTAATACTTTATGGCTGTACCTGTAATTCCAGAATTTAATACATAAATGTCACACTTCTTATCTAGCAGGCCTGTCAGCTTTGGACTGAAAACCAGGCTCAAGAGGCAGAGAGCATTTATAGCATGGTGCTACTCACTGCCGTGGGCTGCGGGGCAGGAGGAGATAGGAAGGACAGCAAGGTTAAAACCCAAAACCACCGACCAGCATTCTTGATCCACGCACTGCTGGCCAAGGAAACAGAGCTGCTTCACAGTTCAGCCCTCCCTAGTTGACAAAATGACCTTGGATCCCCCCCGTAGTCAGCCACAGACTCACTGCTGCCTGCATGTTTAGTATACGTCCCACTGACACTTGAGCTTTTACAGTTGTGGCTACTGGGCTCCATCTCCTCATGCCCATCACCGAGCAATCAGGCCTGCAGCTTCTCCCTTTAAGGTGCTCACCAAGCAGCTTCACAGGAACCTCTACGAGTGCATGGTCGGTGCTTGAATGCAAAGATGAGGATGCAAAGACCTACTGGCAACTCATGCATTCAGCCAACACCAGGCATTAGCTCTAAGATCCCTAATGCTGTTGCTAGGCAGGAGTGGTAAAGTTAGGATTAGTTTTGGAAAAAACAGCAAGCCTTCTTCCAACCAAACTAGAAATGGTATTCGAAGGACAACAGCAACAAGGCAGCTTGCGTTAAGAGAAGGTATTAGAAACATCCAGGAATGCTTGGAAACACCCATGGGATTTGTTGGCTGTGCAGCCAAGCTACACAGCCCTCAACCAACCCCCCAGTTATAAAAGGCAAGAAGCTAGCAGAGCTCCAGCAGCCCGGACTATCAGTTTAAGGCCTGAAGTTTGTTGCCCCACAACAGGTGCAAGGATGAGACTCACATCTGGCACTGAGTCCAATGTGCCTCCCAACACACCAATACAACTTCACAACTACACACCGAGTAACATCTCTCTACCTGTTGCAGTAAAAGGAGAGCAAATACCAACATTACAACTAAAAAGGAAAAGAAAAGGTCAGGGGGGAAAAGCATAATGTTCTCATCGGTCTTATGGGGAAACACAAGCTTGATTCTAAATTGTGCATGAGAACTAGTACAATTCAAAGAAAAAGCCGAGGTGATGAAGGAGCATACAGAATGGACTGAAAAAAGCTGTTGAACTCAGTACACACTTGGATGCATGCACACATTTAGCAAGTTCAATACTCTCTCCTGAGAAGTCTGAAAAGAGAACTCCCTTTCACACATTTCACAGTAATAAATCAGTGCACACTATTGCCCCAAACAGAAAGACATTTGCCATCTGAGTAACAGTGCTTCCTGCATGAAGATGAGGAGGCAGAAGCAAAGAAGTGGCAATAGAAAGGACTTAAACAGGACACCACTTCAGATAGCTGAGATTGCCTCTGTACTGCAATGTTAATTTTCTAGACCGTTAGTTATATTGCTTGTCCAGAAATGAATGTGCAATTCTTCTACTAAGCTGTGGGACAGATTTCCACGTAGTATCACAAGGCTATTCAGCTTTTAAAAGGTTAATAGTTAATGGCTTTGATGTSCCTCAGTCAGATAGTTCAGCCTACCACCATATTTTTGCACAAGCAATTAGCTAAGCTGCTTCCTCTGCAGCATTAATTTTAACAGGTTTACAATAGTATCATCAGACCTCTGGAGATTTAAGAGGAAGCGCATTACAATTGGAAAGTACCATGCCAAGCAGGAAGCGAGTGGCTTTAATCCAGGAGCACTGAGGAATGCAGAAGGCAAGGAGACATCAGTGTCAGATATTTCAGCCTCTATGAACTCTTGACCACAGCACCAGACTGMAGAATTTTATTGGGCTCTTAAACCAAAGAAGTCACTGCACACGGATCTTTAAGGCACTAGTTTTCCACTAGTTTGCCTTTTTGCTTGTTTGCTTTAAGCCAGAGAAACAACTGCAATGTGATCTTTGGAGCGAGATACGTTCCATCATCTGCATTCAGCACGTAGGCTCCTGCTAGTGACATGCACATCATCTGACAGAAATCCACTTACAGCGCCCGGAAAGGTTTTCAGCATAGAAACAGTACGAACAGTTGCTAGCAGACATAAACTGCAACAGACTTCACTGCATTGATTCACAGCCAAGAAGGGGATTAGAGACAGCATTCTTCTGCCACCATCTTCAGCCTAAGGGCTGGGGTCACAACAGACCGTTGCTAACTCACTCTTGCCCCCTTTTCACAAGAGAAGGTAATAGGAAGCTTGAGCCTCCCTGGCCCGTTTTGAGGTGGCAGATCTGTCGGCCTTTTGTTCCCGCTCACCTCCTGGGGACTGGTCAGGTTAAGAGCTCCTTGGAAGGTACCCTCCCCTTTCACATCTCCAGTGCTACTGTTATCCGGTTATCAACATTCTCCGGACTGTATCACATGGATTTTATGGGCAGCAGCACTCGCCTCTTGGATGCTGTGAGAATGCAGGGTAGCGGCAAATACAGCGAATATTCTTACTCTGGTCAACCCCACTTACACTGAATTTAGCTCTCACTCTCTCAAATAAATACTGGCATTTAGCTGTTCCCTACAGCAGAGGCTACATGTCACTGAAAAAGACAGTTGAGGATCAGAGATGGTATTTATAGTGCAGACCTACAGACTCCAACCTGTGAGAAGCTTTCCAGAATTAGGCAGTGAGAGTGCTACTAAGTATAGTTTTAAACACAGACAACCTTTAAAACGGGGATTTCAGGATGAGACTTTCCCAGGTCCCTGTATCCTTTGATTTTGGCCAATAACTTAAGGATTGCATCGAAGTTTRAAGTCCCTAGCTGTAGCTTTGCAACTACTTTAAGCTGATCGAATGACACCTCTGTCCTCCAACACAGCAAGCCTGGTCCTCCCCTTCTGCCCATGTAGCTGCAGGCTATAAGGTGAAGGAAAAGGGTATTTTTCAGCCAGATCAGTTGCCCACTCCAGCTGATAGCCATACAAGTGCCAGTGCTGGCATAACAGAGGGTGTAGGAGAGTCAGCTTGAGAACAGCTGAAAGCAACCATAGTCTCAGGCCTAGCTTTTCTTGTTAAGGACAAAAGCTGATACTTCTTTTAGCCTCAAGACATGCATAGTTGCAGCTCTGCTTATTTTATGTGTGCTGGCCTACACACATGCAGCACACCAGCTCAGTGCTTCTTTTTATATCCTGCTTGGCAAACTAATCGATTTTCCAACAGAAGTCACCCAAAGATTGCAGGTGCCTGGATATACCTCTAACAGTGCCGTATTTGTCACAGGACACGGGCGACACATTCGCAGGCTCAGGGCATCCAACTCCTTCACTGAAAACTCCTGAAGATTGTACACGCCTGCAGAGCAYGTGGCATTTGCCCAACTATTAAGAGAAGTCATAAGCTTCAGCAATGGGCTTTGTCCTGAAGAGTCATTCTGCTCAGGAGGCCTTTCGTTTCTAAGACAACAGCCTGAGGAAGGCACTGGATTYTTCCCTTCATTTAGTGCAGCCCTAAGCTACATAGTAAAGGGCATTTTGTTTGTTAAACTATCATTTTTTCTGATACTTACAGATACTTAGGGATTGTTCTTCAAAAGCTTGCCATTTCTGAAATACTCAGCCAGAGTCAGTAAACCAACATACTGCAAGTCATGGCTGAACTTGTGGAAGGACACTTTAGGATCTAAAAAAAAAAATCTAAAAATTAGTCCAGTGGGCAACCTGCATTTTCCACGGGTACAAAATGAACTCCTCCTAGAAGCCAGCTGCCCTCCCCAACCCGAGGAAAGACTCTGTCATTTATAGWAAAGGTTAATGCCATGATAAGCGCAAGTTCACATTTCAGCTGCCTAGCATTAGGGTTTCAGCAGCAGCGATGTTTTTCTTTTTGCCATTTTCAAATGTTATCCCTGGAATCCTTCACTTTATTAAACCTCCTATCTCCAAAAAAATAAAATTAAAGAATCATTACACTAAGCCTTTATCTATATAGTTTTATAAATAACATCTTTGTGAAGTCACCTGACAGCCCCAAAACAGGTAGACTCTTTGCTTTTAATCAAGTGCTTTTTTTAATCAAGCACTTTCTTCTAAAGCATGGCAGTTGGCTTTCCCTTCTCAAGGCTGGCAATAAAACGGTCTCTGTGTAAAACAAAACAAAACAAATTCAAAATGGAGATCATCCTTTTTGCAGTGACTATCCTCTCTTGGTTTTAACACAGAAAAGGTTCTCCTTACCTCTGAATTTCCATACTACATTTTAAATTATTCAATGTGAATAAAGCTAATTAAAAACCTGTTGATTAAAGCCATGGTTGAAGACTCAAGTTGGGAGAGCAGTCTAAAAACAGACTGTGAATGACACAGGAATGCCTGTGATATTTTTGTAAGTGTTATTTATTATTTGTATTAACATACTGTCTAGCAGTCCTGGCCACGGAGCAGGACTCATGGGGTGAGGTGTTAGACAAAAACAGACTAGCAGATGATCCTTGCCACAAAGAGCTTACAGATAGTATTTGCATTTGGCCAAACCAAGTCATGACATTCTCAGCAGCAGAGCTCAGCACGCTCAGAGCACAGCTTAAGCTGACTGTGAAACTGCTGCACCTTTGAATCCTAACCAGTCTAGTTTGGGAATGAGCCTCAACAACGTGACAAAGTTCACATCTGTCCACAGGAGCTGTGGTTCACAGCTGTCCCTCACGTGTGTCCGACAAACCTTTACCCATCTTGGCTGGTGCCATCCTGACCCAACAAGGAAAATGTTCAGGGTGCTCTGGGTGCTAAATGAGAGACTTCAGCTTGTAACAAGGGACAAATTCCTGGACACTGGCAGAAAGGCACAGTATCCTTAGCATGACGAGTAGTGGTCCCAGCCAAGAAACAGCTTAGCTTATTATAGAATCATAGAATCATTATGGTTGGAAAAGACCTTTAAGATTATCAAGTCCAACCGTCAACCCAGCACCACCATGCCCACTAAACCATGTTGAGTGCACTGTCAGCACTGCAGCCAAGGAAGCATGCAGAAGAAGAAGGGACTTTAAGGCCAGCAATGAGGTTGGTCTGCAGAAGCCCCAGCGGAGCGCTGACCAGGGCCAGCGGTGCAGGAAGCACACAGAAACCTGCGAGGGATCAATAACGGCCAATTCAGAAGCAAACAAAGTGTCACTCACTTCAAATTTTGCCTCCAGCCATCATAAATGCAACACTCCAGCTGGTTGCTGAGGACAGAAGGGACTGCTCACAGATGTTAAGGACAGCTCATGAGCCAGAGTGGGATGATGAACATGAAGACTACTAGGAGCTGGCTGAACTCGCACTTCTCTGAAGGGTGCGCTTTATAGCTAAACGCAGCTCAGACCATCAAAAGTAAATAAACAAGGTGGCGTCATTTACCTCCCTTAGGGTTTTTTGATGGTTCATGTATTTTATTAATTTCCTATTATTTCAGCTTCTCTTACAGCTATACATCAGGTTAAAGTTCAAACTTGGAAGCCTGGACCACACAGGYTGAACCCAAGTGCAGCAGTGGAATACATCTCCAGCACATATGCTACTGTCAGATCAATGATTAGTTTCCAGCATCAAAAGTATGAGACTTTTGGAGCCAAACCCAACACCGTAGCAAGCACATGCATTTCAACTAATAAAATACTACATGAGATGCCAGCATTGTGTTTTGCATTTGACTCAATAGTTTTTCTCTAAATGGGAGAAGAGCAATCATTTCTGGACAGCATTTGCATGGTTATTTGGGAGCAATGCAAACCTTCAATCCACTCTAAAAAAACCAGCTGAATTTCAATGTAAACTTTTAGTTTTTACTGGTTTGCATCTCGTTTTTCCCCCCGTCAGTGCTGCTTCCTCTATGCTTCCTGCCAAATTTGAATTGATGGCTGTTTTCCTCTTCTGCGATGAATTAACTACAGCATCACTGTAGATTGTTCCACACAGACTCTGTTTACAAATGCCCCGATTAAGAAACACCTGTTAGTTTACTTTTGTATTCTTCATGAAACTTAGAAGTGTTTGTGAGTACAGCATATGGTTGAATTCATTAAACAGGAATTTTATAAGGTAGCTCTGTCCGGCTCAGATGACACCAAAACAAATCGACAGGAAAATCTAAATGAAAAATTAATTTGAAGGCAGAGTCTAGAAAGSTTGGGGGGTAAAAAACCCAAACAACACAAGCATACAAGGACACAACGGTGTAAATTTTTTTTTTAAAGGGTACTATTGTTTTAATGAAGGGATTCAATACCTATTGTAGTATGTGATGAGCCAAAGCACACAGTGCTGCTCCAAACCACTGGCCAGACCCTAAGTATTGTTTTAGTCAAATATGCAGATATCAGAACTGAAGGCAGGCACAGGAGGTGTAGAGAAGGCAATTACCATTTAGCAAGGAAGATACACAGAAACCATGGCAGAATGGTTTGCACAGCATTTTGCTATGATGTTGACACTTTGCTTTCCATCAACATTCACAAAAATGCTTTTGGGATGCGAGTGCCAAGAACTTACTGTTTTTAGACAGTTCGGAAATTTTGCTTCTGTTTACTTCACATGTACCACAACTTACACAGCAGGACTTTTTTGTGATTACAGTTGTGCTGGCAAATGAATTTGTTCAGCAGCAAGAAGTACAAAATAAGGAAACAGAAATTATCATGTATTATGAATCTAGCTATTACAATAGGAGCAGGCTCTTTTCAGAAAGTACTAAGGGAGAGTGAGAAATTAAAAGGAAGAATGAGAAGATATTTTTTTAAGAAAAAAACGCCAACATATAGTAACAGTGAAGTACGAGTGGAAAGAGTGATAAAAATAATGCGTATCAGGTAAAGTTGCATGTATTTCTCTACCTTCTCTAATATATTTTTAATTCTGTGAAACACACTACACTATATTTGGGTCTTGTTATTTTATTTTCAGGTTCATATCTGCATAAAGAAAAAAGATCTCATTTGCTGAACTTAATTAGAAGCACAAACTCCTGAAAGCTAATACAATGCTGAAATTTCTTTGGGACATYATATGACATCAAAAATATACTGGAATTTATGCCACAGCACAGCATAAGAGCAAATTACAGCACCAGCAAACAGGTAGCTATACTTAATAAAGTTCATAGCAAGTTCCCAGAGAACACTTTGCCAAGAGAAACTTCCTAGGAAAATAATGACAGAAAAAAAAATACCTTGTTTTCAAAGGGACGAGCTTTTCTAAACAACACGTTACAGTTCTGTTCGTCTTGATGCAATAACCATGCAATCAGGTGAGTTTTGCAGAGCTATTTTTTCCACTGCTAAATCATACAAATGTCACGAAGATGAGGACTGTACACAAGCTGAAAACTGGATGCCAAGTAAACAGATTTTTATTCAGTAGTGCTGAAACATAAGCCAAGATCCAAGCTAAAGTTCAGCCCTCCAACTTTGTCTTGACTACTTCCTACTATTATATGTGAGATTCTTTCACACAGCCTCTGAAGTAAGTGTCTGAGCTCCTGTGGGGATTGTTCAAGGAACTGAAGTAATGCTATAAACTCTCCTAAACCCTGTCAAACAAAAGATAAGGCAGAAACCTTTTCTTTTCTCACAGAGTGACATTATTCAGGGGCAGGAAGCAAAAAATAGAAATTTTTTTTTAAGGGAAAAAGATAGTTAACATACAGTGGTTAGCATTATAAAGCAAAGCTTATCTACGATGATGCTGGAATTTTTTTATTTCTGTAGAATTAAATATATAATAAGGCATAGTTGTACAAAATTGCAATTAGTAGAAAAAATTAGTTGTGGCCACTATGAACGTCATACAAAATGAAAGACACAAACAGCAACTCACTGAAAAAATTGCTGGTTTTGTAAAAATCACTTCTACATTAATTATATTCATTGTACTTTAATAATCCATCTTTGTAAGATGTCTGCAGCTTCAGGTGGTCTTTTAATTAATAACTCAGCAAAAATATTTTCTCAGCCTTGCACAACTGAATAAATGAAATGATGCTTCTGGAAAGCTGACAGTCTTAAACCAAAGATGTTCAGTATCAATTTCTCACATGAGAAAATTTCTTCCGGCAACACAGCTCTTTCAGCAAAGCCTGTTATTCCTACCTAGGTTTAATACGTTCTTTGGATGTTTTGTGAATTTGCTTTCATGGGAGCATTAGCTTTCTGGATTAATGAATACTGAACAGGAATGAGAAAGCATTTCATCAAATTTAATACTCACTGGAAGTCTGAATACCAAACCGTTGGTCCTACATTTTATTTCATTAAAGCAATGTATCATTTCTGCTGTGATAACAGAAGCTGTCGAYACTTCTGGAGATCAAAGCAAATTACAAACAAGCCTGCCAAGCTGAACATATGTAATTCTATAAGTAATGCTGCATACAATCCACATCCTGACTTAGACTTGCAACGAGACAAAGATCATCTTTGTGTATTTATATGGCCTGTGCTAGTACAGCGGTGTGCAGATCCTCAAGTCCTTACTTTAACACTACAACACTATAACCAATAAATTTTGCTTACATGATTGGTGTTCTGGTATACAAAAGATCTGCAAATAAGCCATTCCCTCTTAAACCACATGAGCAAGTCACTGGTAAGAATTTCAGAGTAGCTGCAGATTCATCTAGCTTTAAACACCAGGAAAAGTCTGAAGAATTCAGTCTGTCGCCAGTGGACCAGTTATACATAATACTTCACAGCAGTGTTATGGGAAATCACTCAAACACGAAATATAGGCAAAATTTTTACACCTGATAATACTCCCAGATGAACATCTCAGCATGCCTCCGATACAGGCTTCAAGTTTACTGTTACTTTCCTTCAATAAAGCATACTTCTTCATTTGCCCTTACAATAACAAAGCAGAAAAATAGAATATCATCTGGAGAATTAGACTCAAGTAGACATTATGTAGAACTACATAATATATGACTGTTTGTGTCTCTGGAAGTTAAAAATGAAACAAAAGGCACTTTGAGTACTTCACAATTGTAAGTTTTAGCTCCAACTCTGTAAAAAAAACAACCTACCTATTGTCTCTACTAGTGAACTAAACACTTATTCTTTCAGCTATCGGAAATTAATTAATTAATTAATTCTGTTAGAATGATTAAGTTACACTTTTGAGGCAGAAGCAGTACCTAGGAGTTCAAAAGCATGTGTCTCACACAAGGCAGAAAAGGTACTGAAGCTTTCAAAGTATTTCTACGTGTACTGGAGGAAATCACACTCACTGGGGTGAAATAACTGGAAAGAAGTAACTATATACTATGTCAAGCTAACCAAGGCTAAGAAAATAAAGAAAAATTGGCAATAAATAAAGGAATGTCCCTCATATGTGGTCAACTAACTAGGAGGTGTAACTGCTTCTGGACTGTAGTGTCAATATTTTAATTGTTTTTCAGACATACGGACATGGTACAGGTAAGAGAAAAGAAAGAGAAACACCCTGTGCTCAAACATGCTCCTGATGTCTGTACTTTAAAATAATACACCACAAATACGCGTAACAGACTAGAACACTTGATCATTTAAATTCACGTGCAATCCTTAAAACAGCCACTTACTCACCACTGTAAGTAAAAATGGCAACAAAAGTCAGCAGGTATGGAACTAGAAACCTTCGAAAGCAAGGGGACATTTGGATGGCTTGCTTTGGAGCAATTTATTCACAGAACAGTAGATAAAACACCCATTGGTAATGTTCAAGAAGCCAGAAGCACCAGTGAACTTTTTTAATAGCCTAATTATTTATTAGGAAAAATATTTAGAAAAGTAATTACTAAAGGTAAGTAGAGGACACAGGTACAGATGTAAAAAAGTCACCTTCCAACACAAAAAAGATCTGCTGTATCATTAATAGCCTGAAAACCACTTTTTTGGTAATGCTTTGAAGATACACATCTTGCAAGAGGGATTTATCTCAAGGAATGAGAAAAGTACACACACATAATGACTTTTTCTATGTCCCTCCTACTACAACCACCTTTCCTTGGGGATTTTACATATGAATAAGAAAAAAAACCAATGTAATTCAATACCATCCTCTTAAAACAGTCATAACAAAAATTGAGTCTTTCCTGAAAGGCAGCCAAGGAAAAGAAAACTGCACTACTGGTATCTTTTGCAGCTGTTTATATCAAATATTCCTTTCAAATAGGACTGCGTAGGAATAAAACTAGATGGGTTTTAGAGGCAAAAGAAAGGCACACAAGGAAACTTTAGAGAAAGGSTGGTGGGGATCACAAATTAAATCCTAAAACTAGGCAGAATTCATGAAAAAATGCCAGTCAGTCTACAGGTTGAAGGATCCAGCCTCAAAGGCTATGTAATTACATTATAGAACCAATTTAAAAATGAATGTAACATGGTTTCTAATACACTGAAACTTTTAAATGCAGTTTATATAAAGGAACGTTAACCTCAGCTATCAACAAGTAACACGTTCTGAATCTTGCACAACTAAACTAGAATGTGAGTAGTGCCAGAACAGAAAGGAACCACATATATATCATTAGTCTAAAGCGAGGATGGCCACCTTCCACATGCTCAGGGGCCCTTTTATTCCCAGCCACATCTCAAGGTAAAATCAATACAGCCACATTTCTATGTGGCTAATCTTGTTAGACCCAACACCCATTCATACCTCCACCTTCCTCCCCAACAGCAGGCACAGGACTCTGCCACCCCTTGAGGTGACCTCCTGAGCACCCAGTGCTCCTGAGAGCCCATGCGCTGTCAGCATGTCCTCTGTGGTCTTCCTTGCTTATAACAGATTATGGCCAAATTTTACTTTGCCCTTAAAGTCAACATGAAACAGTTCCCTAGATAGTCCCACAATGAATGTTAATCTGCAGACTGTGGTATTTTGGGGAAAGGGAAAATGAGACAAAATACACATTTTTTTTCTTTCCAAAAAGCTATCTTTTTGCGGTGGTGGCTTCTAACGCATACGTTCCAGTCTTTCTAAAGCTAGCACCACAACTGAAAGATGATATATAACCAAGAAGATACTCTTCCTCTAAAAATATACTCTGCTTCTTGAATACTGCCCACTTCCAAAAAAAAGATTGGAAGGTCTTAAGATCACTACACCGAGAGTTCTCTCTCAGACAGAAAGACTGTCTGAGTTTAGGAAGTTAGAAGAGTTCAAATTACAAAAATAATTGCTATCTAAATCACACAGTCATAAAATCAAGGTGCAAAAAGCAGCACTGAAAGATTTTTTTCTCCATTTGACATACTCACCAAACCTGCAATGGGGGTCGGTAGTCTATTGATCTTTTTTACCAATCCCGGCTTTATTGCATTCAGCAACCTGTTACAAGAAAGGAGTATTTATGAGTCATAAGTCACAAAATCCAAATTACCAAACACTTGTCCCCAGCACACAAGGATTTCAGTACGGCTGGAAAGGAAGATGTTTCCCTTTCTCCCCTCCTGAAAGCACATGTGTGTACCCAAAGACCCATCATTGAAATGAAGAAAAACTACAGGGAAAAATATCCACAGCACAGTACCACAACGTTTCTTTTATACCCTAAATGTATTTAGATCACATCAGTCTTCATAGGCTGTGGGTGAATTTTGTCACATCAGTCTGCCTCCATTGCCTAGAGGCAAGTCATGCCTAGAAGGGCCTGAGAGCGAAAACCCAGAAGGCATCCGGGTATCACCATAGCTTGGGAAGAACAGTCCAGCAGTTTCTGCACTACAGGAAATTGAGAAAGGATGTACACTTTATGGGTGGCCTGTCTATTTTTCTGCATCTGTACTTGAAATTAAATGCCATCCTTGCATATGTTGTGGAGAACGGAGGTCCCCATAAAACGTAAATGTGAGAAGACAAATAAAAAGGGAGTCCAAAAAAACCCACCTCATGAAAACATTATTAGGCCAGTGATACCACAGCTGAACACTGTTCAGTGTCCAAAGATTAGCAACCCCCCCCAAACAAAGTTCCCCACCACCCATGGACACGCTATGAGAAGTGCTGACATGGCTCATTGTTAGAATATTCCAAAAAACGACCAAGCCTCTAAAAGTGAGGAATTTTAATTATAAAATTCTGTTGCAACAAACACTGTTTCTTTACCACCCTTGCCCCAAGAGAAAACCCATAAGGCCTTTTATCCAAAGGAATAAAATTCAACCAGTCCCATCCACTGGGAAGAAAATCATCAGGTCAAGACACTCACTTCAAATTCAAGATCTTTGAAGAGAAACAAAGACATCTATGATAATGTAAAACTCTCTAAAAATTAGAATATCCACTATGGAAGAGAGGAATCTCACTTTGTGCTGACACTGCCTCCATTCAAGAACTGACTCTTCTAGCAGCCTACTGTGGTGCTAAAAATATTAATATTTAAGATTTGAGAGGTCTGGCTAAGAAATTTATCCTAACTAAAAGAACATTCCTTTCAACTAAAAACTAACAGTCTGTGATTGTTTCCAACTGCCCACTTCTGAGCTAAGATAACATGCCACTCCAATAGGCTCCACCAAGAGCCGTCTCTCCATATTGTCACGTTATTTACTGTTTGATTCCTTCTTAGGTCTGCGGCAGTTAGCAAGCTCTTTAAGGAGTCCAGCCCTCCCAGGGGTGGATACCTGGCTTTGTTAACATTGAAATGGTTGTTTTTCCTCACCTCTTTCTTTTTTCCCCCTGAAACAGTATATAGGTTGGGTCTCTGCAATCACTTGGAGAGAACAGGGGAGTAGAGGAGGAGATGCTATTCTAAATGTTCTCTATGATCATAGTTAATAAAGCTTCTGTCTGACCTGTCCTAAATTGTACTTGTGTTATTACACAGTTGGAGCCCTCACATCTCCAGCACCACCATCATCAAGAGTGGCAAAAAAMCAAATGTGAATGACATTTTGGGGAGTTGGGGTTATTTTCTTGATCTTCTTGCAGTTAAAAACTCTAACCCAAGCTCATACAGATTGCTGTGTTATTCCTGCCTTCTGCTTAAGGTAGAATCTAACACTAACTATTATGTCCTAAAAACAAATGATGAAAGAATATACTTTTATATGCAAACAATTCACTTCCCCCCCCCAAGATGCACAGAATAGCAAGAAAAGAACCACACATCTCACTTCCTATAATCATCATTTTATTTCACAGATGACAAACAAGCRTTACTTCTTTTTCCCCAAAAAGGCACAAGCCTTTCAGACTTGCACAGCAGCAACCCACAGCAAACTATTATTTTCCATTTAGCTGCTGCAACAGGCAACTTAAGATTTATTTTTTTCTTGTCAGAGCACTTCTTTCCAAATACTCTAGCTCTGTTGTGATTTCCATCTTCAATCTGCCTATTCTGTCTCAGGAAAAAAAAGGATATATCAGCTAAAGCATCCCATTTTCTTTATTACCCAAACATGAATACATTTGGCACCACAACCAATATTGCAGGTGCAGATCAAAAGCCATAGACAGTAATAGAAAGTAAAAATAAAGAGATCTTAATGGAAACCTCAAATGCCAAAGCCCATTCTAAATAAATCTTCAAAATGGCTTGTACAGGCTTCCCTGTGAAATATGGGAGAAGGAGAAAATGAGAGGGAGGAAAGGAGCAGGGAATAAACAACATTTTAGATCACCGTTTGGAGTCTGAAGAGGGAGGAAATGGGATGGGGCAAGATGGAAAAGCCTGAGGAAGAAAGGTCTCTATTATTAAAATGTTTACCTCCTGTTGGAAACATCTCTAAACAGTCTGGCACCAAAACCCCCAGGACTTGCTCACTGCAGAACGTGCCAAAGGGAGATTTCTTCCAGAGCTGACTGGCTGCTTCTAAATTATTGCCTCATCTAGAGCAACAGTCGAGATGCCAAAATATCAAGTGGCTTAAGCTTGCTCGGCCACCAACCTGGCTGAAAAGCTGTACTGTTTATGCAGTGTCTCAATGGTCGCCTTCAGTCACACAGTTACTATCTGTTCCCACTTCTCGAAAAAGCCACTGAATACACCTCTTCCCACACAGGTCAATACACACAAACTAAATTTTCTGTGCCTATTTAGACTCATATAGATCATCTGTCTTGGTATGTGAAGTTTTATCAGCTCCGGCAGGTTTCTGTTGAAATATGGGGCAAACAAACACCCTAACCATTTTGCACCAGGGACCTGGCAYAAGGCCCTCGGCCATGGCCCAGGGGAAAGAGTCTGCAGGGGAGAAAACACTTCCTAACCCACGCCTTCCCTTGGCAGCCCCCTAYAACAGCACTCCCACGCTTTCTTGCCCTGCCGACCCTCACCGAAAGACTTGCCTGCCCTGGGCCTCACGTCCCCAGCCATGTCTCAGGTTAAAGAGTTTGCAAGGAAGAAAACTTGCAGCGCACGCCTTCCTCTGGCAGCCCCACTGCATCTGCAGCTCCAGCCTTTGTCCCTCCCCTAATCCTAATCCTAACCTTTGGCTCATTCTGAGGTGAAGACACTAAGACATGACCCCAGTGACCAAGTTCACAGAGGAGAAAACATTTGCAGCCTAAATCTTCTTCCAGCCCCATTTCCAGCCCCACTACAGTTATAGCTCTGGGCTTTGTCACTCTCCCAGCCCTCAACCTGACCATAATAGTGTGTGTTGACCTGTTAATAAACATTCTGTACCGCTCAGAAAAAAGGTTTTGTAAAAAAAAAACAACACCGGTTACCATTCAGAAACCTTGGCAACTAGTATGTGGCAGAGTACTGTCCTGCCTACTGCACTGCAGACAGCAAAGAGTCAGACATCAGGCAGTCATCAACATGACCATAAGMAGAAGCAGCTTTTTTTTCCTGCCGTGAGCTGCACAGCTAGTCTAGATACCTGCCCTGTAGGCATCTATGGACAGGGGAACAATTCCAGCATCTGTCGTCCAGCCTCATGGTTATCTCTGAAAATTTTGTACGGCACCACATTACTGCCCCCCAAAAAAGACAAAACAACTTCACATTCTTCTGGAATCACAAATTTGATAACTTAAAAAAGCATCAGAAATCTTGCTGAATGGATCATTCTAGGACATTAAATTAAATCTTTAAAAATATATTTGTATTACAGCAATCCCTGAGAAAGGTATGGAAAACACAGTAGCAGGACAAGTGTTACAGGGAGCAACATAGAACCCATCAGCTTCTACATCAGCTGAAACACACACACATTGTTCAGTGCTTTATTTTCACATTTACTTCCATTACAAAAGATAACACGATCACCTTCGTACCAAGTCACAGAGGGCACGCAATCAACTTAAGCCTTGCTACAACATACATTTAAGGCCCTATCCCCAGATCATGTTAGACAAGTTACTTCCATCACCCGTTCTTGCCAGGCACTTGCTCAAAAAACACACCTAGTTGATGGCACATTAAGATCCTCTGCCTCAAACATTTGATCTGTCTGGCCAGTTTAGTGCCTAAGGAAGGCACTAAGGTCCCTACTGGCAGGTTCAAAGGGTTGAAGCCTACCAGGTCCTGAGTTGCACTGAGACTTTGAATGATCACTCGCTTCTCTGAGTACCTCCCAGCTCCTGCTGACCCTGTCTGATACTAACTCTTTCCTCCAAGGAGGCAGTCCTTTCTCTTGTGCAGTAAAAATCATCAGGGCTCAGGTATATTCATCCTCACGAGGGCATCGAGGGCAGACACCCTGCTCGCTCCCAATGGAAATATCAGACCTCAGTCTTGCCCCAAACTACCACMAGTTGCAAGCCCAGGTTTTCCAAAGTACAAATTTAGTTCAGGTTTTTATACAGCTGTGTTCTTCAAACATAGAAAATCCTCAAGTGGATGTGCATCTTCTAAAGAACAAAGCAAAACCTTGTATCGCTGTGTACCACATTCTGCTATGCCAAGGTTGGTGAGCTACTGTATAAGTGGTCAGAGAGTGGAAGTGTCAAAGTTGGAACAGAAGTGTTGTTTTTGTTGAGGGTTTTTTGTTTGTTTGGAATTTTTGTGGGTTTTGTTTTGTTTTTAAGGTATTGGTACTATTTTTCGTACTACTGCAACTAAGAAAACAGATGGCAACGGGACAAGTCCAACTAAGCAGTGCTGAGAGATAACAAAACAGGATTATTTTAAATCTTCCACTATTTTCTCCTTTTTTCTTCCCCTCCAGTAAGATACTGCTAATTTAAGGTCTGAAACCACACAGTGAGGTAATAGTAGTTGAAAGAAACCATAAAACAGTGGCTTGTTTCCTTCAGTGCTGTTTTCAGAAGGAAAATGTAGGTACGTTCCCCAAGCTTGATCTTTTTGGTAGCTGGGGTTTGGTGACCAGCAGATATTTTTGAGATGACTGGTAAAACAAGTTTAGGGAGAACTTTTTAGAACGTTAGCTTTCAGCCAACTTGTTTCTCAAAGAAATCGTTCTGGACTATTAACAGGTACTTATGCAAGAAATTAAATGACACATGAGGAAAAAAGAAAGAACAGAAATATAAAGACTGTAATACTTCTCCTGTTGCGACTTTCCGGTACCTGGTATGACCAGTGTTTCTCTGACATGACCAGAAGGAAGATGTGATAATGAAGTCTCAAGGAACTTTTTAATAGCGAAAGGAGCAAAGACATGACCAAAAAAAAAATACAGATAAAATAGGTCTTAAAAGAAATTGAACAAAATATGATGAAGGCAAAAAACCCCMAAAATCCCACCAAACACCCAAAAGACAATAACCCAAAACAGGATAAACCAAGCCTCTTCAGGTCCCATCCACAAAACTTGAGTCTCTATACACACACCTGACCTTTTCTCCAGACCCTTCAGGCTCTCAGCTCGGATTTCTGCCCACTATCCCTGGCATTTATGCACCTGTCCTGAGTCAGGACAATCCTCTGTTCTTTACTTCTCAAAGTCCTCCTGCCACTTTCAGTCTGACATCCACACACCCAGCCTCCCTTTCCCAACCCAGGTGCTGCCTTGGACTCTTTCGTAGTTAGCTGTTAGATAAAAAGCACAGTAATGTTCCCAGCGCTGCCAATAAAGAATGCCTGCCTTTTAACACTACATTGGTGTTACGAGGTTTCTTCCCGATTTCGGTGACAGTAAGACAGTGCATAGACGCTAAAACCCTAGAGCTGCCTTACCTTATGGAAATGACAGGGCACAATGGAAGTGGAAGGCTGCTCCATCCTCACTCTTATAGGGAGAAACTAGGTCATCTCCTTCCCTCGATAAAACCCAGCTCTGATAGGTATGGGAAGAATCAATTGCTCTATTCGGTGCTGTCCCCAAGGCTTGGCATTCCAGGAGATAAGGTATCTCCACAGCAGGACAGACAAGCTGAAATCAGTACTAGCCACTGTGTGACTAACCTATTAGATCTTCCTGGGGTTGTTTATCACCAGTTAAGAATTTGAAAAACTTCTGCCAGGAAGAGAAGGCGTTTCAGGCAACAGCTGATAAAAGATCTAATGAAAAGCACCAAGACAACTGCCCATGAAATTCTTGCAAGAAAGCGTCAGTTAAGAAAATATTCAGAGGATGGCTGCCAAAACCCAGCCTCTAAAAAGACCTTCTTTTGAGAAGGAAATGGAGGAGAAGCACTTTCAGAGAATAAGCTTCAGAAACGGAAAAAAAAAAAGGTTGAAGTGATGTACGTTCACAGATCAATCCAGGCTGGAGGGATAGGTATCCAACAGAGATCTTTGCTCAAATAACAGATCATATTCCTAAAAAGAAAAGCTGACTAATGACCTGATCTTAAAGTAAAAGGACATTTCATATTTGAAAGTTCAGGAAATTCTATCCACAGTAAACCTTCACGGACACAGTTTTACAGATTTACATCCTAACAAGCAGCCTTTCAGCACTTGATAATTATTAGCCCAGACAGCTTCAGTATCCACATATTTTAAACTCCTGCTATAGCGGCAGCTCCAAAATGCCCCCAAATAGTTGAAAAGGAGAGAAAAATCCACTATTAGTCTTAAAGATGAAAACATCACAATGAAACAGCAGACTATGAAAAGTCAAAATATTTTGTTGCAAAGGAAGTGATAAAGAACTTTCAAAATATAGAGATGTTCTTGAGGTCACAAAAATATTTTGSGAAAACATTCTTGAGTGATTGCTAATGATGCCCCTGACATTATTTATTTAGGATCAGATGAACAAGGTGCTTTTTTAACAAGGACAGAACTGACTTTGTCCTGTAAAGGACTCACGGTCCAGTCTGATAAGTAAAAGGTGAAAGAAGAACTATGCAAATGTGTAGGATTGAGAAAACAAGTATGCCAAACACAGGATAGCATGGGTCTTGCTCTGCCAAAGACTAAAAATATGAACAAGATAGAGGCCTTGCAAAACAGCTCAAGAAAGGCAACAGGGAGATTGTGTAAATGCCTTCACAAGCTATTTATACAGAACCTACCACTACAATGACTGACATGAAGAGCGTCCCATGCACCTATAGATTTACAATTCACACATAGTTTTACACTGAGTAGCAATGGCCATGGCTAATTGCCCAAAGTACATATCCAATATAATTTCTTAAACATACACTCTTGGAAAGCTGAAACCACTCACAGGATTACCTTGCTTTGCACTTGAGCAACACTCCGTTTGAATGGGTCAGTGTTCCACAGTCCCTTGTCCTGCCAATTACCAAGCTCCACTGAAAAAACTCTACTATTTAGTCTGCTGAGGTGCATTTTTTTTTTAACATAAATACAAAGACAGGCCATTCTGGGTGTACTCAAGCATTCCCCTCAATGGTTATTCTCCTCTTGTGCACAGCTGAGCAGTACGGTTTACGTTACCCCTCACCTAAACTGTACTAATAAATAGCTCTTCATAATAACACGGCAATAAAACTTAAAGATTAAAAATGCTGTATTCATATAAAACTGTTTCAAATGTCCTCACATGAACCTAAATCTTAATGCTTAATGAGCCTTGGGGCCTGTCTCTCTAAATTGGAGACATGCCAAATCCATGATGCTGATAATGTTCTGGCTTTACAACGCAGAGCCTGAAAACCGCAGGAGAACACCAATCCCTTCTCACCTCAAGGCATGGGTCACATTCAAAACTTCAAGTATGCCTATGAAACTCAAATACCTTCTTAGTTTCCAGGAATAGGAAATTCAAGCAAAAGCCTAATTAAGTGTAAGGGCTGGGCATCCGCTAACTTCTCCAGTGAGGTATCTGGCAAGACAAGATTCTCTGCACTGTACATTACACAGCCAAGCGCTGAACTGATGCCAGAGCTATACCACTGACAGGCAAGTAGAATAAAATATCTGCAAACTCCTACAATCTACAAAGATGACTGAGTATTTGTTTTCCCCTACCAGGTCTCCATAAGTGGCATGGCAATTTTACATAAGTGACGTTAACTCGCAAGAAGAACTTGATTTTTAAACAGCCAAACAACTGAAACACCATATACACAATGAAGGCTGTTCTCCATACCTAAYGGTACCACTGACTCAGAAGACAAAGTTTTACTATTCCATAGCATTACACTTGCACTGATCTGGCACATATCCAGCCCTTGCTGAAAACAGCATTCATGTCAGCCCAAAGCTTGGTCAGATGCACTATAACCATGATGCAAGCCCAAAGAAACTCTGCTCTCTGAGAAAAAGCAGCTCATTCATCACCAGTGACATGAAGAACACAAGCTAAGGAGATTTCTTATTTATAGAAGAAAATTATTCACATGACAGAGTAAATGATAAATTCCATGAAGTAATTCTTGATCACAATCACTTTCAGCTCACTCAGATTTATAGCCACACTTCACTTCTTCTTTAAATACTATTAAAATAATCTATGTGCATGACTAACTTCTCATTTTTTTTTTACTTGAAAGTAAAACCTAAAAACTTCCTTGTACTTTTTAAGAGCATATATTCCTAACATGCACAGCTGAAGGGACCCGCCTTTCCTAGATACAGTCCTACAAAAGAAAAAGTGTAAAACTTTTTCCTTAATTCACTGTACATACCCAATTTTACCAAGATTACTTAAAAGCAATCAAATACCTCCGTATCTGCTCTTTCAAAAAATAATGAAAAAGTTACAGAGGCAAAGAATCCTGATTTCAAACAATAAGCACAGTTTCTGCACATCTTACTAAGCTACATAACACCATGTGCTAATATACAAAATAAGCATCTCTAAGAAACAAAGAAAAGTTTGGGGTAATGCTCATAAATTGGCATCCAGAATTGTATATGCAAGTGACATCCATCTTTAACCACATATGGTTATTCCTCTTTCACTTTTATATGTTTATGCCGTGACTTCTCAAGGTATGTAGTTAAATATTCATTAGAACTTCCATGCTTGAGAAAAATCAAAGATTTATTATGCCTGCATTTACTGCTATAAACTGATTTACATACATATATAAAACAGACACACAGCTAAGCTGTTTTACATACAGAACCCAAGGTCTTACACACAATCATGACGCTGTTGGACTCCACTGAAGAGCCAAATCATTTCTGCTGATATCTAAATCTGGATTCTGTTTGAGTTTGTTGTTTAAGATCCTTTGCCCAGGATCCATGTCCCAGCTGTTGTTGTTACTCTTCTTTATGGTTTGGTCCTATTGACATTAGACTCTCATTACCAGTAATACAAACTTTCAGGGCGGCTGGACTCCTCGTACTGCTTGATTCCAGAGAAAGCTTGAGAGAAAAATATGATCCCAAYTGCATGTCAGAAATGCTTACAGATATATTGGATATATATCACTCTTGGATAGTCATATCAAAGCAAGTAAATAACTTTGATTTTCCAAGTCTCACATTCCCACAGAGACCTATCTAACTGCTGAATGCCCAGTGTGAAAGGAGTCCTGCAGCAGCAGAGCTGGGCAAGGGGAGGAGAATGGAAAGGAACTGCTCACCTTAAAAACACACTTGCAAGAATATTAGAACAGTAACAACTGGGCAAGGTTGCAGGAAGACATATGCATTTTTGTCTCCATGTAGTAATTTTTAAACTTATTACTAGCAAGTGTTGCCTGGTTAGAAATAAAAGTGACTTCAACTTCCTTATCTGCTGTTTCAGAAAAGCAACAGAACTACCCAAATCAGAGGGGCAAGCGGATGGAGACAACATATACTTTTTCTTTTGCAATCAACCTTCATTCAAATGTCTGAATCTGTAGAATGGGAACACCTAAGCATTGCAACAACCAGATCTAATTTATTCCTGATTAATCCTTTAGCTTCGTATGATATCTGGGTCAAACTTAAATGTCAAAGCTATGTAACAAGAAAAAAAAAAGAACGTGCTGGAGCGGAAATTGGGGATTTCTAGTGATATTTCCTGCTACTGGTGTTGTATTCCTGCCCCATATAGCTTTCCRCCATGTCCCCAGGAGGGCACATTTGCCCACCCATGCAGAAGTAACCAGGAAACTCCACTATCTTTGTATATGAGAATTTAATACACAAAGCAAGAACAGAGCAAGAATTGCCTTTGCCTAGCTATGATGTCCCTTGCTGAAATCACCATCTGCACTGATGTCAGACAGCTATGCTAAAAAGCCATGAACTCATTTCAGACAAACAGAAGTCGTAGTCACTGGCTTCTCAGCACAGCTGGGTGAACAAGTAGAGCCRGCACTGTCAGGGCAACTGCACAAGTGGGCTTTCAAATATCCAGAGAGAAGGAAGGGCTTGTGTTACTCTCATCTCTCAGCTTGCCACTTTATGGCATCCTGCATTGTTTAAATATGCTCCTCAGCTCCCTAGCTGAGCATGGCAAGCTATAGGAGTGTCACAGCGAGGCCAGATCTAGATGCCAGCTGCAGCATAAGCACTACCAGAGGCAGGCACGAGGCCTGCGGGTGCCTGTGGCTTGCACCCGCATGCAGTGCTGCTCTGCTGGGCAGGCCAGTGCTCCACAACACGTCCCTCCCAAGAGTCCAAGCTTTTGGCATTGCACAGTTGTATTAGTTTTCATTTATTAAAATACGTGGATAGTTGCTGGACAAGAATGAATCGCTTATAACCAGTGTAGTGATGTCTACCTGAGTTTGCAGGATGTGTAGGCCACAGACATCGGGATCAACTGGAGGGAGGCCTGGCATTACTGTGCCTAAAGCTCCAACAATCCTGCTCTAGACATAGACAAGATTTCCCCTGTGCCATTTTGCACATGGCTTGACTGACTGTTTGGGGAATGGACTCTGGCATGGTGGCTACCTCCCACCCCCTTCCTTCTGCAAAACGCCTGCAAAGTCAGAGGGTAGCTTGAGACATGTTTGGGAGACTCAGGGCATACTGGCTGTATCCCCATTCCTGACATCAGTTTCCAGTCCTCTAGTTGCTGGGATCCCTCAGGACCCAAGTTCACTTTCAGGCCTCATCACAAAATACAACAAGCAAGGAAAACGCTGAAACAGCCATGTGGAAGTAAGCACCATTCCATGCTCACGTGGACATCACCCACACGAGTGTCTGGCTATGAGTTGCCAGCTAATGACACTAGCAGTGACTGCTGTCCTGTGGAGAAAAACTGAGGTAAGTTTAGCTTCTCCCTAAAATTTCAACAAATCAGATAAACCAGACCAAAGGCAATGAATTCTTCCATCTTCAGAAACCTAAGACAGCTATAATTTCTTTCTTGCCTTCAGTAGCTTATCAGAGACTTTGAGATCAGATTGTCATCTACTTGTTGAGGTCAGCTGCGATGAAAGCACAACAGACTGGAAAGAGGTTGAGAGCGAGCTTAAATACCACTAGATTTTATTCATGAGGTACCCAGGTAGGTCTCCGATAACCAGAAAATTCCTGTCTACAGAGACAATATTGCCTGTGGCAGTTTCACTAGCACTTCTTCACTGAGCAAGAGACAAAAAAATTAACTATCAGTGCTTCATCTGCCAAAACCTGTACTTTTTGACGTTACATTAAGAGCTCTCAGTGTTAACACTCCAAATTTCTGTTGAGTCCTTTATTTTACAGTGGACTTGGAACGAGTGAGGAGCATGCTTTTATTGTTGGCCTCTCAATTTGTTCATCATCAGAAAGCCAAACTTGAAGGCAAAATTGGTAGCCCTCTGGTTAATGCTCTGTAACCTATAGAATTTTATCCACTAGCCACAGCTGCCAGGAGCGGGATGCAATACAAACATCATGGCCTCTCAGATTTGAGGTTGAGGAGACAGATCCCTTCAGATTGGTTTGCACTGATCCACAAGTGATAAACAAAGACAAGCAATTTGCCCAACATCACAGAGCAGTTTAATAGTATAACCAAGTGGTGTCCCTTGACCTGCTTATTACTGGAGCTCACAGCCTCTTAAGAAATACATATTTATGCATTTCATTAGCAAAACATTAGTTAGTTAAGCTTTACATCTTAAAGATTTACAGCATTTAAATCAGACTACCTCTGCTCACTTGCAGATAAGATTACAATCTAATCTCAAAACACACATCCCTTATTTTTCATGCAACACAATTCAACCTTAACATTTAAAGAGCACTGTGAAATGATTCAGCACACAGTACTTCCCTTGAACACACAGAGAGAGATTTTGTGCAAGAGGCAACCCTTAAATACAAAGCAGTAAACTACATGCTCCTTCCRAGTTACACAACTTTTGATCGACAATAACAACTACTTCCCTCCCCCCAAAGCCACTCCTCAGCAAAGACATGCAACTACAATCAAGCCAGATCATGTAATTTCTTTTAAGTTTTTTTCCCCTTTAGCAGCTAAAGTTCAAGCTGTCTGATTAATCAACCAGTGAGATATACAACAGTATTTACACAGGTAGGTTTCAAAGCTATCATAAGCTACCTAGAGCTGACTTACAGGATATTAGCTCAACTCTACTGCTGAAAACGGTTTCCAAGTTCCAGTACCTTTCACAGTATAAAACTTAACCAACAGCTAAACATCTCAGGAGATCTCATTTATAAATTTCAATATGCATTCAGTTCTGCAGAAGCGTCATCCTTCTGGTGTGCAAAGGCAGCTTTTACCAACTTCCGTGACAACCCTGCATGCCCAGGGAAAGAAATCGGTCCATACAGGTGATTCAGATCCCAAACTCCTGACATCCTGCATGGGATTTTCAAAGAACTATGGGCATTAGCGCACACTTCCAAATTGCTCTTAAAAGTCACCAGCTTTGGCATCTAAGCCCACAACATGCTTTTGGAAGACTCTGCCTAAAAACTAGCTATTAAAACCAGAAAGTGCAAAAGCTAACTTGCGTCTCTTGTCCAAAAATTACAAAACACATCATTCAAATACACCTTTAGGTAAAATTTAGAGGATGCTTAGCCTTTCCAGAAACTATAAAAGCAGCTGAGTATTGATGGTATTCAGATGGCTAACTCTTGACAGTGCTCGGACCTGGAGTTGGTCCAAAATGCCTCACTGTAGCAAAGATGTCTGCAGGCAGGTGTGGAACACCATTTGCCAATCTGTGGTTAACATCTTTAAATAAAAGGAAACCAAAAAGCAAACATCATTTTTTCTTTACATAACTCAMCTAAGGAGCTGGGGTGGAGTGAGGGAAGCACTTTGCAAAACCTGTTTTCTTTAAGCCACATTTCAATCCTCACCATAACAATAGCTTTGGCACTGAAATGATGCTGCAGTGAAATACCAGTGTGCACAATGTCAAAACTCGCAGAAGGAAACCAACAATTGGACATGCTAGTTAAAGTTCATTGCAGCTTTAGTCAAGATTGTATTCAAGGCTCAAAACTGTAAGTGTTACTTACTCACACAGAAGAATGCCGTTTTCTAATCCAGAACGAAAATCTTTCTCACCAAAACTTCTGCCTGTCACTTGCTGCAAAAGAGTAGGGGGAAACAGAAGAGTGACATCTATTAGAAGGTGTACTTTACAAGAGCAATTCATAACATTCTGTTAAAGCATCTGCTGCATAGGAAACATCTGAGCTTTACAGACCTTGCCAAAGGACTAAGTTATGTCCATCAACCAGCTTCCTCCTTCCCATTTCATCGAGCTATTTAACACATAGAACRAAGTATTTGCTCTGGCCAGTGCAATTACAGATCATAACTGAGCTGTTTTCTAGAAGTAAAAACCAAAAACTACAAACCAAAAACTACAATGTAATCTTCAGGATATTTTTAAAATGTTACTCTATAGTGTTTTGAATTTTAAAACTATTGTATTTAGACAAACTACGTATTTTTATTGCTTTTTTTGCATCATGTTAAAAATCTTGTACTGGGCTTGAACTTTTGGCCTTTAACCTATCACCTTTGTAGAGTAAGCAAAGGCAACTGGAAGCGCTCACACGAGTTATAGCCCTTCAGACACACGCCACAATACTCCTGGTCATATTAAATGATATTTCACATCATGAAGTCAACTGTGAGCGTGAATACAAAGTCGGTGGAAGCTAAGGCTTAGGCACCTACTCACAGTCCGCAGCCTGTCAGGGATGCTTGGACCAGGAGGTACATTCTGCATTACGAGCTCTTAAGCCAGCCTGTGCTGCTTAGGAATGGACCATCTAGGAACCATCTAGGAATCCCAGTCTCGCCTGAGGGTGCCGGATGCTACAAGCATGACTGAACCCCCATTTATGACTCACTACCGTGTTGACAATGGCTTGCCATTCATCCTCAAATCATTCTCAACAGATGATGTGTTCAGTTAAAAGTAAAGAATACTTTTTATTACCACCAACAAATATATAAAAATAGTTGCTATGTTTAGAGAGCGCTGAACAGAAACAAAATAAAGCAAAAAAAAGCCTGCCTAGTTTTTAATTGTCCTCCAGGAGGTCTTCTCCTCACCCAGCCAAAACATTTACCGGATGCTTATAGAGTTCTCATGGCTTGCATCCAATCTTTCAGCAAGAACCTTGCTCTGGGCGTTGCTTCCACCACAGAGAATAAGGACAGATGTGTCCCCAAGTCAGTATGTCCCCATTTTCTCCTTGCTGTTCCATTCAGATACAAGACCCTTCCCCTCCCAGTTTCCTGTCATAAAGACAGCAATTTATAAAAACTGACAAGTTTGGCACTTTCCCACGGGATTAGCGAATGCACCGGCTTCACAAATGCTGGTTATAGCTATGCACAGTCTTAGACAGGGAACAACACTTTTTTGGAATTGAAGTGCAAATGCAAAGCCTAAAACATAATCCCCCACTTAATTATAAACATATTGTTTTTTCAGTGTGAAGGAACTTTTCCCAACAAACTGGTATGACAGTGTGCAAACTTTAACCCCCCATACTCTGAAAAGTGTATCATAAAGACATCAGTTGACAATCATATTTTAYGCAAATGCATAAAATAGAACAAGGCACTGTGTTGCCCTCATACCTCAGGAGAAACCAGATGCAATTTTCCAGTGGTAAATGACCTCTAATCATTTAAACTGTCTCTAATCATAGTAAATCATCTCTAATCTTGATCTGCTGGGACAGAGGGAAATCATGACAATAAAGCCATTAGCATTTGGGATGAACGATAGACGGAGTACATCAAAACTGACTTTTATTTCATCCATAGAATAACGTACAGTACAGAAAGGAGTAGGAAGAGCTACTTCATAACAGCCTGACTCGTAGTGGGTTTTCCTTCTATGCGGGGGGGGGGGAGATAGTCATCTCATTTCACTCCACAACATCAAACGTTCCAGCTATGGAAGTCAATCTTTTTATGTGTTTGTTGAACACCCTCATTCAGCAGGAAGCAGTACTGAAACCATTCACACAATTCAGGTAAAAATTTACCTGCTAAAAGCTGTCACCTGAGTATTGCTGTCATTACTGCTGATGTAGGAAGGTTGCATACATAATTTCTGGCTGCACGAATAAAATCCCACAATGCAAATGCCCAGCTGGAAGAACAATTCATCCAGCAAGAGATACAACAAAAACTGACGGCAGGTGCGGAAAGACAGGAAGGTCCAGGAACAGTGCATGTCTGTTTGAAAAGGAACTGGAAGTAAACGAGGCATGGAAAGGTTTATGCCTATTCTAGATGATCCAGCTGCAGAGGAGAAACATTAATCAGCTACAAGTCTCCTGATCTAGCCAATTAAAATGTAAGAACAGTTCAACAGAGAAAGGCTAGAAGTTAAAAATAAGCATGAAAATGACATTATAAATGACAAAGATAACCCAAAAGGGGACTGAGAGGCGCAAGAAGCTGGGTCCACCTTTTCCAGAGGAAATTAGAGCTCAGTTTCTTGGCGTGTGCACACACACCCACACACCCCGCTGTCTGCAGGAGGCTGCTTTGGGCCATACCCTCACGAACAACAGCAGGCCCACAGGCCAGCCTCCTACGCATGTCGGAGATAACCTTTGCTCAGCGCACTGACAGCAGGAGGAGYGAGGCTTTAAAGTGACTTCAAGCAAAAGGATTGGCACTCTCATATTTGCAAACAAAGTTCTGCATAGCTAAGTGCATACTAAAGTTTGCCCAAACCTGTGCAAAAAGGAAAGCACCTGCATTAGCCGTGGTATCAAGAAACCGTTGCATGTGTCACAGGATCGTGTTCATGTTAATCTAAGCACTGGTCTGTTCCTACTAGCTTATCTTCTTCCATCTCTGGAAAAAAACTTCCAGTCTGACTTCTGGATGAAACCCCCCGGTCAAAGGTACAGACCAGCACACTTGGGCAATACAGGAGGAAGCAGGACACATGGAAGAGTTCCCTAGTCACTTCTGCAATGCCAGCACGTTGTAATTCTCCGCAGTGCAGGGGTACAAAAGTTAGAACAAAGCACCTTAAAGGCAAAACACAAGCTGTATCCTGCTAATGATTACTAAAAAAAGCCTGCCACTTCTTTACTAAGTTCTAGAAAGCTGAGAGGAAAAGAACTGCCTTTCCATATCATATTGTAACTTCAAAAATAGAGAACAGAAGCGAAACACTATATAATTTATCGTTGTGTTTCATTTATCTGAGGAGGAGTTGTTTTTATTCATCATCTGGATGATATTGTCTTCTCTGTAAAAAGCTGCAAGCGTTTTCAACCAGGTCAATTATTTGACTGCCGGACGCGTTTGTCAGTTTCCCTGACACTTAACAACCCAGAAAACAAACCTAAAATGAATAATAAAAGTTTTTCCAAAAGGAGTATTAGGAGACTAAACCACAGCACACTGACTTTCTGTCACAAGCTTATGGCAACAACTTTAATATGTATTTACACACAGTAACACTTCTTATATACAGTATTGTTGCTGATTAACTCCTTTGTTCTTTGCAGTTACGCATGCCACTAAATTTATGTCATCAAGGATGGCTGTCATCCAGCCACTAACCAGTGCCATATTACACAACTCTATTTTCACTAAGCTTCAGTTCACATTGTTTTCCTTGCGTTTTGTATTGCTGCTGGTGCTTCCTGAGATGGAGCTTGCAAAGCCTCTGGTGTCAAAACAGCTTAAGGGCATGAAAAAGTAAAGGTGACAAATTAGTGAGCAAATGCTGGCCTCAGGTGAAATTTATCTCGGCCAACAAAAGGTAAGTAGTTGAATAAACACTAAGTCATCAGGGACAACACTTTGAAAATAGTTAGCTTCATTTTCTGCGTGCACATCTGAGAATAGCATGTAAAGCAGGGAACAAAAATATAGACACAGCAGGGAGAGGTCTTTGTTACTCATTACGCATTTTGGAGAGCTTGTGAAGCATGACAGCAATGAAAGAAAGATTTTCAAAAAGTTTAGTAGGCTGTTAATTTCTTTGTACACGGGTACGCTGCATTTCAATTTTGTACAACCACTATTTTCCCGTGTATAATTTTCTACTTAAATGAAAAAGCCCACCCTGCTACTTAGCTAGAAAACATACTGCTTTTACTTCAGGGAGAGGTGAAAGTAAGGCCTATGCTGTAATAATCACAGGTATGTAAATAAAAAGCATTGGATCATATAAGCAGCAGGGAACATAAACCACCAAAAGAAGCATGACAGATTTTAAGGCATCAGGATTTGCTGCCTCTAGAGTAATGAATTCCTCCATCCCCATTTCTGACATATCATTTGAGCCAATAACATGAATATGCAAGTTAAATTCCTTTTTAATGTAGCATAGACAAGAAATTTCTGAACTAAACACTGACAAATTTAAAGCCAGCTTTACATTTGCAGACCAGAATTGTACCACATTGCTATGGCAGCACAATAGGACTTGGAGGCTCTTCACTGGCTCCTGGTTCTGCCATGTCCTGCACATGCGATGCTTTGCTCTGTCTGCAAAAGTGGACAGAACACATGGTCTAGGCATGAGCTCCCTCCCTTTTACTCCACAGCAGAGGGATTTAAATTGCTAAAATTAGAGCAATATAAGCCAGTCCTAAAAGCTTTATTACAAATATTACGAAGCTAGTTGATTTAGCACATACAAACGTGAAGACTGTATGAATGGAGCTTCCCAAGAGCAACAAACACTGGTCTAGGCGTACCTATCTTCCAGGAAAGCTGAATGATGACAAGCACTCTGCACAAAGCTTTCCAAGGCATTACAGTATTGAAGTGATTTACTACTAAAAATCAATAAAAGGGCAAACAACTTAAATATCTTTAGTGTGTATTTCTATTCTCAAGGACAAAACCAGCATGAGCTCAGAATGACTAATGTAGCCAGCAACGAACCACCTGAAATTCTGTGGTATGGAACTTGAAAATTTAAAGAATGCAAGGGAGGAAGGGGGGAGATTTCACACTTGGGTAGCAAGATTAATCTGCAAAGAAAGCACTTAACATTATTTATTTTTAGGTCTTCCACTTTMTGGTCACTTACCTTTAACTGCAATTTGCAAAGTTAACTAGCCATGCTGAAGTCCCCTTTGTTATTTTCCTCTGGCTATCCACCCTCATACTATTCTTTAAAGAGCCTGAGAGTTGACTTGCTCTTTTACACACTTCATAGGAACTCAATTTTTTTCTAGCAACACCAAAATAAAATAGGGGATAGCATATGCTCCTCCGTTTGCTTTAAATTTCTGACTGCCACACTGTCAGTTGGGTTAGCTGACAGTTTGGTGTCAACATATAGCATAGGAGAACTATACCCACTGACACAAACAATGCCTTTGGTGGACCCAATTTTAAGTCCTCACCAAACGGATGATTTCTTTGCTATAGGATGCCAGTGAGTGCCTTTTCTTTTCCATGAAGGCAGAAACAAGTAAAAAAAACACAACAGTTGATTTTTTCCAATTCTTTGCATAGTTTAGTGAGGAAATGATCCTATGAATGGACACATGCATTTATATTTAATGTGTAGACTAAAAGAACAGGTTCAGTCAGTACTCCATTTCGGAAACATAACAAAAGAAACACAGAAAAAAGAGTAAAACAAATGCACCAGACACAAACTTCCACAGCAGGCCTCCACCATCCCCGTTCTTCCTGTTAAACAAGAATTTACCAAGATGAAGACAACAGAGCTCCACTGACGCTCAAGACAAACCACAAGCCAACTCTGAACAGCTACAGAGCAGCACAGCCCTGTTGACTCAGGCCTTGAGTTTAGCAGGTCTTTGACAACACCCCCTCAGTGCTTTTGTATACACCAACAGAGGGATCAGCCTCTGAGCATCTGCTCTACAATTCTGCCTGCTGAAAGGCCAAGACTTGATGGGAGAAGACAACTGCAAGCAAACGAGGCTTACTGCTCTTGATAAAGCACAGGCATCACTATATTCCTCCTTTTCCCATTAACATACCGCCGCCATCAGCAGCTATTACCTACCTAAGGCTTTAAAGCTAAGTCTGGGAAAGTTTTGTCCTTAGTAATCCTGCCCATCACTAGAGCTTTCCACACTGAAATTCTGCATTGCTAACAGTAGTATTATACACGCAAGGTTGCCATACRTTGTTTGGATTTATGATCTCGCAGAGCCGTGCACATTTCTGCCAGGACATCTGGTAGTATAATCCCGCTTGGCTGGCAAGCTGCTAAGGAGTGTTAAAATTTCATGATAGAGTAAAATCAGCCTCCTTTTTCATCTCCCTTTCCTAATGCTGTTTGTATGCATTCCCAGGTGCACTGCCAAACATTGCAGCCTTCCCTCTGGGCTGGGGTGGGGCGGGGCGGAAAACGTTTCATTCAAGGTTGAACATTTTGTGGAGAAAGAGAGCAAAGAGCAGCAAGAGAGAACTTAAAAGCGACTTCTGTCAGACTTCTCCTGGCTGCAGCGCAAGCCCTGAAAGCTTCACCTAGCAGCAGGTCATCTGTTACATCAAATTTGTATTTGACAGTCAGTAAATTGGTATTGCATYGTTGTTTTATGGGTAACCAACTTCTTATCTGTACTTTAAGCAGTATTATCAAAATTAAGATACCAGATGACAGACATGACAGAACACCCTAAGATACCTGGTTTTAATCAGTGGTTCAATTTACGGTTCTTTTTATTGCTAAAATAAAAAAGAAGAAAAGAAAAAATAAGGTCTCTATGAGAAAAACTTATTTCCTGTACTGTGGGATCCATCATCTCTTTGTTTTAATGTAAATTAAAGAAGCGGAGGTTGTAGGCTCCTGCCATAGATTTATCAGTCAAGTGTTCATCCTCCTTCTTGACTGGGGAGAAGGAGGAATAAAGCATTATTTCAGGAAAATAACTTGTATTTGGTGGGAGCTACATCTTACCATAACGATAYGTTCTTTAGCTCTGCACTCTCTTCTGTAAAAAGAAAACCCCATGCAGATGGTCAGAGGAACAGAGATGAGGATTAGCATATACAATGTGGAGCCAACTAGTATAACAAACCAGAAGGCAAGAGCACAGAATGCACCTCCTCAATCCAAGGCCCTCGTTTAATCTAGTCCTGGCCRTCTGGAGAGCCTCGCCTCGCTCCTCTATACCGTCTGGAGAAAGTTCCCTGTTCGGCTACCCCTTTTACTACTGCACAACCTATCCCAGTTCAGGGTGAACCAGTACTTAATGGTAGTTCCTGCACCTTTGAAGGGAAGAGGAGCAGATGACTAATAATTACTAGCTATCATGAACGCCTTTTCCCAAGGTCTTATGTTCTTACCCAACCAGGCTAAACAGGCAGTCTGCTCATTGAAAAATGAAAGGCTGATTATTATGAATTTTCCAACCTCTTTAGTGCGATCCCCTGGGGCTTGCCATGGGCAGACAAGCACCTGCACTGCCTTCTACTGTCCCTCTCTGGTTGCATGCAGAAAAAAAATGTATACAGGGAACTACTCTCAAAAGCAGTAACTATGATTTAGCCCTTACTATTTCCCTAATGTGATGCTTCTTGAAGCTGGAATCAGTGCTGATGGAGAGAGAGATAACGCAAGCTCTGGCTACTGAACTCAGAGTAGCTGTCAGACCAATATATGTCAGCCTCACATTTTATCACCAAGCCAAAGCTTTTTTAGCAAAGGCCAGGAGAAATTTTTTCCTTTGCCTCAGGTCGATTACACTAGCAACTATCCAGCAAAACAGGAAATTGGGTTTCTGGCCATCTCTAAAAGAGCAAAGAATTAGAATAGACATTGTTTCATACTTCAGCTCCTTTTTCTAGTTGCAGTATCCCACGGTCTTGAAAAACTGCTCCTCCAAAATATATGCTACATTCCATCATCTACATGTTGAAACTGAAGCATCTGCTAATAAAACCCTCTATTTTCTCTCCTCCAGCTTTAGAAAGTTTAGACAGTCCTGAATCAGAAGTGTTTAAAGCTCTGTCAACTAATTACAGCTGCAGAGGCAGAGCAAAACACAGGCAGCAGACTCCTCATTGAGCCCAATGTCTTGTCTCAGCCTCAAAGCAATGAAGAGATCAACAGCTCTGTAGGAGATGATGGGATCGCTGCAGTATCTAGATTTGTTAATCCCCGCTTCACACTGCTCTAACCTATTTCACATTATCGGTGCATTTGTGTTTTACAAGACCACTGCGCTGCTACTTCTTGGACGAGCAAATTTTTGACGCCAGCGTGTTGCTTTTTGCCAGGAATGTGCATCTTGGCAGACAACTTTAAAACTGCACACATTTAAAGCTGGACAGAGACAGGAATACAAACATACAAGAAGCTCCAAGTTAGAGAGGCCCAACACTAGAAGCACTTCAGCTTGTCATTAACCACTGTCGACAGAGAGACTACCAAAGCTCAGTAATTACTCACCTTTTGCAATGAAAAATGTCTGCTAGGAGACACCAGCGTCCCTTTTTGAAGAAATTAGGTGTTCACTTGAGCAAACCATTACTGAATTTAACCAGGCATTTAAAGATTACACTTAATGTCTGTAGGTCTCAGTGGAGCCTCTGAAATGCCAATGATGAGCATCACTAGGCACCAGTCTACCTTGAAGCTTTTAAATGTAATGTCATCAAGTCATATCAAGACAAGTCCATATGTAAAGTGTCCCATTTACAGGCTGTACAATTTAAATATATATATAAAAGTATAGCTCAGCAAGACATTTTAAGACCTGGTTCTCCAGACAATAAGCCTGGAAGCCCAGAGCAAGCAAAGCAGGAAACTCTCTATGGGGAATAAGTCACTTCATACAGACACCACTGAAAAGCATAATTCTATCTACTGTCAATGTAACTCTGCAAAACTTTGCTCCTTTTAAATAAAAGAGGAAAAACCCCAACACTTCTGAGAGCAGTATCTGAGCTCCTTGGATGTTCCCTCTGAGCACTGGATCATCACTTGGCACGTTCTCCAGAAGGAACAGAGCTGCGTGCCACAGCTTTGCAGTCACTTGCAAACAAACCACACTACCAACTTCTAAACAAGAAAGAATGTGCATTTCAAAAATCATGGAATGAAGAAAAATGATCCACTTTCCTGCAGAAAGAAGGCTACTTTAATTCAGTCATACACTTTTGAGGCCTTCATTAATAACTCTTTGGAAGTAGATCTATTTTGTTCCTGCCTCTATAGAGACAGAGTTAAGGAAAAGCATTCACACTCTGAATGCTTTTCCAGCTAAGCCCGTTTTTAAACACCATCTGGCCACCAAGCAAGGGTGGAGCTATATTCATAGTGCTGTCAGAGAGCAGCAAGGGCCATCTGCTCCCCAAGGGGAGACGAACCAGGAGACGAGGGTGGCCCCAGCACAGGCTATGTCATCACCGCTGCGGGACAGTCTCACAGGGCATGAACCAGCAGGTAAAGCCAGGTATTCGTAACAACGTCCATCTACAGCATCAGACATGGCAAAGTGATGAACTGGGTCCAGGGTCTGTCCAGGAGTCCAGCAAAAGGAGACGGGGCTAGAGACAGAACTGGAAACAAGGCTACAACGTGGGTCCAAAGTTCATCCAGGAGCCAGGACCAAAGCCAAGGACACAACCTACAAGGTATGTACGAGGGGTCCATCCAGGAGACAAGGTACCTAGCAGCATTATGCTGCACACCAACAGCAACGGCTCCAGAAGCACCAGCTCTGAAGCCATGACAAACCTGACCAAGGAGCAAGAAACAGAACGAGCAACCAGAAGGCTCGCTCTGCAAATGCCGTCTCTGCTGCCAGATACTCCAGACCTCCAGATACAGACAGAAATGGTAATACCCCTGCAATCCACAACAATTACTGGTTCTCAACGACACTCTGATTCACTTTACCTAACTTATGGCAATGGGAAAAACCCCTTTCTTCTCCCCCCACATCTTGCATGAGAACTGGAGAGGATAACACATCCACAAAGAGAATACTGCCATAAGGGAAGAAACAAAAACAGAAAAGAAATAGGAAGGTATGGTGAAACAGAACAATTATTTCTCTCCAAATTATGATGACATTACAAACAGAATAGAAAGCCTACTGCAGCCTCTACTGGAGTAAACTGGTTTTCTGTTCTCCCCCACTCTGCTCCATGCCTCCCATGTCCCAAACCCTGAAGCAGAGGCAATAGCCCTGCAGAAGGAAATAGTGGCTGCCATTAATGCTCCAGACAAGAGAAACACTTAGGAATAGCTAGAATCAACTGATGTTTTAGAGGAAGTGAACTTGATATGGTGGTAGATTTGACTGCCTTTAAATAGAAAAGAAAGTACTTCTGTAAGATTTCAAATCACAGCCTACTCTTGAAAAGGCACCTCCCAAACTTACATTCTTCCTCAACTGAAGAATGTTTAGACTTATCTTTCAGCAGATTGCTCCCACAAGAGCTCGTGATCTTGCAGTGCATAATGAGTACGCGAATTGAAAGCCATTTTTCATTCATCCTGTTTAGCTGTAATAGGGCAGTTACACATAGGTACCGATAGTTTTCTGCTAAATGGAATTCATAAATCCATATTGTTGTCCTCTGCAATGATAAACACGCCATTCACAGATCCAGAGCATCAAGTGAAGACCTATTTACAAGGTTACCCCTGAGAAAGAAAACAGCAATGTTACGCAGGCAGGGCTGTTGCTATTTTCTCCCCTGCTGCTGCAGATACAGGGAGTCTTTGTTCGGAGGACATTGAGAACAGAGGGAGAAAGGGAGGAGGATTGATGATGCTTACAACAATAACAAACACTGCTCTTTTCTATTGCTAGAGCACCTGCTGCCTCCATCAGTTCAGGCTCATCCATTATGCAGCACGCCAGCAGCGACAGCTCCAGCAGCACCAGCTCTGAGGCCATGACAGACCTGACCAAGGAGCAAGGCACAGAGCGAGCAACCTCTCATTATCAAATCAATGAGCTGTTTATTGATTTTATTATCAAATCAATCCCTGTTTATTGCTGGGTGAAGCAAATACTAGGAACAATTAGATTAAGCATCTGGTTCAAACATAGAGGAATAAAAGAAATTTGCCTTCAACAAAATTTGTCCGTTTAGCCTTGTAGTAAATAAACTCCTGAAGAGAGAAGAAAACCCGACAACTATTTGAATTGCTGTTACTTTTATTTTTACTGTTAGTGGAAACCATGTAAGGTCTAAAATGGATTGAAAGGAATGTAATTATTTCACCGTAATGCTTTAATAGTGGAAAAGGAGCCTATTAAAAACATGCTTAACATTTCCAATCTAAACAACAAGAACTGCAAGTTTCAAAACATTTGCTACATTTCTACAATTCCAAGAAATCTCTTGAGTTGGCCGCTTCCCCAGCAGAATCAGACCTGTCCCATGAACATTTTCACGCTTGCCTCACGCTACCAATACGGAGTACCTCACTCATGCCAACAGGCCAACTCAAACGCTACTTTAAACATGAAGCATCGGCAGGACTCAACATTGAAAAGTGTATTTAAATATTATCAGCAAAGCACTTTTCATAATTAGTTGATTAATTCACAACTTTCATCTGTCAAAATGAGAGGAAAAAGCATGACAGACTGAAGTTCTTTATCAGCACATTGGTTTTCCATGTATCTCTTGACACTTACGTACACTGAGCAGCCTTCTTCAAATCTGAAAAAAATACAAAAATATCCAGAGATCTTGAAGCTATTCATTAATTAATCATACAACTACACAAAAAGGGAAATAAAGTTTCTTTAAGTTACTTTCCTAAATAAGTTGTTTTCAAATTTCACATATTATTCAAATAGTAGGTGAAATTAAAGGCAAATAAATATCATCAACAACTTTCTCCTTTCCAATTAAAAAGCACATGGATATTGACAATGCTGTGCACTAATCAGTAATATTGTACTTCCAACTGTGGAAGAGAACTACTATCTTACAAACAGGAAAATGAAACAGAACTGTCAGAACAGGAATACCTGACTAATCTACAAGCAAAATTATAGACAACATGAAAAAAACAAAACAAAACAAACCACACCCAAAAAAACACCACAATGTATTTAAATAATACAGATATTCTGTGTATCAGCCAACATTTTTTGGACAACACTGCACAGCATTCTTTTGAGAAGGTTTTCACTTATAGGAAATTGTACTTCTCTTCCCTTGTTTTTTAATGTGAAAAGGTATTTGCATGACAGCAGGAGCTTTGTTGCTGAGTTCACATGCTCATATAGTTTTTCAATCCTGACAGTCTCCAAGTGCACCAAAGCCATATTAAAACCTAAGATGATAACCCCTGTTTTAAAAGTGAAAGCTCAGGAAGAACCCAAAGCTGCCTAGCTAAAATTAAAAGTGTCTCTTGCAATCAGCCGACTCTAATAGGTGCAAATTCTAAACTCCTTGTGCTAAATATTGCCCAGCTTAGGCTGGAAGGAGCAGCCACCTACGGCAAGCTACCAGGAACAGCTGCCTGATAACAACCTGTCGCCTGGAATTAAAGGCAAGTGTTTAAGACTTCCCATGAGAGGGGAAAAAGAAAAACGGAAAAAAGCAACCGACACAGGTTTATTTGCTACAAAAGCATCAGTTGACACCTGACTGAAATTTGCAGTTTCATCTTAACAGTCAATCCAGTTTCTGAATATGGTTCCTAATTTTTCACTCCATGACTAGGGGCAGACTAGCTGCTCAGCAGAATAAGAAAAGGCTTATACGGAGTTGGAGAGGCCACTGGAAAACCAATGTTATTTTGCCAAGACTGATCTGCTGATAATTTGCAACCACCACCTGATTTAGCTATGCCAGTTAATCTGTCTTAAAGCTAATTTTTCTTCTGGTATCAATCCTACCATTGCTGGGTTTGTACATGACGAGAGGCACCAGGTATCTGAGTATGAGCTGGCTCGTTTTAGCCAAAACAGGAATACCAGCACACTCTCCAACCATCTGTTTTTACCATACACTGCAAAGGTTGGCCAAATTATTTTAAGCCCAGCACTTTTGTAGTGTTTTGCATACTCTGCACTCTGACTCCACATTTTTAAAAATTGCTAGAAATTTTCTCCCAATGAGCTTGAAGTGATACTTGCTTATACTCATCACTCTCTACCTTTCAAAACAACAGTGATTTTTACCCCTCAGCAATAAAGAGATATTTTTCCTCAATCACACACCACCAGCAGGTACAAATGTTTAGTAGGACAAACACTTATGTGGGAACAAAGGAATTTAATAAAGGGATGTTAAAAGAAAGTTAATCTTCCTGCTGCCTTAACATGTGGTGGATGGTGGAGGCAAGGGGGCAGGAGAAAGAGAAGGGCAAGCAGTGCTAGGTGCCTTGATTGCATAGCATTGCATCCCATAAATTTTGTGCGTATCACTTTCAGATGAAGTCTGTCCACGAGTTTTCTCTGCTTTCTCAAAGTTTGACTTGGGTAAAAATAAGAGAAGACACATGAGAATAAAAATGAAGTTGCAGACAGAAAGTACTTTATCCATTAGGAGCTACATGCAAGTCCTTTTGATGCAGGTTAACTCCTACAGAAAAGCACAGCTGCTGTCTCCAAAAATTACAAAACCCACATTTGTCCAAACTCCGGGAACAGAAGAAGAGGCCTCACAACACTCATCCTAGTTATTTCATTTTTATCTTGATGAGCTGACACCGTGTAATGCAAAGGCATTTGCATTAGTACAAAATTATCAAGTTAAATAAATTATGTCTCAAGAGTTAATTGTATCTTCTTACTGCCTGTCTGAAGAATCATTATATAATGGAACAAATTTGGATGTCTATTAATATGAAAAAAACAGATTCAACATCAGAAAAAAATAATACTATTTTTGCATATTTCGCATCCAAACCACAAGCCAGCAAGCACTAGAATTTTCTCCAAGACTAATAAAAGTTAAGTTACTTTGCGGTCTTTGGTTACTGGGTTAAAACCAGATACATTGCTTTAAAACTTTATTTTTACATAGCAGGGTTTACAATTTAAACCAGACAGCAAATGCAAATGAACATTTAGACAATTGAAGCCGGGTTTTGAGTACTGTTCAGCACCCCTCCACCTAGGTCTGAACTGCCTCTTGAGCTGCTCCACAAAACCACATCCTCTCCATGATTCAGTTGTGCCATTTTCTCCCCTCTCCTCTCCGGCTTAACCCCGTACAATAGGACCAATTTTGGCCACTTGTTAGAGGAACTGAAGCAGGATTCTGTAGAGACAAGCTTCAGACTAAATGACCTCGTATTTTCACATTTTAGTGGCATTCTTTTTGGCTTCGGATAGCAAGGAAAGATGGAGTGGCCCTGTCTAAAGCCAAAATTAAAAAACTGTAGTGAACACAATAAATAACAAATAAATAAATAACAATAAWTAACAATATGCTGTCCCTTGCTACATCACCAACAGATGGTGATGTCTTTTGCAGACCTCATAAGTAGAAGCAGGCCACTACATCTAGATGCCCAAATCTGCCATTTGTTTCTTCTATAACCATTTGCAAGATAACCCTTGCAAAGCTGAGCAAGCTGAGCAGAGGTGCTTACTGAGATGAAAGGCAAGGTCTTTTTAAAGACTTGTCCAGGAAAAGTCAGTGACCCACATGATCACACAGCACCCATAAGTCTTGTGATTGATTCTTATGAAATAAACCACATGTGGATAATGAGGAAAAAACCCAACAGAGACAACAGAAATCCAAGCTGATGCATTTAGATGAGCTGTCACAATACTGTGTAGAGGAGATAAAACTAAAAGTGAAAATGCAAAGTTTATTTCAGTCTATTCCTAATGCTAGCTCATGATCCGTTTATCTTCACTGACATTCCTGTGACATTGCTCTTCAAACCCCTCTGGTTTGCTATTGCCACCCATGTACCACCTATCTTCTCATTTCTGATTGTCTCACTCTTGCTATTTTAGTCACAGTAGCACATTTCCTGTGGTTTACCCAGTTTTCTATGCTAAGAATAGAAAAATAAGTATTTCCACTCAGGAGTGGAAACTAACGTCTAGTTAAATATCCCTTGAGCTTCCAGTTTGGTTTCTCATTCATTTTCAGTTAGGCACGTGGTATTTGATCCCAAGGTAGTAACAACCATCCTAACTTCTATTAAGATCAGTGAAAACTAAGCCATTCAGTTCTCAACAGGGAACTAACCGTGTCTTAACCAGTTCAGCTATTTGCAGCCCATTTCTATATGGGAATTAAAGAAGGTGCTACCGTCTGCAGCTAGTAACTCCCATGCAGGGCAAGAAAGTTGAGATTTGCTGCTTCTTTCAAGTGCCCTAAAATAAACAAACCCCTTTGTTCCTTCCCCTTGTAGTAACAGGAGTGACCAGATGGGAAAAATCAAACAAAGGTTTTCCTGATTATATCCATTTTATTATAAACAGCTGGTTTTCTCCAAGTCATTGCTAGATCTTACACAACTTCTTGATGGCCTTATGCACAAAAATAATTTTTTAATCTATCTATACTCTATCATTTTTGGATCTATCTACATAAAAGGCTTTTAAATCTTCATAGTGTTGATTTGCCTTCATTCAATAGCTAAATACAACCAACAATTTAACAGACGAGATGATCGCTCCAGTTAACACATTTTACAGGTTTTATCAGTTTGCAAATTCACAGAGCAACCTCCCAGGGACCAACACTTACATGTCTCACAATCAAAACAAACAAAATCTGCAGTCCTCAGAAGATATTTAGTAAACAAAACAAGGTGTGTGCTGACTGACTGCAGTATTAGCATAAACAAATACCACTAAAATAATTTTTTCCCATACTTTAGAAGTCAGAACTATTTCCAAATTCTCAGGAATACAGCACAACCTGAATCTCTCCTCAAAGTCACCTTAATGCTGGGAGATGAGTGCCTAAAAAAGGACTCTGGAACAGTACCTTTGCAAATAAAAAAATAACAATTTGAGATAGTCGCAGACCAAGATACTAATGAGGCTGTTTGTAATTAGCTCAGAAAAAAGAAACATCAGCAATAAACCTGCCAGCTCTTAGGCTGACTGCAACCCCAGAGAGTAGGAGGGAGCCGAGAAATATTGGCAGAGCCTCCCAGTGTGAAGGCTGAGGGTCTGAGAGGAGAGGAAGTGGTGAGAGGGCGATGGTTCCCTAGCCCCTTCCAAGACTTTCTTCTGCAAAGTATCTATATGCATTAGTGAAACCACGAGGTTACGCTGCTAACAAACTGTTTGCAGCTTGTGTCCGTGTCTGCGATGTGCGTGTGACTAAACAGGTCCTGATGCACGACGGCCGGCAGCTGACTCGAATCAGAAACTTCAGTCTCATTGGTATCAGTGGTTGCCACATCTAAGCTGTGTTAAATAATAATATCACAAATATTCAATACAATTTTTATATTCATTAAATCTTTAAAAGTCAAGTAGCAAATAAAACAAAAAAACCCTGAATAACGTAACTGGATTTGGACATTGAGCTTAACCTGTATTGAAGACTTTTGAAGGAAGCTGCAAAATAAAAACAAATTCAAATTTTAAAAATGTGTTTGGAAGCATTTCAGCTGCTTTTTAGTATTTCTCATATAACTATTTGTGGTTTAGCTAGGAATTTTTTAATATTCATTTGATTCAATGGACAGATGCCAAAGCTTCATCTCAAAATTCTGTTTAAGAGTTTAATTTATTTTTGAAAAGGAGCTAATAGGTTTTAAATATCTAACTCTTCTTCAGGAAAAAGCCCAGAAACAAAACCCAGCCAAAGGTCAGACTTGTTAAACACATCTATGAAATTTCATCTATGAAATTCAAATTAAAACAGTGCTTCCTGCAATTAAAACATTTTCTACATTTCCCACTGGGCTCAAAATTCAGTCTTTATGCTGTGGGGACAGAGGGCAAAAATGAACTCTCTTCTAAAACTAAAAGTTTAGAAACATCCAACTGTGCAACTTCTGAACTACATAGAGCCACACCAAATATACGTGTGCTTTGGAGCGGTTATCCCCCCCTCTCCCATACCCTAGTTACTCATATGTCCAAGGCATGAGATAAGAGCAGCTATCTGATCCAAAAGTCAGGAAACAGGGAATTCCCTGTTACACTCTAAACCCAAACCAGATGCCTGCACCTGCATCCCAGCAGCTCCCTCGGCCAGCACCGCCCTGAGCCCTGCCGGAGACCTCCCGGGGCCCCTGTCACACCACCTCCCACCATCAGCTCCTGCTGATGCTCCCCTTCCCCACGCCACCACCAGCTGCTGGAAAAAACTTCGCAGCCACTCCCAGGCTGACTGTGAGTGAATGAATCCTAGAGAAATCTGGAACTCAGAAGGAGGAGAAGGACAAACACTACTGCCAAAACAAGTTCTCATGGAGTTATGGCACCTAAGACAGAGATATCTGGGTCCAGTTTGCAGCTCAGCCATGAGCTGCTTGGCTTAGACAAAAATCTCAACACATCAATTGCATTATACAAACTCAGCCACTCGGCCAGGATTTTCAATCTCTCGTTGCATGGGGACATTTTTTTTTAATGTTCTCTTTCAGGTTGGCTATTTAATCAGAATATTGTTTTACAAAACAATGCACCTCTCACCAGCTTTTAAAATCTAATTATTTTTCTGGACCAGTCTCTCACATAATACAGTTACTTTGCACAAATCAGGCCACCCAATTTGCAGGTATAAGCACTTACATATTAGCAATGGAGGCGCACTCTACAATAAAAAAACTGCTCACAACTGTCAGATTAAGTAGGACACACAAAGGAATGCAGGAATCTTAGACCAACAGTTCTGTAAAAACAGATGCTAAACCTCCTCAAATGCGCTCTTCATTAAAAACAAGTAACTTCTGAAAATTGAGGTTTTATCTGTAAGTACCCTACAACTATAGAAACAAATAGAAAGCTTTCTCCACAGTTAAGAGCTAAAACTTCTTTCCCTATATAGAACATAATGATCATTTTGTTGTAAGAAAATAATCTACRATTCAAAACAAACTACTCTCAGTTCCTGAGGCTCTCCCACTAGTCATGCAGCTAAAAAAAAAAAAAAAAAGGTGTGTAAACAGCACGAAATACATTTCGTGTACCAATTTGCATTTGCCATCTCAGTTACCCTCTCTGGAGATGAGCTTTTCTCCACTTCTCAAACCACAGAGACACCAACAACCAGCTTCATGTTTTCACGTTTTTCGTTCTCTCCCTTCTCAGATCAATTCTCACCTTCTGCAATAGAACTTTTCAGTGCTCCCTGAAGCTCTGAAGCTATAAGAGAATTCAATTCAGTAGGTACTTAGGCCAAGTCAGAGTTGACTACAGCATCTTACTTCTCCTAGTGCATCTGAATACAGAGAATATTCTGGTTAACGTGTCACTCAAAATGCAGTAAGCTGTAACCACGAGATGTAATGGCAGTCTGCACATTACCTTTTGAAGTAAATGCCCTCCCAAGGAGTAAGTAAGGACATAGATACAAGCATTTCCTCCTCCTCTATATTGGCAATATTGCTTTATCTTGCATTATTCCCAGGTGGCCACTTGCTTCATTTAAAGGCTCTGCTGAAAAAACCCTGACCTTTGGAAAGGCCCTTAGAGGCCAAATCATCTCTGTCTCAAAGTTGAATCAAATGTTTCAAACTCGAAAATATTTGACATTTAGTTTAAATCAAATTCAATAAAAGCCAAATATTTTGACAGTAACCATTACCAAGAAAACCTCTTGACAGCAGCAGTTATTCTTCCTTAGTAAATCCAAAGGAAAGCACTCTTATTTCTTTATTTTTAAAATTATTGGGTTTAGTTATGCAAATTTTTCTGTAATTCTGCTCTAAGCTCCTGTGCTCTCAGGGAACTAGCTCTGACATATATTGACGCTTTGCTTTATCAATCTAAAAAGACCACATAAGCAGTTATACTGACGCAGAATAGCCTGAAATCGCTTTTTACAGTCTTTGAAGGAGACCACAGGGAGGATGCATAGCAAGCACAGACCATTGAAGATCACGATTCCCTGCGTGTCCAATGACTTGGAAGTCAATAAACAGCCTCCTTCTGAAACTACATTAGATACGGGTTTATTATTGACTCTGTTAAGAATTGGCTTCTATTCCTTTTGAAAATCTCACACTGAACTAACTGGGCTTCCTTTATAAGAACATACTATTATGCAATAAAGAATGTAGTCTGCTATACGTGTGAATGAAAAACTAGCAGCAAGCTAAAACAAATGTTGCCTGCAAAGACAGCTATCAGCAAAACGCTAAGGCCACTAAGGCACAGGATCAAAATCCATGCATTTCACCTATAACGTTAAGAAAAAAAAAATTCCTTGAGCTTTGAAACTCCACAAATTAATAGATGATACAACAGAATGCATCATCTATGGCAGTCCACTTGCAAAACACAGGACTTCACAGGTTTCAAAACAACAAAAAACCCAAACCACACTATGCTATGAAAATTTAGCAGGGAAGCAAACACACACACAAATAGCATTTTAAACATCCAGATGATTAGCACACCCTTGAATTGCCCAGTGGTGCCACAAAATCAATACTGCCATCACTAGTAAGAGGCCACATGCCTTATGCTAACCATGGCTTGTGCCAACTTTGCAGTGCCCTGGTCCTGGCCTGCTGGGCTCATTACCAACAGATCAGGAGAGCTTTGCTGTGTGAGCTGGTGCTTGGTGCCAGTGTTGCTTGTTACAGCGTGGAGTATAAGCATGGGATAACAGCAAAGGCCCCAAAATGTGGGCACAGGCTGACAGCAGAGACCCCAGGACTGGCCAATGGAGGAAAGCAACCTCGAGAGCCTGGAAAAGGCTGCTTTAAGCTTGACAGAAAGAAAAGCAACAGGAAAAGGCGCTTGATCCAGCCTGGGAAAGAAACACCATYGACATCACACAATACGTAGCCCGTAGTCCAAAGGATGAGACCCCTCTACAGGCTCCCACATCTTCTGAAAGGACAGGATCTCCAGCGCGAGTGGGGGACTGCCACGGTCATGGGACTGCTGGAGCTGTATCCCGGCCCCCGCTCTCCCCACCAGCTCCAAGGACCGGCGTCTGCACCTGTGCGCTCAGAGAAGCTCAACTGCCCCTTCTCCTCCAACCAGCCCTGACTCACCAAGGTCCCAGGACCAGCTCACCAGCCATCCAGGACCACATACAGGAGTGTGCGTGGGTGTTTTCCTCAAGAAGTCTGGACTGGAGCCATTTAACTTTGAGACTTACTTGTTCAGGATTAGCATCTAAAAGGGTCTTTCTGAAAACAGATTTTTAAAAACTGAGGTGTATAAGCTGCTGTCCCTTTCTGCCTATCCCTTGATACGCCTTCAGAAGTTGAATTCAGCTAGTCTGTGCTTCCAACTGGAGTCATAAAAACCTTGCAGCTGGAAACTCCATGATAAGGGAGAACAGTCCTTACAGCTGAATGTACTCTGGCAGCTTATGTGTAAAAGATATGCAGTAAAAGGTAAAAAAAAGTTCAGTTGCAGTTCTTATTTCTCCCTCAGTTCCTCCAATGACCAATGAAGTTCTGGTGGCTACTTTACCACTCTATTCAAGGCCATAGCTTGCAATTTACTAAAACAATTATAATTAACTTTGGGGGACATGAAGTGTTTACCATGTATATTTGAATGGCTCACTATTTGTCCCGGGGAAAGAATGGTAATATACCAGGAATTGCTCCATGCAGTACAAACGAGAATGAAAGCATATCTGCTTAACAGTCAAATGCATCAGAGATCCATGTTTTTCACATGACAACAAACAAGCCCATGCATTTTTCCCTTTTACTTACCCTTCAGAAAATGTCCACCAATGCATTGTTTATTCTGTATCAGACAAAACCCAGCAACATAAAGATAAATATCTACAATTTTGTTGCCTACATTCATGGAATCTCATTATTTTGTTCATCCTGAAGAGATAACTAATTCCACCACCTTAAAAACAGAGTAATTTATATCCATTCAAGTGTCCTCAGTCCTATCCTCCCTATCTTAAAATGTGCATTTTTAAATTTTTATTTTTCCGCACCAATATCATTTCACTTAGTTATGATACCATAAATATTGCCTGAAGACAAACCAGCATATCCTCCACTCACATCCATTTAACACTAGCTCTCCCAAATTCATGAAGGTGGCTCTCTGATAAAACAGACAGCGCTCCTTAACAGAGACACACAGCATTCAGCTGCAGACCACAGAAGCTATAGGATAATTTACAATGCCAAGCAAAAAATGAAATATCTTTGCACCCTCTTCTCCAATTATCAAGTTAGTAGATTGCACATTTTGCAAACAATTTCACACAATTTGTACGTCACCAGCATCCTTTTGTTCTGTTACTTGATGGACACAGTATAAAAGATTTTGGAACTTCAGATCTCCTGCAAGGTCTCAGCCTGGCGAGACACACCCTGTCTTCTCCAAAATGTTTTATTTAGAAGGCAGCATTGCAAAATGCACTGTCACCATCAACCTGCTTTTCACGCTACGGAGTAATGCTAAAAGGATTAGGGGATTTTTACCAGGATGCTGAGGTGTTTACCTAGGAATCAGCACCAGTGATACTTATTTCCTCACCAGAAGTATAAAAGGAATAAAGCTATGCTAGATTGGCATTTTCATCCTTCTGAACCTCCTTTATTAATGAAATTAATAGTCCCTAATAGGAAGTTACTAGTGAATGCAAGCTGTTCTTGTCAAGCTAGGGTCGTGATCTTAGAAATCTGTGATCCTCCACACCAAGTACTCGGTCATCATTAAAAGGGCATCCAACTCTTCCCTTTGCCACACAGACTGGGGGCGGAGGGGAATGTGTTGCTCTTTTCTTCTGCATGAGAGGCTGTTCTGCTGGAGGAATGCTAAGAAACACCATCGTTCTCAGCAAGTGCTCAGTCACATCCTTCTCTCAGGCAAAGTCAATTTTCTACGCCTGCCTTAGCTTGCAAAATAAACACTACACTAACAGCTCAGGTAAGGATGCCTTCTAAAGGTTGTAAGACTCTCTGAAATGATAGAATTGATTCTGAGTAAGTCAGCTTGATTTTGTATTACACAATTATACTAGAACTCTGTTGGTGCATATAATCGACAAGGTATATTTCTTGTAAAAGATTTGTCATTTGGCATGTAGCACCAACTGCTTTATTCCATTTTCTCCAATTAGCAGAGTTATTTTCCATCCAATTAAAAGAACAGGGTATGTTTAGTCTATGGACCATTCTAGCACACCAAACAAAAGTCTTTTGTGATCAGTGAGAAAATTTGCAGAGAATGCATACAGCATAATCATTTTGCATTATGTGTGAAATTCCAGATCATTAAGCCCTTAAGAAGCAAGTCTTCCACACAGCTCCCCCAGACCTAGCTTCAGACAGGTCATTCTGATCCACACTAAGAGCAAATTGGCTCATCACCTAACAAAGCAGCCTGCCTCCTAGGGAAACAAAAGGGAAGAAAGCTCTCTGTTGCCTACCACATAGGAGCATCACACTTTTAATAAACAAAGGCACAGTTGCAAGGCAATAAATACTGGTTTTTATAATTTACATTGGTTACAAGTAAACATAAAACATAAAGGTAAAGGTAACTTCACCCCTTAATCATTCAAAAGCCAATTCACTGGCCATTGAAAAGTCTTGCTGTATGAAGAGTCAGGAAATGAAGGGCTTGCAATGCTGTTTCCATAAGCAAAAGAAACTGAAAAGCAACCTCCCTTGAAATATAGTTTCACAAGAAAAGAAAATTATATTCTGAGTTGGAATGGTACGTAATCGATTTTTTACATATACACAAAATCTTTAACAGCAGTCTATTTTCAATTCTATTTCAGAGATGGCCTATTTCTGGTTTCTCATTACAACCTGTGTTAATAATGCTCCAGTGAGCCTGGGGCTGAGACATCACCTCTTCCTATGTGGAATATATTGCACGGTAATAACCTATACATACATTCATGAGTTATGTTTTGCACTCAATTTTTTTTTCATTCCTTATCAAAAGATTCCCAAGGCAGTGCTAGCTTTCAAACTACCACCTCACCCAGAGAAAAAGTATTTCCACTCTTAACTCATTCAGCCTCCTGTTGTTGAGACTGCTGAGATATATGATAAAGAGTGAGGTATATTTGCAACCAGGAGAGTTATTTTAAGTCAAAGGACAACACTGGCACAAGAATAAGCAGGTATACATCAGTCACAACTGCATCTAGGTTGAAATTTAGAGTGCTTCTAGCCATGGAAAGACTCAAGCGCTATTCAGCCAGAATTACATAGGTGCATTGGTTTGCTGTTTCTTACTACTTCTAAGGTGAAGCTGACCATCTTACAGCTTTATGGAATTATATGCCCCAGTTGCCTGCAGCAGCGAGGATTTTCCACCCAACGCCATCCTCTCTAGTCCTGCATTCCGAGGTCTCTTTCCAAAACTATCCTAGTGCTGACAGCAGCCAAGATTTTGGCCACATTCATATATACCAAGTTTCCTCTCACAACAACTGTAGACCCATAACTTCATACAGTGCTCTTCTGTGCACCTTTTTCAGCTGAATTCAGGTTTTTTAATATCTTCTTTCTGCTACAAATGCGTGCGATCTCTGAACTGCAATATACTGTGTTTTGTTGGTGGTATTTCAAGACTGAATACTTGTGCTAGGATTAGGCTGTGAAGCACAGTCAATCCCACTGTAGAGGAAGGCCTAACAGGTTAGATAAGCTAAGAATAGGACTAATACACCAGGCAAGTAGTTATTTTTCTTCTCCTATCTGTCAACTCACATAACTGCCCAGGGGCACTGAAATATAATTAAAAGGACAAGGATGAAAATTCAAAACAATGAATTAACAAAGCTATTTTCAGTACTGTGTTAAGATATTGTGCAGTAAGCCTGGAGTGATGCCACACACCAAATAAAGAAGATCAATACTGAACAGCTGCCCTAGCTCTGTGCATCTTATTATACATTGAAAGAAATGAAGACTGCTGGACAAAGAGAGCCTATGATCATGTAAGTAAAGATCACAACCTATGCTGCATCTTAGAAGTAAGACTAGAGAGACAACCTAAATACTAACACCAACTTTTGACTGCTTACCTTCAAATTCACTCTACTTTTTTTACTACTGTAATGAAATTCATGTACAAATATTGAATATAAATTTAAAACCCTCTGAGGAATGTGATAGCTATGACATCTTATTAGAATGTCCACAAGTGAATATTGCTAGATCTTGTTTGAACCATGGCAGAATTTGCACACAGAAATCTAAAGTATTCAATAAGCCCTAATATTGACAAGAAATTCGGTAAGCCCTAAAAACTGAAAGCTAAATTAGGAAAATGATTAGTCCTTTGTGCCGCCTTTGAGAGCACCTCTTAAACACATAGCCACCCAAATTATTTCAGTATGGAGTGCTCCTAATTTTAAGGAAAACCTTCAGTGATAAGCACACATTTCCAAGGGTTGCTCTGAAATGCCCAAGTGGACAGTCCTTGCCTAGAACAGATAGTTCAGATATTTAGACAAGTATATATGAGCTACCAGAGAAGTCATCAATTCTACATCTGTTTTGCTTCATGAAGGACAAAAGTGCTATTTGGAAGGGGATATGAAAACACAGTCTAGATTGCCAGATCTTAGATATCTAAGTTTTATAGAATAGGTTGTTCAGAAAAATCCTGCTCCAGGCAACTCTGAAGAGTTGATTTTAGGATTTATGTAAAAAGACCAGAAATGGTGTGCACGAAGAATGAACCTCAAGACATAGCTTTACAAGTCAGAAAAAACAAAGGTGTGCTTCGGGCAAGTGGCAGTAGAAAGAACAGCTGAGGAAGTACGTACCTACAACGCACTTCATGTCCCATTTTTTAACAAATAAACCAATTTGTGGATCACTTAGCATATGAAGTCACTTTTATGCTTTATAGAATCAGATTACAGTAGGCACCACAGTTCCTCTGCTTTTAAATGCTTTGGTCCTTATTCACAGGAGAGAGACGAGGAGAGTGGAGTATCATAGATTCCAGGAAATTTTTACACGAAGATGATTAGATAGACCAAAAGCTCCTGACCAAAAAGGCCAATGTAGTTGGATGCTCCAAAGTCTCTGTGGCAAAGCTCCACAATCCAGGTCACAGAAGAATTCCTGTTGCCTCGTCTCTCAGACGCTGGAGCTGACAGACCAAATGTCCTGCTCTGGTGTTTGAAGACTGCTGAGAAAATCTTGCATCTCTCACTAGTTCACGCTCGTGCACTAGTCATCATCCAACACATGCAGCAGCTGGATAAACAGAGGTTTGCACCTAACATAAAGATTTCTTTTGATTTGTAATGAAAACCATCACTGGCCATCACAGCTCACCTGTCATGGAACCAATAATAGTTTTAAATGTCAGGCATCAAAGGAGTCTAAGCACAGAACCCAGTCTGAGCTCTGGCATTTATGCCTCTTAAGACACATGTTGAACACAGAAATACTTCCCACTTTTCCACATGTAAGACTTCTCGTACCTGTGTTGCAGACCTGACTAAAACATGATCCAAAAATAACATTAGCCCTAAATGGAGAGATTTTTTTCATGATGAATCAATAACCCTCCTTAAAAGGAAAGTGTTGTCCTCCCATTTCCTTTTTCTGGGGTTCTGTTAAATACCTACCTGACAATTATGGGTGCTTGACATCTTCAGTCATCTCGCTCTCAATTCCTCCTAAAGGCTGCTTGTGGACAGAAGCCAGATAAACCATGTTCTGGTCTCTATGGTCTTTCTTATCTTCCCCTTCTGCCTCACAAAACAGGTGTCCCTAACAGAACCAAGATGTGCAAAGTAGCTGTGAAGCTATACAAGCCCACTTAATGATAATGAGCATAAAGCCAATGACCTAAGCAAGTCAAGATGCAATTCCCTTTGGCCTTCTGTATAGCATGGCACAATCAATTAGATGCATTATGCACATCTACCCCTGCATTTAAAAAAAAAAATAAAAAAAATCACACCAAGCAACCAAACTGAGCTCAGCAAAACTAGGTCCTGTCACTGTGTGTAAGAACTAACATGCAGTGTAAGGACACTACTAAGCAAAGGGCTGTGGACACTTGCACGACGTACAGTAGAGTAGAAAGCAAAATCCAAAGCACTAGCATGGCTCATGTAGAGCAAGCTAGATGACTGCCAACAGTAGTAATGAAAGAAGAACAAGCGTGGGATCTCAGTAACAGCGTAAGTGTACTTGTATATGGTTAGGTGGATAACGATGTATCAGCCTGAAAGTCCTCAAGCTTCCTGACAGAAAGCTACATAGCCAGAATTTTCTTAGGCAGACGCCTACAGAAAGGTACAAAGAATGGAAAGACCACAACTGGTCACAGTATGAATCTCCAGAGGAACACCAGTAGTAAATGGCCACCAGCTGGACTTAACAACTACTAATCACTGGTCCTTGYGTCCAGCCTGTTTTCCACCTATCTGGCAGACCTCAGTCAATTGCTTTCCAATTTGTCTTGAAGAACACTATGGGAGGCAATGTCAAAAATAAAGGCAAATGACATCCGCTGCACTCCTCTCAGCCACTGAGCCAGCTACCTCACCACAGAGGGCAACCAAGATGGTCAGCCATAATTTGCCCTTAGAAAATTAAAGGTGGCTACTCCAAATCACCTCCTTGTTCTTCACATACCTGCAAACAGCTTCCAGGAGAATCTGTTTCTGCCATAATCTTCCTGGGGACTAAGGCAAGGCTGACCCCCCCAGGGCTCCTATTGGCCCTTTGTGAAGATGAGCCTGATGTTCACCCAATTCCAGCCATGGTGGAACTCTCCCAGTCGCCATGACCTTTCAGTGACAGACAGCAGCACTGCATTGACAGCCATTTCTCTCAGGACCTCGGATGCACCCCATCACATTCCCTGGATTTGTGCATGTACAGTTTTATTTAACAAGTCCCTTACATTATCTTCTCTCATCATGGATATTATTTCACTCCCTCAAACACTGTCACTAGGCAAGGGAACTGTGAGTCCAGGCCTGAGAGAAGACTTTATCTGAAGCAAAGAAGGCAATGAGCACCTCAGTGTTTATCATGTCCTTGATCACTACCATCCTCTGCTCCATTCAGCAGAAGGTCCACATTTTCCTTAGTCTTCCTTTCACTGCCAGCGTACTGTGGAAGACCCTGTCCTGATTGTGGCTGGGATAGAGTTAATTTTCTTCCTAGTAGCTGGTATAGTGCTGTGTTTTAGATTTAGTACTAGAATAATGTTGATAACACACTGATGGTTTAGTTGTTGCTAAGTTGTGTTTACACTAGCCAAGGACTTTTCAGCTTCCCATGCTCTGCCAGGTGCACAACAAGCTGGGAGGGGGCACAGCCAGGACAGCTGACCCAACTGGCCAATGGGGTATTCCATACCATATGACATCATGCTCAGTATATAAGCTGGGGGGTTGGCCAGGAAGGGGCGATCGCTGCTCAGGGACTGGCTGGGCATCGGTCGGCGGGTGGTGAGCAATTGCATTGTGCACCACTCATTTTGTATATTCAATCATCATTATTATTATCATTATTTTTCCTTCCTTTTCTGTTCTATTAAACTGTCTTTATCTCAATCCACGAATTTTTTTTTTTTTCCCCAATTCTCTCCCCCATCCCACTGGGAGTCGGGGGAGTGAGCGAGCGTCTGTGTGGTGTTTGGCTGCCTGCCAGGTTAAACCACAACAGACCCTTTTGTTGCTACTTACATCCCCCATATATCTCAACTCCAGCTGAATTTTGGCCTTCCCAATTTGCTCACTGCATGCCCAGGTAAAGTTTCTGAATTCCTCCCAGACAGTCTGCTCGTTTGTGTTTTCACCTTCCATACGATCTGTATGCATTCCCTACTCACTGACACCTGCCTGACTTCCTGCACATCAGAGTGGAAGAGACTGAGGAATGGAGTTGAGGAGATTGTCCTTGAAGACCAGCCAGCTCTCCTGGGTCCCTCTCCTTCAGATTAGCCTCCTATAGGATCCCTCCTACCAGTTCCCTGAGCAAGCTGAAGTCTGCTCTCCTGAAGTCCAAGATGGTGGTTCTATTATCAGCTTTCTCTTCCCTGACAATTTTAAATGTCACCATTTCACAGTTGCTGCTGCTAAAGCTGTCATCAACCCCAAATCCATTCTTCCTCATTCACRAGTAGTATGTCTGACAGAACTGCTCTGCTAGTCAGCTTGTCCAGCACCTGTGTCAAAAGACTCAGAAACAACTACTAAGGGTATGGGCTGCAGCTTTCAGGCAATGCACAGTTTCATCATACAGGAAACCACATGATTACATTTGTTTTACAGCAGATTTGGTGAGCTAACAGTCAAGAAGCAAAATCAGTGCTCTGGCTTTGCTCTTCTCTCACGATGTAGAGAAGAACAGGTTGTTTGGAATACAGAGGATCCAACACAGGGCATTTCCCAGGCACAACTTCAGGCGTGGCTTCCACAGAGGTCCAACATACCGTTAGCGACCATTTGAATTCTTTGGAGGCTGAACAGCTTAATTTAAGTGCATCAGGAATATGCACTGATGTCAGTCTAGCTTTTCAGTATTCTTAAGAAAATGGAAAAGGAAGAAATGAAAGAGGCAGTCATGGAATTTGACAACATAGTCTTTGTTTATCATTTTGAGGATCTCAATCTCTGGCATACATGGAATTTTCAGAAGGATTTGACTGTCACGAAGGGAAACAGAGTCCAGATGTCCAATACTCAAATAACAGAGCCTGTGTACAGTTGCTGGGGAGCCAGAGTGAAAGAAGTCTGATATATTTATGTTCTGTTTGAATATTAAAATATGATTGGCTGATAAGAAAACAGAATGAATGTTTGGATTTCGACAACAGAAAGGAGGTCTCTGAAAAGCTGGAGACCGCTAATAAACTGCACTAGGTTTAGACTAATGTTCAAGTACTCTTTTTTTTTTTTTTTTTTAAAAGGTCAAGCATGGATCAAGGAAGGGTAAAATATGGAGGTCATCTTCCGTGAGAAGATTTTTATCAGGAATCCTTTCCTCAGTCTTTTCAAGTGGCAGAGTTTTGAAATCACCTAGTAAGCCATCTCCTCTGCTTGGGCACTTATACTGCCATGGGTCACACGGTCATGGTTCAAAAAGCCTACAGAAGGCTGCAGCATTTTAGACAGTTAGCTGTAGATTTGCTTCGGTTTTGGCCTTTGTGGAAAACAGCTTCCAGCTTCTTAGGCTTCTGCTCCCTGCAAAGCCACCTTATTCTTAGCTTAGAGCAGACTGTCAGAAGACACACACTACATCGTTTTCCAAAGTGGCTTCATGTCTGCTCTTCTGCTAGTCTACAGTACAGACTGTTCAGCTGAAGAGAGATATTTGCCAATATTATTTTTCAATCAACACCTTTCCCAACTACATGCTGGCAACCATAGCCATACTTAGAGCTTAGTCTCCAAGCAAGAGAGCTGTATGAGAGTCAAAGGTGAGAAATGAAACTTCATACCATACTCAGTATGAAACACAGTATGAAAACACTGAATCCTCCAGCTTGAAGAAGTAGACCCAACACACACATGCASCCCTCCAAGAGGACTTCTGGAGCAGCTATGCACAGGAACAGTCTTTAGTAGTAAGCAATGTTTCACTACTTCCCAAGCTACCTTCCTGCTACTAAAAGTCACTCCACACTTAAGGTCCAACTGGAAGTTCAAAGCAGACTGCACAGATAGCAGTGAAAATACTGAGAATTTCAAGAATGCATAATCTTTACTGACACCTGGCAAAATAATTGTTAGTGCTAAGACCTATAAATCCTTGCCAAAGAGGCTTAAAAATAAATAAATAAGGAACATTAGTCATCTGATGTGCATTTGCAAAATTGCTGTGGGAATAACACGATTGTCCCTGTTTTCTATCCCCACAATGCATACTATAGCGTTGTTAAGAGTTGTATCAGGCCCACAGAATTGCTACAGTTTGGGTGCACCACAGGAAAAGAAGTGTAACAGGGAAAAAACAACACTGAAAGAAGGAAGGATTGGAAAGCTCCTCATCAGCAAGATGCCCAATAATTCAGCTAGATTCCAGCAGAGCCCTGCATCGACGTAATTATTGTGCAGAGCTGGCAGTATTTTTAATACAGACACCTTACACACCCCTCAGCATGTGATAACAGTTCTACTTCTACAGCCTCTTTGTTTTGTGAAACAAATAGTACTTTCCTTACGGAAAGCAAGTTTGCAATTTATACTCCCCCTTCCCCTTCCAATACTGCACATGTGGGAATAGTTGGTCATTAAGGTCATAGATTGCAAGAGATAAAGCTCTGTACATCTATGAAGGTCCATCTATATTCATGAGGACACGATTCTATTCAAACGATATGTAGCACCCCTCCCACACATTTTTACTCCATAGCATCTCTGCACAAGGAGGGATGGAAAGACATGGGCTTACTTTTCCCCAGTGACGGTTCTTCATCCGTTATCTCACACAACTACCTGTAGCATGCAGTATTAGCAAACAGTTTGTGAAATTTTCCAGACCCATTCACAAGCATAAATAGTCATAAATGTGCAGTCATAAAACTCCCACAGAATATAGTATGAAAGAATTGATGCAAAGGCATCAAAAGGAGTAGAAAGGCTACCAAAAAGAAAGGAACTCAAGAATAAAGTTTCCCCTTGTGCAAACACAGGGAGGATTTTTGCAACAAATAATCAACAGCTGTTATCACTAATTACTGATAGACAGATAAATAACATATTTAATGATATTTCATCTTACAAATTCTGTTTTATCCACTCAACTTCATCTGCATTCACTCTGTAGTATTAAACCAGTTGTACTGTTGGACAAAACTCAGCACTCACAACCCAGAGAAAGAGAACCAGTTCTATTTAAGCTACATGATATTGAAAACTCTTTCCACTATTGTTTAAGGCTACTAGGACTTGAGATAAAAAAAGAAACAGCAATGTTGCAGTTTTCTTTCCTAGGTGGAAGGATTGCTTCTTCCATCAGAATAGAATTTTCTGAGAGCATCTTTTCAATTTAGCTACGACTGTAACATTTTCCTGGCTTATGTGGGCTTTCTGATGTCATTACATAGCCAGCTGCCTGTTTATTTTCATTTAGTTAAAAGCAACCAAAAGAAAAAGTCTTGAGTTTGTTACATTACCAAAATGCACACATGGCACAAGAGAAAGCTTCATGTGCATGCGTTAAGACTGCAAGAAAATTAAAATAATTAATAGTTAAGAAATTTGTATAATACCATTCAGAAATGACAAATCTAAATCAGTCTCAGAAGAAAACAAGGTTAATAATCTCCTAGTCACTAAGCCATCAGTTTAAGGGACAAAAATAAAACACCGAAGCTCAAATACAGTAAGTCACTGAATACAGCACTTTAGAACCATCTGAGCTCTGCTCATTAAATTATGTACAATATTTAGAGAAAATGTTGTTAAAAATATTTTGATGGCTAGCTAGCAATGCAAACATATCTGTCTTGTAGCCACAATGGCTTCTATAAAACAGCAAAAACAAGATACGCCAACATATGCCTGACTTCAAACAGCCTAAGCTCAAATCAATGGAAAGTCAAAATAGAACATATTAATTTGGATTTAATAGGACAAGACTAAAATATCCGCTTTACAGTAAAACACAGTTCCTTATTTTTACCCCCTGTGAAAATGTACGGTGACTCAAAAAAACCCCAAACCCAAGAGTGCTGTCAATGAGGTCTTTGCTCCTTGTGCTCCTGCTATGGCCAAGGCACAAATCTTTCCCAACAACATGCATGCAGCCTGTCGGATCCCAAAAAACTAACCTCTTTGTAAAGTTTTTCCAGGAAAGGGTTTTGGCATGCTAGTGATACTTACCTGTTCTTGATGAACGCTCCCTACCCAACAAAAACTCGTTTGGCCCAGAACTCCAGAGAATATCTGCTCTTTCTGCTCCATCCAGCAGATCCAACATTACCATCAGTCTCACTGGCCCAGCAACCCAAGCTGCACCCAGATGAGAATATGGCTGGTCCCTGCTTTTCTTCYACTTCATTGCAGGTAAAATATACCCAAGAGTCAGCAAGTGTGCATTGCAGATAAAAAAGCTCAAGAGGAGGGTTCTAATGAACTTCCAAGATCCCCAGTGCCCCAAAAATGGGATGTCCTACTGAATTCAAAATCAGTACACAGCACATCTGCTATGCCAACCTTAAAACTTTATTTAGGAATAACAAACCATGCCTTTCAAAAAACATTTGAGACCAAAACAGAGGATTCAAGTGTGGGCAAAGTTTTGCCCTATCACAATTCAAAAGCACTGAAAAAGTTTCAGAGACAATAGGTTCGCATCAGTTATGTTGTAACCCTTACAAAATTAACTTGGGTAACAAAATGAAAATGTTTCAATTTGACCAAGACTCCCCGATACCCATATAACAGTCTCAGTTCATGCTAACTCAAAGCTCAGAGACTTGAAGACATGCTACACACCAAGACATATGCAAACCGAGACTTTCATAAAGTTTTTCATTGTTTATACAGTTGGTAACCATTTACTGCTAAAGGCAATATGCAGTAAAGGGGTTTTTGTTGGGGTTTTCTTTTTTTTTTTTTTTTTTTAATGAGTTGATACCACATGCTTTCACAGACAAAAGAAAAGAATTCTTTAAAAGCCAATGTAGCCAGATTCATTTTGGAAAGGAGCTTGCAAAATCCCAATGAACCACATCTGCAGAGTAACTGCAGCAATGATATAAAGTGATCCCCACTAGTTCCTAGTTCCTGTGTACTAATGTAAAAGTTTATCCCTTTGTTTTAACAAAGCACTGTCTCTGAAAAAGGCTCTTCCTGCCTTGGCCACCATCTAATTGGGTTAACCCCCACCACGCTATTAAAACTGGTTGAGCATTCCCACTCCATCCATCAATCTAGTGTCCTCATCCCATGAGATTCTTTGCTGACACCTCTACAAAATTTAGTAACTCAGATGTGACTGGGGCAGCCAAACGAAGCAATAACCTGTAACTCTTGCAGTACATTTCACTGGCTTGGAAAGTTAAATATCTTGGACTAAAGCAGTCCTGCAATGACTTCAAGTAGTTGCACGAAAGTACTGACTCCATCTCCCAGCTCTGAGCAGTTAAGCTGTCTCATTTCAAAGCAATTCCACAAGTTGGCTTTAGCTGCAAGCATTCCACATTTTAAGAAGTGTTGGGGTTTTTTAACGTGAGCCTGCAATAGGAAGCCACACATATTCAGAAAGTGAACTCTGAAAGCAAGTCACAGACTTGACCACAGACTACTCTGAACTGAAACATGGAAATTTGACAGGAAAGCACAGTCTACCCCTACAAAAGAAGGGCTTCAGCATCTTACCAATGAAAACCCCTGGGAAATCCAAGAAGCCTGTCTTGTCTCTCACTTCATCTGTTCATTGTAGGGGGGGGGAAATTCCATCTGTGCATAGAAAGTTCCCAAATCCAGCACTACAGACTGCATGCTGTTAAATTAGTGCATTCATTAGTACAGTGTTTTGGAAATGTGCCTATACATTGTGTGGGGAGGAGGAAGGATCTTTCATTAAGAAAAAGAAAGAAGAGAGAGAAAAAAATTGCCCCAAGCTGGTCTATCCTAGCATCTCAGCACCAGTAAAAATTATCATAGAACTTCCCCTTATGAGCTTTTACACAAAACAGATGATCTCAAGCATCAGAGTAACTAGTAGCGCAATTACAACTTGATCGTATGCGTTATGTCTCCTGAACAAAGAGTATGTATTATATGCCTTCAGCATATCATTGACTTGGTTTGCTTTTCTTTGGGATCTGTATTTAGCCTGACACAAGTATGGACAGCTCTCCCTGCACGCAGTTATGCATACATCACAAAGAAGAAAGCTAGCTTTTCCAATTTCAAAAGAAACAGAAGAAAGCCCCTTTCTCAGCACCACCATACATACCTCATCCTAACTGCCTTTCCCTTTCCCATTGCATTTCAGCTCCCACCAAAAACTTCTACTTTATTTGAGTACGATCATCTGGCATAAGAAGTCACTTTCCCACTTTTGCTCATTTTTAGGGACAATTACTGGTTACTTTGTAGTATGGCCATTTAAAATAATGACTGAACYTGGGTTTTGCCATCCCTGGGACCTGCATCGTCTTAGTGTTGACTACACTGGCTGTGTTTTGACACTTGGCAAGGAAGGTGATTCCCACCAACCAACTTTGTCACCTAACTTTAAAGGTTCTTCCACCAGGAGCTCAACTTAAGGGGCCCAACTCCATTGACTTACAGGCACCTAAGAAAACTAATTCCTTCCCTTTCTTGATGCTCCATATAACTTCAGGCATCTAACATTTCTTAGTTTTCATTCTTCCCTCCCCAATTTTAAGACCTGAACACTATTGATGACCACATTTCTATATGCATAAGTACGCTCAAGATCTAGTTTTATGTTGTTTGTATTTCAGCCTCTGCCTTTCCCATGACTTCAAAACTCCTGCCTACACGTCTTCCATCTGTGGATTCAAGTTTCAAGAACATGAGGCTCATCAACAAAATACTACTCAAGCCTGAACCTGCAAGCACTCAAGTGCAGCAGCAGTTTTCCGCATAGAGATGGAAGTCCTCTGAGTACAGTAGAACTACCCGGGTGTATAAAGTTACTTATGCACTTAAGCACTTCAGGATCTGTCCTTAATTTTTAAAGCAAGTTTTCTGCCAAAATGGCAAGGGGTTTCACAACAATCAGCAGTTCTTGGGAGATTTCCTCTTCTTGTTCTAAATCTTATAAGAACAGCTGTTCTGGAGAAAACTTGGCCATATCTGAATATCCAGACAGGCTCCAAAACCACAGGTGCAGGCTCCAAGCCAGGGATGCATATGTAAGTCTTCCTGAAATTCAATGGGATTCAGGTTTTCTCCTTTCTCTAACTACAAAATCACCACAGAAGGCACGGTGATCAATAATAAAGCTTCAGCAATGGACATGTATTTGCTGCTCACATTGCAGCCAACATTATTAATGAAATTTAAGATTAAGACAGTTTAGCAAGACTTTTTGCGCTGTTCCCACTACTGACTAGCCCTGTTGTATTAAGCTTAGAATGTCTTTGGTTTAGTATTGCAGGTCAGTAGGGAAACCAGAAAAACTAGACCATGCAGTGTGTGGGCAGGGTCCTCAGGGGGCAGAGGGCTACCTTGCTTTATCGCTAGAAAAGGCATTTGTTCAAAGCATGATTACAGTATTACACATGCTGTAATCAGCAAACACTGGCTGTAACAGCCCCGAGAGTAATTCCTACTGAAGTCTTTGTTCTTTATAAGCTTTACCAGTTAGCACTAGACGTGAAGCAGACACTGCACTGACTAACATTAAGAGAATTCATAGGACCTATACAGTTTTCTCAGTTAAACAACTTGGCTTAAAAAGACATATATTCTCACCTACAGTCATAGCAATTCCTGTACCATTTTCCAGCATACCTGTCTTCTATCTTCTCCAGCAGAAAATTTGCTATTAGTCAACCTTTCAACAAGCCAGACATTTTTTCCTGCCATTTGCCACTGAGAACAAATCTGGATGGAGTTCTGGAAATCTTTCTTAATTTGCTTATATTAATTTCTCAAAAAGCATATCAATTTGTTCATATTACCCTCCTGATGTATCAGGAGACTTGAAACCACGTATTTAGCTACTTATTTGAATCTTAGGCCACAAACACCTTTTCCAGAAGTCATCACAAATGTACGTCAACAGTTATGATCTAGGAAATGGGAAAGGTGAAACGATTTTAAATATTGAAGTTTATGTTATGAAATGATTGGCTCTGTGGCTAAATCATTCATTTAACAGGTTTTTGCTCAGTCAGCTCAAGACCAAATTTGCATTGGGGGGTGATCTATATAGGCTTATATTGCTAAAGCCTCTCAACCACGTTCATTACACCAAACATCACCAATTGTGTTTTATTAGAGGTTAAAAAGACAGTCTATTTCATGCAATATGACTCAAGATCAATGAACTGTAAATAACACAAAGTCTTAGTTTGAAATAACCATTAAAAAAAAAATCAACTCTGAAAAACTGTTTATTCAAAACTTGACATAGACTATTGGATTCGGTGTGCAGGAGGAAAAAACTCCAGTTCATCAGAAAAATACATTAAAAATACTCCCTAACTCATATTCCAACAGCTACAGATCATTCACTCCTACATACAAACCATTTTGAACTTAGAGGTAGCACCAAACTCTGGTATTACATCAGGGCTATCTTCATGGTAAGAGAAGCAATTACTAGAATTTTGCAGCTTATAAGGTGCAGAACTTAAAGTGGTCTCTGATGCTCAAACACCCACTTTAAATTCCTCACCTGCTCTTTGCCTGTTACAGGACTTCAGTAACCTCTAAGGAGACAACTTTGGTAAGGATCAACAGAAACTCGAGTAAAACCTATGACAGCTTTTCATGCTCTTAATTGCACTTCATCTTTCTTAAGGTGCAAGTTGAACTGCATACCAAACTACTCAAAACGATTAAAAGTCACGAGAAACCAAGTTCTAAACTCTCTAGAGTTAATGGGTTAAAACAAAAGCTCAGGGTTCATGGATTACTACAGCAGCAGCAGCAGCAAATGCATTTACTGAGACATCTATCCCTTGATATTCCCCAGTCAGCGCTGGCTGGCAACGGACAGCAGCTTTGCGATGAATGTTGCCGGATTTGTCATATATAATTGCAGTGGGTTTCTGCTGTCAGCTTGTGGGTGGGAGTCAGAGAGGGGACCCTACATGGTATGACTAATTAATTTAAAAGATGTCCAAATAGCCAAACCATTCATCATGGTCATCACCCACAACAAAGTCCCAAGTCAATTTTCAATCAGTATTTTCTTGGCTTGCAGTTTCCTTCCTCTGCTTCACAGAGGCAGTGCTAATGGTGAAGAAGAGTACAACCCGCACAGCGTGGGAGTAGCACAGATACCGTGCTACTTAAACATGGCAAGGGGCCTGGGATGGGAATGCAGGGTAAAACTGACTTGCTTTCTAAAGAATAAAGGTTCCTCAGGAGGTGTGGGTGTGCATTTGTAACCAAGCCTTCACTATAAAACTGACATGGACTTGAGAGCTCAAGAAGAACTGTAGAAGCAAGTTAGAAAGCAAATGCCTTAAAACTAAAGAAAGAAGCTTGGTTTTCCTTTCCTTGCTCAATAGAAGAGCCTAATTTGGTAACCCGACACAGCCACAATGGCTGCTATGGACAAAATAATTGATTTTGTCCATAGCAAAAGCATTATATAAAGGATGAACCTGATGGAAATGAATGATACAGAAGATTATGTCATTTTTAAGCTTTACTGCTAGGGAGGCTGATTTTGTTTCCGTACATAACTCTAATCACTCCACTCTCTCAGAGCATTAATTCCAAGCATTTCTCTCCTGAAATCCTCCACATCAGAAACAAAACAATGCCACCCACCAAAACTTACACATTGGTCTCATCCTATACCATGATGAAATGCTATGGAAAGGCAGTGTTAATGGGAAGAAAATCAGCCAGCATCTTTTATGATTTTGGAGAAAAAAATAGAAAAAATTCAGCCAGAATTGCATTCAACTTTTTAAAAAGTCATAAAATTAAAAAAATATGTTCATACTAGCATTCCCAAGGGTCGTCCTGATATGCCTTTTGTTTAGATACAAGTAATACTGGAGAAGGAGAGAGCAGAAAGGAAAGTGGACGTACCATATGCATATATCTACAAGTGGCAACACTCCCAAACCTGCCATATAGATTTATTGCATCATCTGTGGCTCAGTCAAAATTCATTAGCTCCGTATGCCTGTATGCGAGCATGGGAGAGTGTGCGTGTGCGTATTCACACATCTGCTTTCAATCGTTACCCTGAGGAAATCCTACACAGTAGACACATGAAATGTCTTTAACTGCAACCTGTACCAAAGTGTGGAAGAGACAGAAAGAATTTAAGAGAGGGAGAATTTTTTGCTCCCAAAAGGAGGACCGAGCTGCAAAAATGAGTCACTACATACCGAAACTGTTTTGCACTTCAACTAATGTGTCAGTAAAAGTTTGGTTTAGGGACTGAAACCAGTAAGTTAGTATGAACTACAGAACAGACAGGTTTTTTTAGTAGGAATTACCGACTGGTATTGTACCAGCTTCTTGAGAAACAACTCAAAGGAAGCTCACGTCTATGATCCAAGTTTCCAGTGAAGACGAGTGTGATGCCATCTTTGATCTGATTAACTAGATGTAGAGCTGCAATAAGCAAGATTTGATTTTCTACATACAGCTGTGACTATTATAAGCAAACAGAAGGTGTGGGGAGTGAGGGAAGCCAACTATATTCCTTGAAATGTTAAGATCTAGAAAAAGCTCCAAAGTACCCTCTGCATTCTCCATTCACTGATTCCTGCCTCATGTAATGCGCCAATTTAATTCAAGTGGTAGGTACCCCGAGGACCTAATGAAGACAGTAGTTCCCAGCTCCAATCTGCCTGGCAGGACTCTGTGTTCCACACAAAGCTCCGCGAGAGGCACTAAGTCATGCTGATTCAAGAAGTTGTTAAATCAAACAAGGCCAAAACGGTGCCTATGAATGTTGCCTTTAACACCAGACTGCAAAAGAAAAAACCATCTTGATCTCCAGCAACCTGCAAGTTGGAGACTGTCTTTAACTTCAGTCCCATAAGAACCTTGGTCGTGAGAGCATCCTATCTACAATTCTTACAAAAGAGTTTGGGTACATTAACTGAAAGACACATCCAGTTTCATTTCTTTATAAGTCATACGAAAGGGAGGACTCCTACTTAACTATCAGTCTCTACACAATGTAATTTTGTAATGAGTGGAGGGTCAGAGCACTCTCCTAGCTCTATGTACACTTAACAGACTTTTACATTTCTGCCCCAGTTCTGGTTTTGAAGCAGCACCCATGGGTCTGAAGGAGGGTTTAAAAAAAATGTATAAAAGGGGTATTTTAAACAATTTTGTTGGGAAAAAGGTTTTAAAAGACAAATAATGAGGCTCTACAAAACCAGTACCCTGTATCTATGGATATCTATGCGTATTTTAGCTAGTTGTTACTTATATTAACTGTATTTAGCATGGCCAAATCTTTCCACATTTGCAGTTCTTCATGGAGAGTTTCTATGCCAGGTCAAACCCAAGATTAATTTTAATGAACGCCATAAACTACTTGGGAGGGAATTTATAAATGAAACCAAGTAAGGAATAGTAGACATTTTCAAAGCTACTAGAATTCTACAGGCATGAAACAATCTTCATACAAACATTTCCTCAGTCATTTACTCTTGTGAAATAGCTTTAATTATTAAAATTTTCCTGGCAGGACAACACTCCTCCTCTAGATTTTTTCATGCCTCATATAAGTCTTTTAGGACAATAACTACAGCAACCACAAATCATCAGTGTATATAAAATTCTAAGAGTCAAATGATTATTCTAGTTATTTGCCACTGTTTTCTTTTGAATTTTCCCAAACATTTTGCAATCTCATGCACAGATATAATTTCATACAGAATACTTAAAATACTGAAGAAGAAACATTGTAAAGCTGCTGAAAACTGAATAATTATTCCTAATATTGACCTCTTTACACACTGTCAGTAGTTTATCTTCAGACAGAGATAACATCATTCAAGACAGAAATATTATCTTGCTGATAAGCGGCTGTTACATTTTTCCATATAACAGTGTTTTCTTTAGCACAATACAAATAACTTCTTTGACCTTTATTTCCGTTTATTGTTTGAAGATGCTAATCTATATTACAAACAGGGAACAGGAGCAAAGAATCTACACATTTGTATGTACTTACTGTACTACAGATATTTTAAAAGTGTGTAAATAAGGGTGATTTTATAGTAAGGAAAAAGAAGTGGGCAATTTTAACTTACCACTTGAAAAGCTCTCATACAAAATACTCAAATCAACTCTGCACAGAAGACATTTCGTTCGACTAGTCTAAATGGGATATTCTGGTCCGGGTCCTTTATCATAACATCATGTAACACAACCCAAAAGCTACCTTTCCAATCCTGATGCTTGACAACCATGACCTACACTGAAATCACGCCTTTATCAGCAGTGCCATTTTTCCTGTCCGGTGTAACTTCCTGCCTCCTAAACCTGGGACCCTTCCTGCCAATGTGTGCTCTGACCTGTAGGGCTGAGCAAAACTAATACACCAGCATAAATTTGATGATGGCATTTCATAGCAGCCACTAATAAGCGAAGCGTCCAAGTACATAAGGCCTCCAAATTCTGTTCCAGAGGATTTAAACCATTGTGTTACATCTGGCCAGAAATGCTGGCAAAATACTGATGAGATATGACTTATGGAAAGTCAAACCTCAGCACTACTCCAACTTAAAAGAATTGTTTTAATTTACAGTCAGAGTCCAAACATAAATCTACTGTTTATTGTTTGGCTGCCCCTTCCCCAGTAAGAGATTGCACAGTGCACTGCAAGAGACCATTCATGGTGGGACCAGACTGAAACATGAAGAGTAGCTAAACATTCAAAAAAGTAAATTATCCAGAAGGATCCGCAGGAACCATTTGCAGAACATCCATTCTCAAACCACGTCCTCTCTCCGCACTTCACAGAGCAGATGTCTCTGAAGAAGAATGGTTACTTTCCATTCAGTTCCCAGGGTCTCCTTCCCTTGGAGACTAGTGAGCAGTCTTTGCTCTGAGTCAAACCTTCCTTTGAGTTAACCCACACATACTTTTCAAAGGCAACCACCCTCTACCTGCTGCTGGCTTACTGCTCCRTCTTTGGTCACTGTAATACAGAATAGGAGTCACCGTGATCGGCGTAAAGCAACCGGCAATGCCAGGGACTCGGCACTACCTGTGGGTGCCATGCGTGAGCTGGATCACCTCCTCCCTGCTGCGAATGCTGCAACGCTGACCTGTACAGCAGGAGTCAATGCCAAGAGCAAGGTTGCCAGGTAGCATCCATTTAATAAATCCAGCAACCTTCAGCTTTAAAAAAGGAGAAAATTCAGCAGCAACAGGGCTGTCCCAAAGCCCGTCCAACCTTAATTAACAATGCAAATGCATTAACCTTATGGTTTGAAAAAATACAGTACAATTTGGTTGCTAGGAATACCCCTTTATTGATAAGCCATGTAAAGCTGAGTGGGAAAACCGCACTTTTGAAATCAGTCTACTAATAATTTCTAAATTAATCAGTGACAACTCTTGTGTGAGACAGCTGACACCTGTATTTCCTACGGCCTTAAGTTGGAAACACTCTTCCAATACATTGCTAATACTGAACAGCCGGGAAAAAGGGGAAGAGGAAAAAAAACAAAAACAAAACCAGAGAGACCCCTTGCTAAAATTAATTCTTTGGGATGGTAAATCTGTGAACAACAGCTTTCATTTCCCCCTTGCTTAAGTAACAAGAGTTAGAAAGCAGAAGGATCACAGCATCAGCCACGTAGGGAGAAACTGCATAGCAATGAAAGCTTTCAACATCCTASAAGAATGCAAGCCAGCATAGTGCAGGAAGGTTTAAGTAACTGCAGTTTCATAGTGGTTTTTCACATCATGGATTCAACACACATGCACACTAAGAACACCACTTTACTCCAAAAGCCTGATTTATAACCAGGCTTTTTGAATTTTTGCAGGACTTGATTTTTTTGGTAATAAAGGCTTTAGCRTCATGTTCTGCAAATAGAAAATTTTCATTATCTCAGTCTTTCGGTACAACATGTGGATGATTTTGTTGTTCTTAAGACCTGGTAGAATTTTAAACGACTAGGCAGCTCCATAGGAGTGAGGGGATTGGGAAATGGAGAAAAAAATTGGGGGATGGGGGTGGAGTGTGGCATTCCGTAGATCAAATGGTATCAAATAGATCATTGTACAGACATTTGTTCCCAGTTCTACTGCATACCACAAGCTACATGATAGCAGTTCCTAAATTTGTCCAAATGGAAGAAGCCATTTGGACTTGTTGCAAAGGCTTAAGGATAGAGGACAGAAAAAAAAAAAAAAAATAGAGTCAGAAGCTCCAGACCTGAACTATTTTGAAGACCTCCCTGGCAAAAGACAAACAATGCCCTTTGCTACCAGATTAATTCCACAACTAACTGAGACAGTTCAGCCCAGCAGCTGTAAGCAATGACACAACAAGAGCACGCCGCTGGACTTGGCACAGGGCAGGACTACCTCAGCTGCCCTCCCCAGGACTGCTGAGATAGTTTAATGAATATATACACATGTCAGCAAGCAACGGGCAATCAAAAGAAATCTGAGATACTTTTATTTTACCCATATATTCAAAGACAAGCAAAGCTGGTTTCTTTCTGCAGTCAGTTTAGGCAGACTGCTATAGGAGCCTTAACCTACCCCTCTTCTTTCCCATCCGGTGATGAAAATGAACCACACACATCAACTGCAAATAACACGCAGAAATGCTAAGAGTTTCATAACTGCCCCTTAAAGGGGAGAAATGAAAGAAGGGAAAGAAGAAAAAAAAAAAGGAAAGAAAAAGCCACATGCAAACACGACTTGAAAAAGCCACACACAAAGACAGCTTCTAGAAAAGGGGGGGGGAGAAATTAAGAAAATGGGGAAAAAAAACCCAAACCCAAGAATTCCAAAATGCTCTGACTCTGCAGAGCATCTGCCGAGCCTATAACAGGAGCTCATTTCGTTGCAAAATTTTATTCCCTGAACATATATCACCTCTAAATGACTGATGTACAGAAGAAAGGGATGGAGCTGCCTTTAGCTTCTCTTGAAAGAACATATTTATGAAGACAAAGCTGTAGCTTACAAACGATGTTTTCCCTAAAATCTGTGTATATCAATCATCATCCTGCAGTCCTTTTAGTTCTGGGTTTGGTTTTTTTTCCCCAGCCAGCTAATTTTTTCTCATCTTTGAACTAAGAAAAACCATGAGAGCCCACTTCTGGCCCTGGCAAGGGCCAGGAAGTCCTGCACCGGAGCTGAGCACCACAGCTGCGGTCTGAGGTTAACCTCAGGCGCTGGGAGGCTGGGGTGCAGCTTCGCCTGACGGCACGTTTAAGAGCAGCCACCCTGCTTTTAACCAGACGGCCACCGCGGCACGGCCTTCCCCTCGTAGCTCTGAGAACAGCAAGGACGCCATTTTTCTGGCTTACCTTAAACATGATGACACTTAAAAAATACAAATTTATACACCCTTTCTTTGAGCCCATTGCCCCCGAGAAAGCTAGAGGCTTGGTCAATAATCATGTCCACTATATTCCCTCCTTGATGGATGGAGTTATGGCAGTAGTAACAATCTACCCATATATCAGCTACAATGAAAGGAGACATTAAATCCGCATTCTGGTGTATTTTGATCTATTGCATTTCCAGTTGATGCTGTTTCCCTGATAAAGCCCTGCCCAAAGGCTGTTGCAGGGCCTGCTCAGCATTTGAGTAGGTCAGCCCATCGCTAGAACAGGTCTTGACTGGGCTAAAAGGATACTTAAGACAGCAAGCCATCTCCACGGCATTCCTTCTGCTATCAGAGTGGGGACAGCACTCAAAAACAGAGGGAAAACACTGCAAATCTCATGGCCAGGAAGAGTGGCTGACACCAGGTTAGGAGTAGTCTTTTTTGAGGCCAGCAAACCATTTGGGCGAGACAGGAGAGGAGGGAGGGCATCAGGATCTGGGGGGAGAGGGAGGAGGAGGGAATTCCACAAGCAGTTGGACATGTCAGGGATATTTGGTTTCAGTGTATGTTTTAGAAAAGGAATGGCATGCTTAAAGATGGCCACAGGCGTCAGTTACGCTGTGCTCTTGATACAGCCTTCCCCTTCTGGAGTATTCCCTGTTGAGTTGCATCAGTGATACAGCTGGATGAGTCCTGTCACCAAACTGACAGGCAAGGCGCTTCAGTGAAGGCACTCACGTGTCACCATTTATTACAGAACATTTTCTGGGCAGCAGAGCTGGCTAACAATACTCTGTCTCGTTTCAGACCTCCAAGTTCTAAAGGCCCATTCCTAGGTCCAGCTGGAGACAATGCCCATTTACCTGCACAGCTGCCCAACTAGAGGCAGATTTTGCACCTGAAAGTTGGCGGAGTACAGTTGTTCCTGTATATGATGCTATTAGTGCTGACTGGAGAATGTCATTAGGTACCAGCGTTTCATACCGATTAGCGGTTAAGATTCTGTGTATATACCATGGGATAATAGTTATTAAGTATTCAAATGACTCATATACTTTGCTGTGCACTAGGTCTTGTTCTTCCTCTAATGTGAGCTAAAATCTACAAAGCAAGAGATAAGGAAACGGAGGGAAAGAGGGGTGACTCTCACACCAGGGAGAATTACCTCCCAGGGGAACCTGTCTAATAACACTCTTAGGGGTCACAGCTGCAAGGCCAAGAAACCAACAGCATGAAAATAACAGCAGGAGAAAATTAAGGGGGAAATACTGCCACAGGGGCTCAGTGGCTTGAGTGGAAGAGCTGCGAACAGCAGACCCCTAACCTTACTGAGGCATCGAGGCTCTTAAACGTGCCATGCAACACAGCACCTGGGGATCTTCTGAAAGCCAAGAGTTAGGTCAGAAATCTGGCAGATGCCCACATCAAAAGCTAAGCATGTTCCCAGGTTCAGCAACRATGAGATCTGTGCTATAGTGAGTTAAACCCTCACAATTAAAAAAGAAAATCCACAAACAAGCTATTTCCCAGCATGCCAGCCAAGCATGATGGAAAAGGATGCCTCACCTCATAGCAAAGTCCATCTCTGAGGTCAGCCCTCAGAGATGGGTGGTCTTTTGGCTAGAGCTAAGGGCCAGCCTAGAGTAGGCGGCATGAGCGGCCTCCAGCTGTGTGAAGCTGGTCACTGTCTTCATTCCTCTAACCTCGATCCCTTAACGGAATGTAAGAGGGAGGGATGAAAAGGTCAGGTGCCCTGTACCTACATATATTCAGCATTGTATATATGGCTAGATGGAATAAAAGCCCGCTGAAGACTGACAATCAAAATCCTACTTCAGTCTCTGTGTGTCATCCTGCTTTGACTCATAAATGCATATGAACATTTGTAAAAGGAGCTTCAACTGAATATGTCATAACATTGTTATGTTGAAACTCATTTTCCCCTGAAATAAAGATGGTGAAGCTCCTCATGCTGGCAGTCACAAAATTCTCCACAGGAACTGAATTTGTAGAATAAATTTAAGCTTCAACACCATCTTTCCCCAGTCAAAAATTAATATGCCAAGCAAATAGTTTACATAAAACTCAGATATTTAGTTCATGTGAGCTAATAATCTACTTTTTGACAAAACCAATTAAGAAAAATTCTAGCTTTAGAATTTTCATTCACCACATCTACTTAGGTACTGGAAGAAAAACCATCAAGCTCTTTAAGAGGTGGTAAGACATGATGAAGTCTTGAATCAACTTTGTTTATTCAAATTTGTGACTAAAGAGTTACTTCGAAAATCTTTTCTTCATGTGTATTTGTCTGTTTGTTTATTTCCTCACAATTTATATTTGTATTCAGAAACTGGGTCCTCAGTAACATCTAATGGGTGAACTGCATGGCCATACAGTAGAAGATATCAATAAAGCACAGTCTTTTACTCAAAATGCTTGATGTTGTTCTAATGCCATGTACACAAAACCACAACAGGACTTACAAGAGTCGTAACACTTTCAGACAAATGCTGTGAGACCCTAGTCAGAGAAATCACAGGAAAAAACCTACTAATGAGCCTACAAAAACATATCCTACTGCCCATAACCTCAACCCTCAAATTTTAGGGTAACTAGATAAAGACTGATAGGTTGTGCCTGTCTTCTGTAAGRCTTTCTGCAAGAGCACCCAAGAAAGCACAGAGGGAGTCAGCCAGCTGCCTTCTTCCACCATTTACAGAATAGAAAGTCTGATTTTCAGAGATGGGAAACTGATGGTGTTCATACATATGAAGGAATGGGTAAAAATAAACAAGCCCCAGATATGATGACCACACTCTTGCCAGCAGGATACAACTACCTTCTTTACTGTATTTGGGGCTTTTTCTACAGCTCGCATGAGAATGTCTGGATCAAGTTGGTGCAAGAGGCACACTCCAGCTTCAAAAATCCTCTGTCAGGTAGCTTCATTCTGCCAGCTCCTCCCCTTACTTCAAGGTCAGCTACTTTGGGAAAAAAGGTGTATTCTCAGTTTTTCAGAAACCACCTGGACCTACAGGATTTAACATCAAAAGGTAGTTTTCTTGGTGCCTGGTTATCAAGTGTCTGCCATGCAACTTTCCACATTCTCTTTGCCATCAGCAGAAAAGTGCACAAAGCTACCTTGTGCTAAAAATCTCAAGTTTCTCCTCATTTCCACAAGAGACACTAGCTGCAAGCATTTTCCCAGGGTTCCAGCCAAAGCTTTTATTCTGCTTACCTGTGTCCCCATCTGGGACCCTATCCTCTACTTCTGCCCACTGTCATAGTGCAACTATTGTTCCGAGAGATGATTTCATGCCAACACACCAAAAGAGACTCCTATGATGTAGACCCTGTGCTTCAAAGACAGACAGATAAGGTTTCCTTTCTGATCAACACTTATCTTACGAAAATGGTAACAGAAGTCTTACAATGGCATCCTAAAACTTAGCTCAACTTAAATATATAGTTTTCTGATTCCCCGAAGCTTTTATTTGAGATAAGCCAGGTCATGTTACAGTCGCAGCACAAAAGCAGATACAAAACCCAAGCTCCTATCGTAACATTTAAAGGGTCACCATGTACTTTGGAAATAGCAAAAATTTTCTGAAGCCTGAAGGCAAGAGTGATTCTCTGAGATGAGCCAAAAATTCACTTCCTACCTGAATGTGATAGTATCACTTTGCTGTCCCCACAGCCTTCCAAGAATTAGCTGCAGGGAAATGCGGCATCACTTTAAATGCAGGTTGGTGTGCCTGTGTGCACACTTGACACGCACCTTTAGAGATCCCAGTACCACGAGGAATCACCAGCTAGTAGTACCTGAGTTTATCAACAGTTTGCCTCAAAAATACTTGGCATTTTTTACAACTGAAGGGTTATATGTTGAGACAGTGCTGTCCCTACAGCTGCACTGACTTGTACATGCCCAAAGAAGCACTTTGGGCCATGTATAAAAAGCCAACTGTACTAGTTTAGGTTGATCCCAGGTCCCACACAATATTCCCTTAAGAATCCTTTGTTTTGTTGAATGCCCACTGCCTGTGAACATTAGCACACTTTAAGTTCAAAACATTGTTGTATTGTGGGTCACACCAGACATACCACTTGGACTCTAAGTCATCCTACTTCCGTAACACTGAATTGATCTACTGATTACCAAGATGAAGTAAAATTTATTATGTCCCTAGTAAAATTTATTACAGATCCTTTATTACGAAGAAATTCTTTAATTTCTCCTTCCACCATTACAAAAAATGACACGCATCTATTCTTGTTAAATGTACCTAACAGCCTTAGGCAGGTTTTACACCTTGTAGTTTGGTCAAAAGATGAAAGTGAAATTTGTAGATTTTTAAACTAAAAAATAGATGCCTACTTCAAATCTGCCACAAGACATTCTAGATTTTAGAGAGTTCCAAATGAATACTATTGTACAGTATTAAAAAAAAAAAAATTAATGCGCATACTGGGTATTAAATCAATCATTTCAGTTTGACTTTTCATTCTAATGACAGAAGTTAATTAGTGAAGTTAGTGAAGATGTTAYTGAGATAAAGCAGATTTAGAACAGCATAGTGATAGCAAGCAGATCCACTACCAAGACAAACTGGCAGAGTAAGCTTCCACAGCCTTTATGACAGACAAATTTTTATCTATTAACCTTCACATGCTGAATTTTCATCCAAAGAATTCAGACAACCTGAATACCAAGGAACAGACGACTCCACACAACAGGACAGATGTTACTGACTAGCCTGCCCAGCCCTCTCTCCTACCACAGGTCGTTTCAAAACTCCTAGTGTATGAACTCCTAATTCATCATGACTTCTTATTTCCAAAAAGTGATCATAAGCATGAAAAATGTTATATTCCAGTTGAAACGTGTATAGTAAGCCAGAAAATTCGTGCAGGACAAGGTCTTTGATCAGCTTTATCCAGGGAGATGAAGACAGAAGGTCTGCAATGCTAGTCAGAAGAGTACTAATAATTACAGACAGTTTATTATCTGTTAGCAAGGGAAATAAATCACTAGGACTGTATCCTGGTAGGATAAAAAAAAGTTTCCTAGCTAAGGGCATTTCAGCCCTGCTTCTTTCCTGTTAGAACAGGTAAGGGTGGCAGACAGTCCCAAATCTTGTGACTCAACAGCACCCACACTGCTCTCATTTAGGCTGGTGCCAACTTTAGAACACACAGTCCAGTGAGRTATGAGAGCAATGGAAATGAGAAGACAGGAGAAAAGGAAACTGCCTGAGAATGATAAAGAACAAAGAACTGGTATTAAAATAAGAAAAACTCATTAGGTCATATCACAGGAGACTGAGATTGAAAGCCTTAGAGAGAAACAGTTCAGGCAAGGACAATGATATTTCCTTGCCTGTATAATTTGTATGTAGGCAGCAAAAGTAGGAAAGAATTGCAGGGAGTTGAAGAGATGATCTTACATTTCAGCCAGCTATATGGCTTGCTCCGAGATTTGAATACTCTCCTGGCTTGTGCCACTGTACTCAGCTGTGTTACTAGTCAAGTCATTTACATAAAGCTTTTGATAGCTGATTACTAGTCACACGTTGCTCATTTGCTATGAGTGCCTGGCATCCCAGCGCATGGAAGAGAGCCATAGCTGTGCCTCTATAATGCTACAGAATGCTAAGTACATGGAAAGAATACAAGGTCTTAAAAGTCTCAAATTAGCATATAGTCTTGAATTTATTTTCTCCATACCACAGTCCTGGTACTTACAGTGATGGCATGAAATAAGATTCATGTTTGTGAAGAACTTTTTTGCAGAGATATTGTCGTGATGAGCACCACAAAAGTCTGAGAAAGTAATTCTGTCCTCAGGATTTGGTTTGAATAGCACATAATAAACATGGCATAGGACTGCCTGTTGAACAGTAAGGAGAAAGTGAAACACTGAATAGCTGTTCATTAAGAGCTGTGCTATTCATTCTGTGCACTAAAGATATACTCAGAAGGAACACAGCACTGACCACGTATTTAATATGCATGCCCATGATGGAGACTTGAGCTTACAGAGACAACACTATTGTATTATTTTAGCAGGCCTGACCTTGCAAATTTCATCACATTCTCCAAGACTGAAAACAGAAGCTAACACATGTAATTATTCAGATAATTCTTATTTCATTTGTATTTAGCAGTCTTCAGTGAGTTCAGGTTCTAAGATGCTGGGCACTGTATGAGTAAAATAAAAACCTATCTATTTTCCCAGAGAAAATACAGCACACCTCTTAGTAATTTAACGTTTTTAAGTTTGTACATGCAATTCAGTCTAACAAATGCTGCAAGCACAGGCCAGGAGATAAAGTGCCAAAAGAGTGAACAGTCAGACGAAGTATATGCTCAAATGAAAAACAGTAAGAAAACAAATTAAGAAGTTCAATGGAAGAAGCTTTCTCGTGCTGTCCTGAAGTCAAATAGCTTGGCTGGGCTTTAGTGGAGGCTAAAACTCCAGCAGCAGCCCATGCATTGCAGAGATATTCTATGTATTCAGGAAACTATCATTTGCATTAGTATTCACTTGTCTTCATGAACAGCAGAGCTTGTAAGAAGGTATGAAGCTGTATCTTCTGGTGCTGTATATATGAAAGCCCTGTTGGTGTAGAAACTCAGGCATGCTCAGAAGAATTCACTGAGCCTTCCTCAGCTCTCTGCAATATTATATCGACTGATCTGCATGGTATTAAAAAGCCATCATAATAGGTTAAAAAAAAAAAAAAATCAATGTACCTAAAAATGCAAAATAATTTCTTTTTGCATAGCAAACAGCTGGTTGGTTGTCCTTCGGGTTATGATATTTACTTCTGTTAACCTAACTTAAAGCCAGAACAAAAGAGAGCAAACTGACCTATGGCCAAGTTAGTCTTAGCACACTACATTTTTAAGGCAAAATTATAAGTCTCCAGTAAAAGTTTAAACATATAATCTTACGGTAACAACAACAACCATCAAGTAATCAGAAGGAGTCACCCTCTAAAGTTACAAAACTTACCCTAAAATCAGAGTGCTAGAAAACAAAGCGTCTGGACTCAATAAGGAAATAAGAAGCCACCACCAATGATGGAAATGCAAAAAAATGCGGTCTTTCAAGACACACACTTATGAAATCTCCCAATCAGAGACTAAATCATTAAAGAGCTCATCTCGAGCTAGAATCTTGACCCCAGCCTGGACCGCTGTCAAAGGCTGTCAAACTCCAGGCAATATTGGTAATAGATRTATTACACAGGAATCTCTGTAGGCTACTTCATAAAGCTATAATTTAAATGAAAATGGAAGCAAGGTGGTAGGCTTATGGATGTTGATGTGCTTCAGGTTTGTAGGGCAAAGCTGGCAGTTTTTACTTTAATTGCAAAAAACAGAGGCCCAGAAAGCCATGTTCCACTCCCATTTCCACCAAGCTTAGCTGGATCATCTGCCTGGTCTGCAATGTGGCCCTAAACCTATCCTTGGGAAAGCCAAGTACACAATAGTACAAACAGAAGGCATGGGATTAAAAGTCTTTGGTCTTTGAGAGAAAGCTGGACATGTAAACTGAGTCTCCCATTTAAGGAAAAAAAAATAAATCCATTTCTCAGTACTTACCTAGTAAGTCTTTCTGCTGATGGCATTTAAGTAAGCAAGTCAGTTTTATAGTCTTCAGTTTCAAGAAGATGAACCTTTTGATTACAGACATGGTAGCAGGATTTTATTTTTTTTTTTTTAATAGGATTTAACATTATTCTGTCCTTGCAGAGACAGAATTCCGTTGTGTCAGATCATACTCATGAACACACACCTGCTTTTCCAAATATTTTCCAAATATAAAATGGGCTGGTATTTGAAATTAGTAGTGTCTTAAATCAAAGACAGTTAAGTCTAAAAATACAACACACATCAGCTGAACAGAGTATTGGAAATTTATCTCCTGTTGAAAGGGACATCAGTTCTTTTGCCCTTTTATTCATGGCTTTGTTCTTTCTAATAATGAAAACCACCTTTGTTTTTCTCCTTTCACACCTGTGGTTAGCCCACGAGAGAACTGCTCACCAGAAGCATATCAAATTCATTCAGTGCACTCTGGCAGCAGGATAAATCAGAACAAATTGATGAGCCTAGGGAAAGGGTATTGGTACAATAAAAACTAAGGGGTTATCACAATTCTTTCTAGAATTGCACAGAACATTACAGACACAATGTGTGAATAGGTGTCACTGGAGCTGAAGTCAGATGCAGACCATGAGAGACCAATACATATGCTTAACATTCTCTTCATCATGCAAAAGATCCAAGGCCAGTGAGAAACGTATTAGAAAAGAAACAGATGTGGCAAGAGCACGCACCCCAATCAGAGTTCTTCCTTTTACCTGCTTATCAGCAGCAAAACAACCTGCATAAGGAAACAAAGCCTCTCCATCCAGCCTGGACCAGTGCCAGGACAAACTAAGCTACAGATCCAAAATAGAACTGATTCTTGATTTTAATTACAGGAGGAACGCTCGCACCTTAGCTTAAAACTGGAGCTCCCAAACTATAAGACCCAAGTTACTTCCAGGTGACTGCCGAGCAGCAGAGAAGAGAGAAGAATGGCCATTCAAGCACCAAGTGCCCCCAAAACACAGAGTACTCTCCTCTAGCTACACGCAGCCCAACTGTGCTGACAAGAACCACTGTTGCGACCTCCACGAGAGAGGACGCCAGGTTAGAGGGACACCACCTGCACCTTCAGCACTGGCCGAAGGCACTGGCACCAGTGCTATCATAACCACCATTACAAGAACTCTCTTCCCAAGACCGTGCTGCCCATATGACCAAATCTGGAAACTGCAATAATCATCTTCTGGGAGTGAACAATACAAACACATACTGAGAGACCTTGTTGTTGCTTACAGACTTCACTAAGTGTTCAGGGGACAGTTGTATACGGAGCCCCAAGCGCACACATGGTATCTGTGGTGCCCCAAGAACAAGCAAAGCTGAACAAAGTCTGGCTTTTAAGGTTTTGGCTTGAAAAATATTGCAGGGGAGGGGAAAAGGTAGAAAAAGAAGAGTATTTATGGTAAGTCTTTACTCTTTGCCCACGGGACAATTAAGCTGGAACTGTAAATATGAAGGATGCAGGGCAAATTAAAAATTTTAAGCACTGTAGAATTAGTGGTTTAATGGGCCTGCCAAATGACRGCACACTCCCAGCAAAGCGTTCTGGCTGCAGAAAGCCCTTAATCCCAATGAATACCGAACTGGGAATAATGTCAGCAAAACAGCTGTCAGGATGAAAGCTGTTCAAGTTGACTAGAGGAACAACTGCCTAGAGCTGGAAAGCAGTATGTTCAGCCCAACCTCGAAGCAAAGAGCAGGAGCTGACACCACAGTTTAGCTAACATCTGCCACCACCACCACTTTCTACCTTAAAAATGGGAGTAYGAAGGAGGAAGACAGAAGCAGCAAAGGAAGGAAGCAACTGTTCTCTTCAAAAACACAGCAGTGTAACTCTGGAATGAATTTGAGAGTTATCCATGTCTCTTCCAAAGAGAAGATGAGGCAAGTCAGTACCTATCTGTACTCAATGCTTCTCACTTTCCACTAAGGTGGCAAGGGATACTAAATGCTGGCACAGAGTAACCGTTAAGAAAAGAAACAACTTCACAGAAACTGTGTACCAGAGGAGCTCTACTGGGCTCTGCCAAGCAGCTTACTGAAGGTAGAATTGCTATCCTATATTTCCAGTATAAAGAGCTGCACCTCCCCTGCATCATGATCCTGACTCCAACCAGGACTCTCCAGAAAAATAAAAGGATTTTACAGTGGATTAGAAATGCCTGACCTAGCTTATATCCTCTGAAGTGCCTATCTGTTACAGGTTGCGTTCTCTTGATKCTCTTTGTCCAGACTCTGCTCCTCCTCATCTCCTCCCTTCTCTCAACTAAATTTCTTCAACTTTTTTTCTCTGCATCGTATTTGGACTGGCTTGTCCAAATGGTAGGACACGATAAGATCATTCATCAGAAGCTCAAGGCATAGCAGTTGCTCTGAGCTAAGACCTACCTACTTGGTTAAGCTCCAACATACAGCACAGGAAATAAGAGATACTGCATTTCTTACCTAAGAAATATACTCTGGTAGTCCTATGATGGTACATGAAGTGGCAATGCAGCTTTATCAGTCCTTCAAAATAGCACTAAAAAGAAAGGCCCATTCAGAAACCCAGGAACAAGTTTGGAAGAAAAACCTTGAAGCTATATGCACCAGAAGATATGAATATACAAGGAGGATGGATGACCAACTACACACAGATTATTCAATTGAGCTTGCAACAGTCATTCTCCTCCATAAGGATATTAAAAACACTTGGGGCACATAGGATGCGGACAGCTGGCAGCATACATGTGACATGCATCAAGTGAATGCCTTTTGCCACCTATACTGCTCTGCACTAACAGATGGGTTACTGGGCAGTCATTTACAGACAACAACATCCCCCAACTTTGCCCACACAAACAGCAAGTAAAATGGCCCTCTAGTCAATCAAAAGTCAGATTTGAAATCAGACGGGTTGCTGATGAGCAAGAAAGAGGCCCTCTGATTTACTAAGCAAGAACAAAGTTGTAATTCTCCCAGTTGTATTAGTCCAAATAATCTGTCACTGCACTGGGAGTGAAAGAGCTATAGTTACCACACTCTAGAAATTCCCTAATGCATTCTTTCCCCCCAACAGCCTCATTAGACTTCTGGAAGGAAAAAATCACAGCTCTGAGGAGCAGAACAACTGCACAGGCCAACAAATGCTGCTTCGAGCTCAGTCGTTTATAAGACACTTTCATGGCAATCCATAAATGCAATTGGTTGTGGAAGAATTGTCAGACAGCAGCTCCCTCCATCTTATGCCATTGTCCTAAGGAAATCTGCTACGATACACCTCTGGACAACACAGGACAGGAGTGTACACAGTTGGAGTGACCTTCTCCCCTTGCCAGAAGCTTTCTACATTGTAGAAGAGCCATTTTTCTAACTTGCTTTTTGTTGAAGAAATGAAAGCTTCTCCTCCTCAAAGTAAACGGAGTACCAGCATGAGTTTTTGACATGCATAGGCATCTCAACTTTGTTGTCTCTATCACATCTGCTTCACCAACCACTTACACCTTGCATGCAGTTTTAAGTCTAAAGCACTCTCCCTCCCCACCAAATACAAAAATAGGAGCTTATGTTTTGCTCTCTCCATACTTTTGGTGTATGAGATTCCTATCTTTTCCCTCTCGATCCTAAAAGAAAACTTCAACCTGGTTGAGGTTGCACACACTGGAAAATGTTCACTGCCCGTAGCTAACACTGACAGCCTCCTCTCCACCAGCACTTTTTCCAACAGCACCTATTTACTGGGAGTATTGGAGCCCACTTTGAGCTGCGGAGAACTGTCACTTTGATGCTTCATGTTGGAGCTCCCCATCCTGTACAAAGGCTGCCACCACTGCTACTTCTGGAAGTCAGCTCCTCCGAGTCACGTAGCGCTGTACCCCAAGCATACAGTGACGGGATACCCCCCTTTCCCTACAAGAGATCCCCCTTACGCTCTTCCTTCTCTTGGAAGATACCAAGAGACAGGAAAAAGGCAGAAAACAAAAGCTTTCAACACAGTTTGAGATTGCACCACTTCCAAGAAGCCTGCTCTGGCTTTGATCTATTGATTTCAAGGCCCTTAATGTGGGAAGCTGAAATGCAAGTTTTCTCCACACAATCCTAAAATGAAAAAGAAAACTCAGTATGGCACTGGAGAATTAAGCGCCGCACTGAAAAACTAACAAATATTGAGGGGGGCGGAAAAACCACAAATACCAGATCTGCCTATAACCAGAATATGCACTCAAGAGTCTTGGTTGAAATCCAAAAATAAAAAGTAAAGAATTAAAACTATTATTCAGCAGTGCTACATCAGAGACGCTACCAAACTACAATGAATGGAAATTAATGAATAAAATCCCACAAGCACTGGTAGACAAGTTTTCTATTAAATCTTACTGGAATGTCACCTCAGAGCTACCCCTGTGAATTTTCATTCAGTTATCCCACAGCTATCTACAACAGCTTTGCTTACTTTCTCCCGTGAAGCTACTCACAAGAAGCAAAATGAGGGAAAGGAATGAAGTAGCAAAGCATTTATTACTGAGATGCATTTTTAAATGAAAGTATGGATCTTTTTGTTTAGGATACTCTGAGAAGGCTCTAGCACCAACTGCAGTGCATCCTTCATATGTGAGGCTGGGATAAATCCAGTTTGATGTTCGTCTTTGAAGAGCACCCATACCAAGCGAACCTCTGCAAATCTAACTGGGGACTGCTTCCTGGGAGAAAATAATCATCGAAAGATAAGCGAGGGAGGTGAAATTACTTTGCAGCTTCACCAGCTTTATTTTTAACACCCCGCTCCCTTTACGCTGATCTCCTCACAGGGAGTCTCTAAACCCTCAGCTGTGCTATGCCAATCTAAGAGGCTCTGGATGCCAGGAACCGCAACGCAACAGCCACCATCTCCACTTTCAGAAGTGGCCGCGTGCCTGGGCTGTCCGGAGGGAAAAACGTAACATTGCCTACAGCCCGTACCTCCAGCAGGCAGAAGTACCCACTTTGACGGAAAGCACCCATCAGCCCAGCACCCTCGGCAGAGGAGCGACATGGGTACAGCGGCACTGATCTGAGGGAAGGAGAAAATAAGTCCCCAGCAAGACTGAAGATCTGCATGTTCATAATTAAAATGTTTTGAGGGTATTTTTGCTTCTCTTTAGAAAAGGCAAGCTGTTTCTAATAAAGGATCATTTGAGTCGCTTGAACTTTGTTGATTTATGAGTTTTTTCATGTTATTCCAAAACTGAAGGGCCCCTTGTCGAAATAAAAATTGGTTTGGGGAAGGGTAGGATGTTAGGCTAAGCTTTTATATAATTTCTTTCAATTCAGGGAGAGTCACCTTTATGACTCACCGATTCTGACACCTCCTTTTTCTTGCCAGCATAACTTTTTCTGGAAAACAGTTTATTTTCTTGGCTATCTTTAATTGATCCAAACACTGGCAGAAGACAGACACTGCACATGCATGCTCCCAAATCAGGACTTTCCTTTTTTCAAACCACAACTTTAAAAAACCAATTCATCAGAATCAGGAAAACGATAAACAGAAAAAACAATTATATAGTTGCTGTCATTTTTTTTCTATGTAGATTACATATTTACAATTATGCTTCTGGATCGAAAGAAAATTTCCAGAGTTGGTTTTGTTGCAACAATACATGCAAGTTAGCCCACTGAAATGAATCAGAACAATCGCACGGAAACAGAGCCAAGGGATTCAGCACTGAACGCCCTGGTACACTGGGCATCCCTGCCCACGCCGGTCTGACAGAGCCAGGTCACTCCTGCCTCTCCTCATTCCTCCCTCCCCTTCCCCAAACCCAGTCAGAAAATGCTCGCTGCCAAACAGCAGACTTTAGCTAACACACCATAGCTCCTTTTTAATTTGGAAAAAAATTGGAAAATACAAGAAAAATTGTTAACAAAGGCAAGCAGTTAGTAATACTTAAAACAAAGAATTATGAAAAAAAAAAAAAGGTGGGGGGGAAACTTCAGTGCTTTTCCTCAGTCACTGAGGCTTCCTTTCTCTGACAGCAGACTGAAGAAAAATCTCTTATTTAAGAATTTTCTAGATTAGTAAAGCAGGCATTTGGATGAAGGGTTTTCAGAGTTTGTTTGGGGGGAGATGGAAGGGAGTACCCAATACACACATGTCAAGTATAAAACATGCATCACTGACATTCAAGAAATTAAATCATTAYGAGTTCCACAATCTCCTATAATATTTACATGCTATTGAAGACTGGATTTGGGGCTTACATTTGTTTTAAGACGTTGTAGGAAGACCTCCAAATTCCACCAGACCCACAATCTTCTGCTGTGATACAACAGCATAATGTAGGTCTGTGCATTTCATGAAAAACAGTGCTTGCAAAGCAAAGCACCACAAAGAGATTTTAACCTCAGCCCCCTGTCCTCTGTAGCCATGCAACCATTCTGCTCCCACTTGAAATCAGTTATTTATGGGCATCAGCCTCTGCTTACGCAAAAGCGAGACTGTGCTTCTCAAGTCAGAGCAAAGGTTACCACTATTTGTGCCAGTCTGTGGCCTGCTCCTGAAGCACAAATTCATCTGAGTTTCTTGGCCTTCTGGTTTTAGTGGAAAGGTCACTTGGAGCTTTTTTCTGCCACTCTGGAAATGGAGAGTTTCAATACTGGAAGATACACTTTTCTTCATCTTCAGTTTACAACTTCTCCTTCCAAGAGTCCTATCCTGTGTAAGGGACTTCACATGATGCAGTGCTATCAGGCATTATCAATATCGCATGTTAAAGCCCTTGACCTGCACTGTTGCTGAATGTATCAGATCTAAAATAAATTTTGGGAACTCTTGTGTATTCATCTTTTTACAGATTTCAGCTCCTCACTGTTGGTGAGAAAAACCTGAATCACAGCAATGTATGATCTGAGGAACAGCAGGCAGGTAACAGCCAAATTTATCTTTTAAATGATACTGTAATCCAGCCAGAGACTTGATTGCTCACGACTGCAATACTGTACTGAGATCTACCAACACCTACAGGAAAGGAAACAATAGGGAATGTATTTACAGTCTCAGGATGAGGGCTCCTGTTTTTTTGCACTACATAGAGTATGTGCASCCACTTTCCCTATAGCTTGTAGATAACTGGAGGGCTGGAATTCTCCTGAATTCCTCCTTTCGGTCAGATGGAGGTAGGGACATTTTGGAGGTTGGAATAGTATAGGGAAAAGACATCACAGAGAATTTTTCCTTTCATGCTGTTCCTGAAACTCACTGTGGGATCGATCACATAGTGCAAAAATCCCTGTCTTATTTCCAGCACAAATCAGGATCACGGAGAAAACTCTGTGAAGGAGAGATTAATGAGGAGCATTTCCCTCTCCCCTTGTTCATTCAGCCGAACAAAGCAGAATTAAAGAATTGCTTCCCCTGCCTCCACCACACTGCTCCTTAGCCTATGAAGTGCTCTATGAATCACTGACAATGACGCCAGAGCCAAGAAGCCACAGCAGTATTATTTTTCAAAATCTTAGCTTATCAAAGTTGATTTCAAAATCAAGCTGTCTTTGATACTAGGCATGAGACCTCAAAACAGCAGAAACCAGCAAAATAGCGTTTCTCTTCAAATGGGAAATGAAGCGGATTTTCTCCTTTCCTCACCAACCAAGAAGTCACTAGACTATTTTAAGTCAATTTTAACATCAGATGCAAGTTCTATTATTAACTCTATTGTTAAGCTAGCCATTCTACATACCCACATACAATAAAAAAAAATAGTAAACAGTAGCAAGCTATACCAGAACTGAGCAGAGTAACTATCAGGGTAGAGGATTCTTATAGCCAACTAATACCACAAACAAAAAACTTCTTAAGGATTTAGCATCTGAATTCTCAAGAATTAAGCCAGCACATCATCTTCTGAAGATCTGAAAAGGGAAATAATTTTAATTCCTTATTTGTCAATTATAGCAGTACACAAGGAATTAAATAACAAAAAAAAAAAAAAAATCTCACATAGCCAAGGAAATAAGTCGTATTTACAGTTTTCTAAAATAAAACAGATTTAGCAGAAATAGTTAGATTGGAAGCCAAACACATTTTACACTGCCTTGAGGAGTTTCTGCAAAGGAAACTCAGTAGCATACCCTGAAAATGCCTGCCATAAGCCATAGGAGTTTTGCTTTTGTATAGAGAAGGATCTTGTTCATGTAAACAGGCTCTTAAGCAGTACAGTAATATAAGCAACAAATAAAGTAGCATTAAAAATAAAATTAAGTGGTGTTCACTCACCCACTGTCAAGAAGTTGTAGATGCACAGAATAATTCAGGCTGGCAGGGACCTCGGAGGGCCTCTAGTCCAACCTCCTGCTCCATGCAAGGGCAGCTCTCAGGTCTGACCAGGCTGTTTCAACTTTGCTCAGTCAGGCATGAAATCGTCCAGGGCTGGTGATCTCCCAGCCTCTCTGGGTGACCTGCATCAATGCTCAACTGGCCTTCTGGTGAAGAAACTTCTCCTTACCCCAAGTCATAACTGTCCCTAGTTTAGTTGTATCTCACCCTCCTGCCACATACCTCTGTGAAGTGCCTAGCTCTGTCCTCTCAAAAACCTGCCCACAGGTGCTGGGAGGCTGCTGCCATGTCCCCACAAAGCCACCTCTCCTGAAGAAGCCCAGCTCCTTCAGCTGCTCTCACGGCAAGTCCTCTAGCCCCAACCAGCCTGGAGGCTCTCTGCTCAGCTCCCCCCAGCTTACCAATGTCCCTCCCGCACTCTGGGCCCCAAAACTGGATGCAGTATTTCAGGGGTGGCCTAGCAAGTGCCAAGCAGAAGCAACCAACCACGTCCATCAATCTACCAGTTCCAGAACAACTACAAAGGGCTAACCTCTCCTGCTGCTAGGACACTGCAGACTCGTGCCAAGCCTGTTGTCCCGCAGGTCCCCCAAGGTCCTTTCCAGCAGAGCTGCTGCCCCAGCAGTCACTCCCCACCCTGTCCCAGGTACAGGGAGTACATTTATTCTGGTTATAAAATAAAAGGCAGTAATAGGCAGGACTTTTTCATTTTAAGCTGGGGTGTGTTACAGTTCTTCACATTCTTACAAGGCTGTCTCGAGGACAYGCACTGCAGCCCTTTCACCTGAGACAGCAATTAACATAGCTGGGAGAAGTTTCAGCTATCAATTTTGATGTTGTTATCGGTGCCACAGTAGCTGTTGTAGTCATTGTGATCTAAGGGACTGAGTGGGGCAAGGAAAGACAATACTTTCTTCTTTAAATGATATATTGGAAGGAGAAGGAGGGAAAGCTTAGATCTTCAGGGTCTGCATGCCAAAAGGTTCATACCTTCCCCCTATGCAGCTGACCTTTTAAATGACACTTTCACCCCTATAAATCTTGCTTTTTCTGTAACATTGTTCCAAAACAGTTTTTGTTGGGATGCTTGCAGAGAACCAACACACAAAAGTGTTCATCCATGGATGAAAAGCTTCTGGTAGCTTTTTCAAATGAAAAGTAATACAGTTTTCATAACCTGTTGTAGAATAACACTTCCCAGATCAGCCAACACATTTTAGAAGCTAGAAAACAATTCTGCTGTATCAATCTGCTAATTATCCTCCATACTTGGGAAAAGATCCCACCTTCCTTTCTAGAGGACCAATACTTTCCTTAC
>JASVER010000005.1:18694930-18842042 GCA_030449065.1 Oceanodroma leucorhoa
GTGCAATGAGGTTACATAGTTGCGTTAACTGATCTTCACCACCAATTGCATAATGGCATTCCGGACTCTGGTGTTAAGGGCAGATCTTTTACCTATATTAAAATTTAGTACTGAAAGGAGAAATTAATTCAGTTTTAAGGCAATTAACAGCTCAGTCCTGCATTTCCTGACATTACCCCTTTATCAATAGTATTGTTGTTCTGATTATTCTCACCCCCATGCCAAGCGCTACTCGTAACATGGTTTAAGCGGATCTTATGACAAGGGAATTGGGTCCATGTATACAGGACAGGAGGCTGGCTGCCAGGCAACTGGGAGAGGAAAAAATTTCTAGAAGGTGGTAGTCTGACAGGGTCAGAGAGTTTGGGCCGGTTCTTCTACCCCCTTTAAATCATTTTAGTTTTCATTCCACTGAATGACTAACTTAGCCAGAATGAAGAGCATCCCATCTGCCCTGTCCGCAGTCCCTAAATGCTGCCCAGGTGGAGATTTAGAGATAGCAATGAAGAATTCATCTCCAAGTCCAGTCACTATAACCACAGTAAAGTTATTCTGCATTCACATCCATCTAGGACCAGAAGCCAGCCACACACCTTTTGACCCTTCATGGTTGCCTTATAGACATTGTGGGAAGGATTCATCTGGCCTAACTTTAGCTGTCCACAAATCAGACAACTTGTCTAAGCCATTTGCACAGGTTTCTTCTAGACTGAGAATACACTTGCTCACTTTAATAAATTAATTCCCAACACATTATGTAAAGTATATAGGTAAGACACTCTTCCAGCAGAAGAAAAAAAAAAAGAAAAAAAAGAAAGGCTGAACGCTGAGAAATTCGAACTGTAGGCACTGCTTGGAGGCTACTTCAACAACTTTTCTACAATTTTTGATTAATGAAACCATACAGTCTTAAAGCTTAGTGCATCTTTCTACACTCAAATAGTTGTATTCAAATACTCTCACAGGCAGCCGGACTGACTTCTCTGGAACTGCTCACTGGAGAAAATGTTGGATTTGATCCATTCCTATCCAAGTAACAGCAAGACTGCAGTGGCACCCAAAGGTCCCAGTCTGGCTAGAGGCACCACTGTTCTAGGAACTGTATCAATATCCAGTGGACCTGGAATCCCTATTCAAGGATCTTAAAATCAGCTTCAAAGCAAAGGAAAAGTAGATGTCTACACATATTTGGAAATAGAAACACTCCTGTGGGACACAGGTTATTTGTATAATCTGTGAATCAGATAGCTTAATCAATACTTTTCATCAAAAGAGCTTTATCTCTGATGTTCCTCAAAGTCAGGGCACCCCACTTAGTTTCACTCCACATTTTCAAGGTCATCTAAACAAACTCGTGAATTCCTCAAGTTCCAGACCCCCCCAGCAGATTTTCCAATCAAGTCCCTTCACCMAGTAGACAAGATTTTGTCAATTAACTACCTTCATCTCCTCTGAAGTTGCATTTCTGCAATGGGAGCCATAAGCCTCAGCTCTCTCACACTTATCCACACCAAGGCAAGACACCCTAAAGAAACCTTGTTTCCAGACTCCTGGCACAAGACAGTCACATGAAGTTTATTTGCCGAAGTCACTTTCCTGGTTCTATACCCCTCATACTCTTTCACAGAGACGGTGGTGCAGAAGTGGCATGCCTATTCTGCTGTATGATGTGACACATCCAGAAGCACTTAGAAATACACCTGGCCCCACCACTTCTCCAAGGAGCAGTGCCACTGCTACCAACTCAAAACCGCCACCTTCAATATGGAAATCTAACGGAGGTAAGTGTTCTGCTAGAAGGAAAAAAGAAAATAACCCCCACACCCCCAACAAACCCCTCTCGCTGGCAAACTTCTCCTTAACAAGAGAATTCTCAAAGGGAATATATATATAGCAGAAAAGTAGCAGACTTATTAGAAGTTGATGCGGTTTAGCCTATACACATCTAGAGGGAACGGCGAAGTCAAGCGCTGACCATAAGGGACAGAAAAACATAACTGGTTTATTATTATCATACAACTATAAAGGAAGCATTCTTATCAGCTGGCAAAGCTTCTAAGGAACGTAAGTCTACGGAAAAGCCATTCCTAATTGAACCAAGTCTCAACAATGAGGAGAGAGCATATTAATGAGGCAAGGCTAGGAGGTGCGATGAGGAGATAACAATACTCTTAGGAGTTACACTGGTATTAAATGCGACTTTATTACTGTATTACTCTCTTCTGAATCTTTGCAGCAAGAATAACTCTGTTTACACAGATGTTCTTTCAACCATCAGTTATGCTAGTTTAAACACACATACAGGGAACCTTGACATTTTAAAATTAAAGGCCATTAGATGAAATTAGATTTGTTATTTTGCTGTAGTAACCCGCTAGGCTTTACAAGGCTGATATATTCTTTCAGTGAAACTGAGATGCATTAATTGAAACGAGATACCGCACCTTTAATAATGCAGATTGATGTAGCTCTCTCACAGGGTTTTTCATTTGGTGCCTTTATTTTAATTCCTCTGAGTGCTACTAATATGGTTTGTTTTATCGTTAAGAGGGCATTCTTCACTTAAGTAGCACATGCCAAGCTAAACTCAAATAATAGGACTGGTTTACTGTTACACAGAGGGAAGCACAGTTGATATTTATGCAAAATTAAATACGCGTGCAAGGCTGAACTCCGATTTCCCACCCGAAGTGACTTGCGGTCATAGCAGAAAGTCCACAGAATTCCAAAATCCCACCTTCTGCAACACACAGGTGACACCAAATCCATCACCATTGAAAATACTCTCTTACAAAACACAACTGCTAAATATATAAGCAGTCTTTGCAGCAAGAGTCAGAGCTCTGGCCCTTTTCCCCGCTCAGGGGAACACCTTAGTGCCACTGGTTCAGAGCTCTAGGGAGAGACAAGAGGATTATTATGAGGATCCACCCAAACCTCAGTACAACTTAGACTCCCCTATCCTGCAACATCCAGATTAAAGTAACACTGGCAGAGGAAAAAGAAGACTTCTGGCACCCAGAAGACCTGCTCTGGTGAAAGGTCACAGACCCAAGGAGTAAAGACAAGACCCCTAAGACCCCTGGACCAGAGGAAGGGAAGTACCTCAATCCTTGCAGATCTAGACATTCATCACTCCGTGTCCTGGCTCCCCATCTGTAAAAAGAGGGCAGCCTCCCTTTCCAGCCCCACCAGAGGAGAAATGCACTGCAGACCACAGGGTGGATTCCTGTCAGCGCTACACAATGGTGACAGTGCTCACACGAGGATTTAAACCAGATGAGAATCCAGCTAGCGAGTCACACAACTTAATCATTAGAAATAAAAACGCACAGCAAGCTCAGAGTTTTCGATCTGTCCACTTCTGCTTTAATTTCCTTGTGTGGCACTACTTTACAGCCTAAGACAGGTTTTAAGCTGTCTCACACTGCTAACATCCTCACTAGCTTGTCTTCCCCATACTACAGAGGTTCACCAGCCCTGCTTGCAACCATAAAGGTTTCTTTTATTTTCGTTTGAGAGAAATGTCATTTTAAATGGTCAGAAGTGAGCTGGAAGACACAACACACTGGACATTTGCTAACGTCTCTAGGCCAAAGAATAAATTGGTGAGAGACAATTACAGAGCCAGCTGAAGCAGATGGGTCTAGTAGCCAGACACAGCATGACCCCGATTTCTGGTTTTCACCCAAATCAATAGGGCTTGGCACACTGAATGTTGTTACCTGTAACATTCCTTGATTTTTTATTTCTTTTTAAGATTGACATTGCTTTTCAATAACTTTGGACTAACGTGTCAAGTTCTGCATAATTCGCTCAGTCCAAATCATCCAGATTTAGAATAGTGAATGCTGAGCAGATTTTTGGAAGAGATAATAACCCTCATGCTCCAGAGCTTAAGACAAACTGGGATTAAAAGGAAATGTAATGTTAGGCAAATTAAGCCACATTTGCTTCACTGGCAGCTTCCTCCTCCTTTCTCTTAGTAGGAGCATCCACTCTGGGCATTGCTGGAAAGGCAGATGCTTCCCTCTCGCACCACAGCCATGGCGATGCTCCAGGCTCCTGTCACGCTCCCGCAGGCAAGAGGAGGGTGGCAATAGTAACAGCACATTACAGCTCTGTCATTCATGCATCAAGCAGATTAAAAAAGTGAAGGAGGAAGCACAAGAAGTTATAGACAGCTTCCTTTGTACACATGGACCTCTCAGGCCTGCAGGGAGGGCCCAAGGAGTTAAGTGCCCTTCTGCTCTGGTCACCAGGCCCTGGGTCACACAAGAACAGGCGCAAGACCTCCCGTCACGGTGAACTGCGGAATAAACTGCCCAAGAGGGAAGTTTCCGCCTGACCCACAAGTTTCTGCTCTTACACAGGAAAATTTATAGTCCCTTAATTATTATCACGCCTGGAGTGACTGCTGGCAGCTTTGTTACCTACAGAGAATTGCTTCGCCATTGAGTTCTTGGCTTCATTAGCAGTCAGCAGAACTCATGGTCACAAGGTATTTTATGTACCATATGTATGACGGAGTCATGTGCCTCTCTCTTGGTCCCGTACTATGAAGAAGGCTATATAGAAACCATCGTATTCATCTTCCCAAGACAATCACTGTTTATATGCACTTAACTTTTCCTCTTCCAGGCTGCATACTCACCTTTCCTTGGCACAAAAACCCTTCTTTTCACATTCCTCATTGTTCTTCTGCCTCTGGTCCTACACCAGCCAGCTTACTGTGTCAGCGCCAATTCCCTGAAGTCTGACACAGCATTACCTTTCTGGCTGATATTGGAGTGAACCATTACAGTCTGAAATTCAGGGCTTCAGGGAATCTTAAAGTCACAACAATTTTAACAAGAGTTTACCTAACCACTGTCGGAAAACGGAATCCACCGAGGCTTACTAAAAGCTGCAGATTAAATTCAAAGCCTGCAGCTGAAGGGAGCTGTTACCCTGGTATTTGGGTTTATACCACCTTCACGCGTATTCTGTACTGGCAATCAGATGAAGAGCTATTTAAAGTGTCCCTATTGTTACATGCCAAAATATTTAACTATTAAATTTCACCCGCCACCTGCCTGTCTTTGCATTTTGTGGCACGAGCAAACAGCAAGCAGATCTATTTTTCTGCCCTGCCTGAAGAGCGAGGCTGAATGTCTCTCCCTGGCTCGGCTAAGCGATGGGAGAAGGGGCTGCGGGACTGCCGGGGAGCCCTCCCGCGGGACGCGCTGCCCCAGGCACCCCCCGCAGCGGCGCTGACCCGCCCCGGCCCGCCTCTCCGCCCACTGCGGAGCGTTACCTGCGCGGCCGCGGCCACCACCCGCGGGCCGAGACAGCTGGAAGGGCGCAGGGCCGGAGGATTCCCCAGCAGGGGGGGCAGCGGGGGGCCCTCGCCGCCCCCGGGACGCAGCGGCTGGGAGCCCCGCTGGGGGACGCATCCGCGCCCGCTCCGCGCACCTGCGCGGCTGCTGTTTACAGCCGCCCCGTTCATCCCGACGCCGGGGGCGGGGAGGGGAAATGCGATTAAGAGATTAAGTTTGGAAGAGATGCGCGGGGGGGGCGGGGGTCCATGGGTCCATCCAAAGGCGCGCAGGCTGCGCGGGGGCCGAGCAGTGGCCCGGCGGGCCCCGGCCGCTTTCCCCGCAGCGAGCAACGCGGGGGAGGGTGGCGGGGGGGGGGGTCGGGACGGAGGTCGGCGTGGAATAAAATGCCCGGCGGACCCCGGGCGGGGGGGGGGGGAAGGACACCGGGTCGCCCTAATGGGCGTCGGGCGTCCGCACCCCTGCCATCCCGCGGTCTTACCTCAATCCACTTCTGAGCCTCGGTGAAGGCCAGCTCAGGCTGGGGGGACTCGGGGGGAGGCTGAACCTCTCCCAGCTCCAGCCCGGGACTGGCCATCTGCAGGGCCCCGGCGCGCCGCGGCTGCGGCGGGGGAGCAGCCAGGCACCGAGCCGCCAGCCCGAGGTGAGCTGCGGCCGCAGCGGGGGGACGCCGGAGGCCGCTGCCTGCCTCTCCCTGCCTCTCCCTGCCTCGCAGCCGCCGGGGCGGGGGCCGGGGGCGGCGGCGCTCTGCAGCCCGGCTGGCTGCAGCTCGCCTGCGGTAACCGCTCTCCGGTTGCCGGAGTGCCCCGTCCGCCCGCCCTGCCGCCTCGGTCCTCCCGCCCCAGTCCTCCCTCGCTGCCGCCCCGCCCGCCCCGCCGGCGGAGCGGAGCTGCGCTGCGCTGAGCTGCCAGCTAAAAATAAAACAGACGGGCGAAGCCGCTTTGCCTTCAGCCCATGCAAATGCCCGCGCCGCCGCCTCCCCGCCGCGGGCACCGCACCGCACCGCACCGCATGGCAGGCGGCGCTGCGACCGGGGGGCGGCGGGACCGGGCACCCCTCGGGGCGCGGGGACGATGGCGAGGCCCCCGCGGCTTTGGAGGGGCAGCCGATCCCCCCCACCCCGCAGCTCCTGGAGGGCACGGAGGCGAGCTGCTGTTGTATTAAACACCTTAACATTAATTAATGTTGTTGGACGAAGCACCTGAGAGCCTCCAGCCCCCCGCGGCGGGAAAGGCTTTGCTCCCCCCCCAGACCCTCCCCCTCCTGCCCAGGGGCCGGGGGGTCCTGCCCCAGGAGCGGAGCGCCGGCAGGTGCCTCTGCAGGCACCTCCTCGTCTTGCTACGGGGTGAGAGTGGCCTTGCAAAAATGTGTGAGGGTCAGCACAGTACCTGACAGCATTTCTCTTCTTTCAAAAGCAAAGCAGACATCAAGGTGTGATTAAAAAACACCGTGCGTGAATACTCTTTTTTTCTCTTTATGCAAGGGAAGAAAACAAACTCTGTCCTGCAGAGACTTGCATGCCTAACTTGCATCGTGTGAGTACTCCTAGCTCGAACAGATGCTCTTGAGTCTAAGGTTAAGCATAGAAGTTTCTAGAAATAGGGGAAAAAAAAATTTCACGAGGCCTTTTCAAAGCCAAATCCTAAAAATCTTCACTCATAAGTGTTGGAAAGATGAGCCAAAGTTACTTGCTTGTATTCAAGCATAGAAAGATATCTGTGGGCTGGAAATGTAGGTATGCGAACATCAACCACTACTGCTAAGTGGAGTTTTTGAGAGGGGATTATAACAGGCCACATTTTCAGCTTGTCACAGTTGTCAACAACTTTTCACTAGAAGCAAACTATAGGATCTACTTTTCAACATTCTCTTATTTTAGGCATGAATTCGCCTCAATTCAAAACTTGGGATTTTGAATCTTGTTTGTTGTTATAAATTAATCAAAGCAAAAAATGCTAGCTCTTCAAATATATTTATATTACATAAATTCAGATATTCAACTCTATTTCAGTTCTGGGATTTTGTCTTTATTGTTCTCTACCTTTTGTTTTGGTCTTTGCTTATTGTTTGAAACTTGCTGGAATAATGAAGGGCCTAAAAACAGGACATGAGTTTCTAGGGATTTTTCTGAGAACTGCAACTAGATGAAAACTGGATGAATGGTAATCTAATCTCAAGCATTTAAGAGGAAATAATAAGTGTATTTTTAAATACTTATGCCAGCACAAACTATTTTCTGATTCTTGTAATGTTTAAACAACACTGATGAATATCAGACATCAATTAGATTTATTCTCCTGGGGCAGTGGAAGACTAACAATTTAAAATAATTATCTTACCTCTTTTTTTAATACCATGCGATATCGAATGTATGATTTTGCTGTCTGGTGATCTCAACATCACTTCTCAGAGAACTAAAAGAGCTGGAATGGGCTGAGGTAAGCATCGTACCACACAGAGCATCTGTTCGAGACAGAGACCACCACCACATACCTTGTCTTAAACTGAGAGGTGGACATTCATTTCTCATTTACACAGTCAATTTTCATGGATCACTAAAGACAATGTGCTCTTATACACACTCTTATACCTACCCTTACATTCAAGCATATACATCTTTTAAAATGGATTAAATCCACGCAAAGACACGTGGATGTAGAGCTAGTGCAGTCCTTTAAAAAGCCCTGTCTTGTATTAAGGAATGTAAAAGACACCCTGAATGGCAGCAGAAATCTGGCCACTTCTTTCCTAATCCTAATCCTGAACCTGCTTCCCATTCGGTCAAGTACGAGGCAGCATCCCTACCTCCCTGTTCCCATGGAAACACACTTCTAGCATCAGCCCAGCTTGCCTTTATTTTTTTTAAACCACCATCTGCCTGGAGAGTTGCAGGGCTTACTCTAAGCCCCTTGAATACCCATCATACGTTTTTCAACGGTTTTCCTTTCCCTATTACAGCTGCCCTGGCAACTGGAACAGGAGACAAAATATGAAAACGAGCACCTTAAAAACTTCAGCAAGGTTTTCCTGATGTCACTCTGCTCCTCCTGACCAGAAACATTACCAGAAACATAGCGACAGCAACAAAATAGGAACATTTTTCTTGTAGCTGTTTGCAAAACTCTCTTCCTTCAAAACAAATGCTTTGGTTTAGCTTCTCTGTTTTTCTTTCCAGTAAAACTCAAGCTACCATCTCAGTAGTCCTTATCGCCTGCAACAGACTTGCATCTGTACTTGTTAGACAGGGGAAAACCTATGGAGGATCAGACATCAGTGTCGAGCTGTGTGTATTTGTCCAGGTGCAGTCACCCTTCCCAAAAGCAGACTGCACATGGACAAGTAAAGCAATTATGGAAAAATGTGTAATATGGTGGTTATAGGAGAAGGTAGAAGCAGAGGAAGAGGGTCTTCTCTGATTATCAGGAATCTCTCTGCTGCTGTTCACAGAAAGAAAAATAGAGGCTTTTAGGAAGATACGATTTCAGGTAGAGTGAAGGTTAAACTTGTATTAACCGGTTTAGTCTTCTACCCAATTTAGTTTTCTCTGCTGGAAAGACAAACTCTCCTGTTCCTTTTTGTCTTCAACTTAATATCTAAAATCTTTAACCCTCTTGAACAGCAGGGGGTTAATAAGGCCTGATTGGTGTCGTGGCAGGCCTGATCTTATCCCACAGCAGCAATGAACAGCTTGTGTTGACGAAGCTCTGTCCTGGGCAGCTTCTGCCACTATAATGTGTCTCCCTGAAGGAGCTGGTCTGGYGCTCAAGACCAAGCTCTGTGCAAAAGTACTGCTAGATGGCATCTTTTTCCTCTTCCTCCTTTTCCTGGTTGTATTAACCTGACAATAAACCTTGTTCTTCAAAGCAGACGTGACACAACGTGCTTCCAGTAACATAGGCACCCTCCATTTGGAAAAAAATTACTTTTACCAAAAAAACATTGCACAAAGAGCATATGGGTGAAACACCCAAGGATCCTCTATTTCTATTCTATTTTACCTGGCTTATTAATCTTTTCTTTGTGAGCTTTTATAAATGCGCCTTAAACCAGCAAGGCCCCTGGGCTGGTTAAGAAGGGAAGTTATCCTGCTAGCACCAGGACTTTTCTGCCTCCTTATCTCCTCCACAATCTGTCAGTCCTGACTCATATTCTCTGAGCAGATCTTTTTCCCCCAGACCATAATGGTCATAGCTGGGGACGTTGCATAATCCTGGGCCAGATTTCAGAGAAGTCTGAGCTGAGCTAAGCGGACTGCTCTGGCTAAATATCTTCTCAGTTGTTTGCTCAAGGACTTTTATACATTTCATTGGTTTGCTTGTCTTTTTTGTCCCTTTAACAAACCACTGAATATCACACAGAGAACTTGAGGCCGTATGGTATTTATTTTTAAAATTCTGGTTGGAATTCCTTCGTTCTCTAGAGTATAAAACAGGGGTAGGCACATCCAGCACAGCGCTGTATAACCTCCAGATTATTTCAGAGCTGCTCAGAGATGTAACCTCTGAGCTGTCAGAGGACTCACACCATTGCAAAGAGCAACGAGGCTGCCTGGTGATGGTGCGGGAGTTGGATAGCCTTGGCATAAAGCATCCTTGGTATTAATACCTCTCAACAGGTATTAATCCTGCTGGAGAGTATTTGGAGATCTTTTACCGAAGGCAGGTTGTGCACTTCCACAGCTTGTCATGGGTGAAGGGGTGAACTGAGAGGTGGGCTGAGTGAGTGGATGAGAGGAACCCTCACAGCAACATCTGTCAAGGCAGAGGAGGGTGGTGGAAGAGAACTCTACCAGAAATTTAGCATTTTCTTCATTGATTAAGCTAGACTCAAACACAGTTCAACTCTCCGTGACATGCAGCCTGTYTTTGAGACCAGGTTGGTAAAGGTATCCACTCAGAAGCAAGAGATAGAAAAACCCTGATTTTGAAAAATGACTCAAGGAAGACTGTTCCCATTCAAGAGTTTTTTTAATTTATTCTTTAAAAACTTACAAGCTAAAAGAAAAGTGACACCAGCGCTTTAGTTATTTTTAATTCTCATGAAAAATCAATGAATCTGAGATTGTAAGAGCATGTTGATTTTTTCCAATCACTCAAACAAATGTTGTGACTTCACATTTTATTTAATCAGGGCATCTGCTGTGGCGCATTTGCAGTGTTCAGCATGTGGCTGACAGCACCTGTTTGTTTACCCCRGCCATGCTGTCTTCTATCACAGTCACTTTCTCTCTGCTACCACTCACTCAGCAACATACTGTCAGGCTTGGCATCGATGTTCTGTGTCGTTCTGGGAATCACAGGAGTGGATGGATCATCCGAGTTTGCTCTTTCCTTGGAGAAAAGCAGTATTATCCCTTCTCACCCTGTCCCGGGAGAGTGTGAAGCCCTTTTGTGAAACAGTTTTTCTCCATTTTGGAATTTTATATTGATTTTTGAAAGCTAATACATCCAATTGTCTCCTGGTAGCTGAGCACCATTTGATGTTTTCCTATTTGCCTATCTTTGCATTTAATTAAATTTTTAGATTTTAAAAGCTGTTGACTATCCAGGATCGATATCCTACTACACATGTTGCTATTTAGCTAGCTATCAACCTAATGGATCAGAGTGCAGGTGATTCAAAATGAGAGATCCCACGCATAAATGCCTGTCACTTACAAAGCATAGGTTTTGGGGTCTTCACCATCCTCTCTGTTCCCTGTGTAACAAATCCCTGATCAGTATCTCTGTGTTTTGAGTGCTGCTACGCTTTTAGGTGTGGGGTTTTCCCTGCCCAGCCCTCCTTTCTGGCTTTGACACTTGGTTCTGCCTCTCCTGGCGGCCTCCAGATCCCAGGCTGATAGCTCTGCTGATTGCACAGAGCCTGGCTCAGCTTCTCCTTTCATCCGCAGCCACGGTCAGTTCTCCCACTCACCCAAACAACCACTTCCTTCCTTCTTTATATTGTTCTCATCAAGACCTGCCTTTCCTCTGGTATAGGAAATTCCTATATCCAGCCTCCTCTTTAACGAGCATTTTTTTCTCCACCAGCCTGCTTTTCTTCATCCCAGCCAGCCACAGTCTCCTGTCTCTCAGTTCTGTAACTGCATTCAACCCTATTCTCTATCTCTCTGGTTCCAGGTACTCCTCCCTCTTGTTCACACACAGTAGGTGGAGGGACAACACAACAAATATAAACCATGAAAACCACTGGGAAAGAAGAGCAGAAAGAAGGCTAGGGAAAGGAGAAATATCACAAGTAAGTGATACCAGGTTACACAAGGCTAAAAAGACATAAATTGGGTTGACTGAAGAGCAGTTACATAAAAAAGAAGTGGACGAGTGGTGGAAGGGAAGTGAAGCAACCTGAAATAAAGAGGTACCAAGGTACAGGAAGGAATAAACGTGAGCACAAAACCAGTAAACTCATCAGGCCAGGGAGCATCCTTTCATTCTGTGTTCGTAGCTACCAAGCGCAGCAAGGTCCAGGTCAGTACATGTTCTTTCTAGGGCCTCTGGTAAAACACATAGCATATTACGAAAGGAAAATGACCACACGCACGAACCAGCAACTGAAAGAGGACTCTGAAGGAAAGCCCAGCTTTTCCACCCCGCTCTGTATGCCCGGAGCTGCGGAGTTCTGCTCTCTTGACAGGTCAAGTTGGGAAAAGGATGTGGCAGGACAATGGGCCTTTCACCCGCTGTTATCAAGGATCTTTTTAGCTCGTTAAAACAAAAGCACATTGGTGGGAGCCGGTGCTCATAGGTTTGTGTACCTGCCAATGTGACAGCCAGTTTCTTTAATGAAAAAACAACAAACAGCCTTTGCTTCTATGCTGAGCTGGAAGCAATGCAGAAGGGCAAAACAGTATTTCCCTTCCAGTTTTTTTCTGAGTTTGACTGCCTTTCAGCTACTTTCTTACAAACTCTTTCATTAAAGACTGGAAGTGGAAGCGGGCTGTTCTTCCAAACGCGGTCCGATCCAGAGCAGGAATTTCCACTTCCAGTATGTATCTGCAATAATCTTCCAGATGATTTTGCACTCTGCTCATTTCAATGCATCATCTTTCGCTGCTGCCAGCCTCCCAGTACGCATCTTACCCCATTTCACCATCCTGGGTAAGTTTTCAAACACATGGAGTTACTCCAATCTTTCTCAGTGAGGAGTGGCATTACATGGTAGAGGGGTTTTAGTACCCTCAGGGAGATGTTCCTTAACACCTCTTTCATAGGGCCATCACCTAGGAATTGGCTCTTTTCAGTCAGCTAACGTGCTCAGAGAGCCCATGCCAGCTGCGAGTTCAGTAAGTGCAGCTGAGTCTGTCTAGGCTCAGTACATGAAATGGGAAGTTGCCCGAGCAGGTTGTTCGGCGGTCTGTAAACCTCTGCAGCAAGCTGTAGCTTCAAAGAAATGCTATAGAGTTGTGTTATTTGGGGGAAGGCAGGGGCTGTCACGTATGAGGCAGCACGCAATGAATGCAGTTAGAAACCTTTGCCAAACTGGTGTCAAATGGGATGAAAATCAAACTTCTACAATAAAACTATACATGGAAAAAGGTGCATTGGAAGCCAAGTCCTAGTTTCCAAAGTAAATTCCTGGGTTCTGATATTCCTTTTCTTGGTTTATAACAAATTTTGTGTAATGGTGGCGTAACCATGTAGTTCACCAAACTATTTTGTTTTTCTCAAATGTGCAAAAGGAATGGCAAAAAAATCTCTCACTGATGTTAGAACAGCTATTTGCTGGGTAGTCGCTGGTGAAAGTTTGAGAACCCTGGGAAAAGGTATATCAGCCTTTAATTTTAGCAGTCACTCACATCATCCAGAAAGAACTGGTAAACGTTATCTTCCCTTTTCTTTTCTTAGTAACTTTCCCCTTGGAGCAGATCAAAAGGGAAAACCTGTATCTGGAATTAAAACACTGGGCTTTATCCAAATTTATTTGGGGTATTAGCTGGTTCACAGTGAATTGGAATATTCGTTTGCTCAAGATGAGGAAATAGGCAGCTAAAAGTGGAAAATGGAAAGGAAAAAGAGAAGCAGGGGCAGAAAACAAGAAAAAAAGAAAAAAGGTGAGAAAGAAAAGCAAAGGCTTCATGCAGTAGGCCAGCAATATATCTTATTTAGCAACATTATAATTTAGTTCCATGACACAGGAATATTCAGGGTTTTTTCTCCTATGTATTGAATTTCTAAAAGGCAATATTTAGCAAAGGATTGTGTTCAACTGGAAGCAAGAGAAAGCAGTAAGTATAGATACAGGTGAGTTTATTCCCTGAAGGCAGGCTGTCTTGCTCAGTGATCTCCTGCAGCCTGACAATCCTTGCAGAACAAGACACTCATCAAAGCCTGTGGAGGTGCTTTGGTGCAACAGGTACCGTTTCTGGGACAGACGGCATCTGTCATGCCATCACAGACATGATGGGCACATATTCATAAGAGTCAGGGTGTCAAAATCATCCATCAGTCCAAACTCAAAAGAAGACTATCATGTTTTTGTTTTGCTCCACCCATGATTTCAAAGGATGGAGTATTATTTACAACCCTGCCTAAATTACTACTGTGAGTTAGGAGGAACTGTGGACATCTCCCCAGATAGATAGCAACGTTTCTTATACAGCCCTAAACTGCAAGTACCAACAGGTTGATATGCCTTAGTAATATTATTTCACCACTTACCCACACACACACCCCCTCAGCTGAAAACTCATTCACTGGAGCTACTGATGGCAGAAAATGTAAATTTCTTCTCAAACATGAGAAGAAACAGAATACTTCCAATACATGTGAGACATTTAGGTATTAAAGAAACAAGCAGTACTATGACTGTTTGTTGGGCCTTCCTATAACCTTTCAGTGCTCCTAGAGAACTACTTCTTCTGCTGTTTTCTGGACCTCTTGGAGATCAAACCTGACCTCACTGAAATCCCTGGGAACTTTTCTGAAGATAGAAGGCTCTATCCCACAAGAGTGTAGGTCCAGCAGGGCCTTCCACACCTCTCGGGGTTGGAAGGGTTCACGTAAGCTTTTCACTCTGCTCTTTCGAACCCAGACATAAGTTCATTCTTCTTCCAGCTGGTCAGACGTGAGCCAACTCTAAACCAGTACCACCATTACTGTACCACTGACCCTGGCTTAACAAGCTGGACTTATTTGCTCAAGCCCAAGTACCATGGATTTTGAAGCAGAGTTGGGTCTCTTCTAGCCTGCTTTAGGAATGTGGTGACTTATGTGGTGACGTAGGTCTGTCTACTCTGTAGACTTATCTCCTATTTTAGTCCATGTTGACAAACTGTCAGGGAAGAGAAGGATATTACACTTTGTTGAACCACTGTCTGAACTGCTAAATGATTTATTGTATGAGAGCTGCCCACCCATACAAAAGTGGAGCTAATGAGATTGCCAAGAAATCACTGCTACTGAGTATACAGCCAAAAAAGTTCATAAGGGCTGCCCTTAAAATAGCAAAATTGGGAAAAAAATCCCTTTAAAGTTATTTTCACAAGTTTCTCTTATTATTACTTTTTTTAATTATGTCTTTCTGTCTGGCCAGCATGAGTGTCTGGAGTTTTTCCCAGTTTAGAGGCCCCAGTGCTCCTCTGTGGGCCTCCAAAAGAAGCCCAAAGGTCAAGAAAACTTCAACTGAGTATTCAAGAGAATGGAAACTACTTTCTGAGAGTTGATAATCCATGTTACTGAAATGATTGCAAATATCTGTCTTATTCTCTGGCACTTTTGGGCTGCTGATGGGGCTGCCTATGACAAGAGCTCCTGATATAGCTGGAGGAGAGGACAGGCAATCCATAGGTTGCAGAACTGTCATACCTGTAGCTAATCCAAGCCAGCACTTTGGATTACATTTTTTCATTAATCATTGTTTTTTGAAAGGACCATATTTACTGAGTGTTTTTTCCTTATTGAAATATAGTATTCCTTGAATGTGTCCTCACTCTATTGATGACCCATGCCCAGGAAACTGGATAGGGATTTTCATAAGACTCTAAAGGAGTTAGATGCTCAAATCTCATCAAAATTAATGTGATCAAGCACCTAAGTCCCATTCGTGCCTTAAAAAATTCCAGTCCTAAGACACTAGTGACACCATGTTTGCTTAGCATGCTAGTAGGTCAGCAAAAGATCAAAATGATGGCGTGTCTCTAAGAGATTAGAGTGCTAGCATTAAAAAAACCTTGTAGAAGTCATTGGTCTAAGACAGCTGGTCCAGACAGCACAGGGAACACTAGAGTAATTAATCATTTGGCAAACTTCAGTTCGGCATCATCATTTTCTAAGGGACAAGGGGCCTCCAGTTAACTTTAGACAGTTTGAGGAATGATGTTTCTCTGAAACTGAGTATTTTAATCAGTTTTCAGTGCTGAATTAGACCAGTCTATGTGCCTAATTTATGTCTGTGCACTACTTCCAGACTTTTCAATCAAGCTTCATTGCAAATCCTTCTCTTTATAGACCACCTTGCAACCAGAATGTAGCAAAGATTGTGGTTCAGGAAGGGATGATCAACCTCTGGAGAACCTTGTGAGACTGGTCAGCATCTTACATGCTTCAGTGAAACTGGGAAATCATGAGCCCATCAGGAATAATGACTCTCAAACCTTGTTGGCAATCAAGACCTGTGGGATCTTCAACCCACTAAGGAAAGTCATAAAAGTCGTTCTACAGAGTGGAAGATTTTCCAGCAGTGCAGGGTGACTGGGCTATCAGCTGTGGGAGCTCTTGCAATGTGAAACTCTCCCTTTTGTACTTTGAGGTAGCTGGCGTCAATACAGCACTCAAGTGTTCATGATCTAAACCTAGAGGAGGGGGGCACTTCAGCAAGGAAAACGGAGGCTCATGTGTGGGGAGCATGACATCTAGAGAAACAATGGTTCTTCTAGGCACATGCTGTAGCAATYTGTGGGCACGTCCTACCATCATCAGGTTGCTGCAGTCTTCCCTTTTGCTTTCTACAGCAGTTAATTCCTTGAGCTGCTGAAACACTGTGGAAGAGTTGAGCACAGAGCGCTGAAAGCAGCAGAAGGCACTCACAGCATAGGAGAACCCAGCTGGAAACTGTCGTGGTGTGCGTATGCACGTGCTGGAGGTGCTGTGCTGTGGAGAAGTGTGAAAGCCGTACATGTGCTCCATTAAGCCTGCCACTTCTTAGGGCTGCTTCGCTGCAAAGACTTTATGGCTCTTGTTTTCCAAGGGCTTGAAAGTGCTGGGGCCTCCAGGAGCAGTGCAGGGGAAAAAGTAAGATGTCAAGAAACTCTTCAGCCCTCAGGCAGGTGAGAAGGAGCTGTGAGGGGGCAAGAAAGGAGAGTATGCTTTTCCACACATCGGATATGGACCTTTGTTGGTTTTTTACTAATTCTGCTGCATCCCCCTCATGAGCTCAGCAGGAGCACACAGACTTTCCGAATACATTTGTATTTTTCAGTGCTCAAGGCTGTGAAACCCAGAGAGGAGAGAGAGAGATGGGGTTTCTGCTATACAGAGAGGAGGCTATACAGTGGGGAGAACACATCCTAACTTCCAGGATCCGCTTCTTATCTCCCTCTTAAACTTCTGGACCTTGATGCCTGAATGGAAATGACTTTGTTGGAACATTCTCCATTTGAAAACTTGTGATAATACAAAAGCCATCCTCTGACTGATTTCTTCTTACAGAAACACCGTTCAGAAGTAGAGAGGGAGATGTTTACATCAACAGATATCCTTAGTTTATAACACGGTGAGTGATTGCGAAACTTAGGACTGACTTTCCAAACTCATTTAAGTTCTCAAGTGATCATAATACAGTTAACACATCCTTTACAGAAAACATGCACAAAAATAAGGAAATGAATGCTTAAACACATAATAAATCTTTCGCTCTCCACAGAATAAATACACTGTGCTTATCAGGTATAAACTGTGGCCTATTTCTTCATAATCGTAATCATAAATCTGGCTCAGTTATTGTATACATTCTACTATCTGTATTTACTTTTGAAGAATACTGCTGTAAATTTCTGAAAGATAAAGGAATTAATTTTTTTCATAGATATGTACAAGTTACTAGTTCTGGGTGATAATAGCAGGAGTACTGTCAGATGGGAAGGTATATAACAACAATTTATCTTAAAATGACATATGCAACTAAAGTTGCATCTGGGATTGGAAACAGAATATTGATATTGCTTTTAAAACTTTTTAATACATCTATTTTGAGGTTATTGAAGAAAGAACATAAATTTTTGGGGGGCACAATTGAAACAGTTGTGTTAAATAGAAATATACCTTTCATTACAGTTTAAAAAGGAATGGCGTGTTTTTCTCGGTGTGTCAGATGTGTAGGATCTAGGAGGTGTGTACGTACTTGTTACTTTGCTTTCAGGGATGCGGTGTTTGTTGGTGGTGTGGTAGCTTTCTGTCTGTAATACTTACAAAACCCACTTTGCTGTAATGTGAGCACTATGCCCTGAGGAAAGCCAGGCTGTTGGGCTGTCCGTGTGGGTTTCATGGAGGGTTTTGACTCTGTGAATCAAGGTAATTTGTTGATACTCCTGTAAATTTGATGAATTGACAAGCCTTTTTATGGAGGGTATTTTCAATCAATGATATTTTTAGAAATGTTTTGTGGTTACAAATGGAGTTAAGTGAACTGGTGTTACTGAGAATGATGTTTGCTAAACTACTGATGAGCACTAAGGATGTTGACAGTCCCATTTATACATGGYGCTTTTAAGATACAAGAGTCCTTATCGTGAAGAAGTTATGTGCAAAAAGAAAGATAATGGAGGAAACCACGTATGACTTGTCATATGTAAGTGGTTGTTTATAGTTTGCTCCTGCTCCTAATGATAACAATTTGCACATTAATTGCTTCAAATGTTTTACAATGCATTTGGATTTATGTTCACTCTGGAAAAAAGTCAGAAGTTACGCTTTATCCAGGACCATCTGGTTTGCTGTGGAGGTTTAACATTTATATGGGTGCCAAAGCAATTGAAGAAATTCACTGAAGATAAATCTGTCAAGGGATATTAAATGTAAAGGTACCCCACCTGCCTGTATGGCGTCCTTCCAGCTCCTTGTAAGCTGGTACAGCATGTAAGGGCACACCACTATATGTTTAGTCTCCCCTTATATTCTACCCCAAGGTCATGCTATCGGCCGTTCACAGAGGCTGGATACTGAACTAGGGTGCTTTTTGATCAGATCCTGTATAATGCTATAACGCTCTTGAGACCAGAAATCACACTTGTGATTTGAGGTGCATCTTGATGTTACTGACAGTTTTGAGTTTTTTCTACCTTCAGTGTGCTTTTTCGAGATGGCATAATGCTGACAGCATCAGAAAAATTACAGGCAGAGAAGCAAAGCATTTGGTAAGTTACAGTGCCATCTATAGCAGGAACACAGCACCAGCCTGCAAACTGAGGTCTCATTGCCTTCAAAAACCCTATTTTGTACCTTCAACAACGAGATCACTGTTTTAACCGTCAGCTGGATGTAAATGTTAAATCCAACATAAAACTCTGAGCACTGCACTGAATCTTTAGGCACTACTGAAATCCTCAGAAAACTTGCAGCTTTCCCCCCTACTTCCCTCAGACCATATTTTTCTGTCAGTGTTGTCCCAGTCTCGCGTTTGTTTTTTTCTAGTGGGCCTCCATCTCCTGCTAACACAGAGCTGCTTGGGGGTCCCATTAAGGGCCAGAGGACTCTTAAACTTGGCCTTCCCCTTGCCATGGGGGTAGGCTAGTAAAGATACTTAGGTGAGGCTTTGCACAAGAGAGAATTGAGCAAAGTCTTATACTTCTTGGTGTGCAGGTCCAGTTATCACCCAGTGGCAGAGGCTCTGACTGGGAGGTCAGGGGTCTACCTTCAGCTCCCTATTGTACCTGCAGCTGGTGCTTCTATATTTTAGGAGCTGGCAACCACCAGCAGACTGTTACAGTGTACAGTGAGTTGTACAGCTCTCTGAATTATGGTTTGCGTAAAGAACCTGGATATACATTAAGCCAAGGAGAGATGTTAAGATGTTGACTTCATGATAAGGAGTTAGAAACTGGTGTGGAAGGGTCAGATTCAAGTCCCTATTCCAGTGACTATTTCATTGCTTACAAAGTGGAGGACCACTGCAGGAAGGAAGAGAGAGAACCATTCATCATCAAGTGCCAAATAGCTTGGTAGTTAAACTCAGTTAAACATAGAGGGCTTCAGCACATGTTTTGGCTGCAGAGCAGGAGAAAAAGCCTAGCCAGAGAAGGAACATAACCCAGGGCTGTCTGTCATGTCTCTTCTTTTTCTCTCATTCAGAAGGGCACCTAACATTAGGAGAGTATTCACGGTAAGATTATTAAGCAAGGATAAACACCTCCCTCTTGCCATCACGTGTTTAACTCCTTTTGGAGAAAACCTGTGCCTAGACTCAGTATTTCCCACCAGCTAGTTTAAGCAATGCCCCTCTCAGCTTGTTGCTTTCTGTGCTCCCCAGCCATAAGCCCCTCGTTCCTCCCATTGGTTTTTTAGGGGATCACGCTGCCTAACTGAAAGCTGAGGTTTCCCTGAGTGTCGTCGCTCACCGAGGAAGTAGCAGTGTGTAGTTTGCTCGAGAAAGCTGGTGGCAGAGCAGGGTGCTTAACGTAAGGCTCCGGTGACCCAGCCTGACTGCCCAGCCCTCCTGCTTTTTTCTACCAGTTGGCCACAGCACTGTGGCTTATCAGCTAACATCCTCATTGCTTTGGGCAATAATGGCTTTGGTTTGGAAACTCTCTCTCTGCCTCTTACAAATCTGTAGATTTTGGTGAGGTGTGTAAAAGAAGACCCAGGATCTAATGTGGTTCCATTTACCATCACTGGGCATTTTGCCACCAACTTCAGCTGGCTTAGGAGTTGGTTTTATGACCCTGAAGAAACTGGATGAACTGTTCTTAAGCTAAATGAAAGGAACGATTAACTCCAGTTACTTTTACAATGTCTTCTAGCCCGAACTTCCTTCATTCAGACCCTGATTCTGGAGGACATAAGATTGAAAAAAACAGCTTCACTGTGCAGCTGAATTTCTTGCGCCTACTTACAGCAATGTGCTTCCATTTTCCACACTGGCAAAAACCTACTTGCAAAACAACTCTGAGAATATGAAAACAAAAGTTCACAGATATTTTTAAAAGAAACAGTTTAAAGTCTTTCACTACTGAAAACTACTTTTAAAATGTATTTGGTATTCACAGAAAATGCTGTGTTATCTTTTCAAAAGCCTCAGACATCTTAGGTTTGGCGAAAATATTTTGAATGAGCAGGGAGAATTAAAATTTGCCTTCCAGCAGGACTAGTGCTTAGAATCTTAGTTGCAGAGAGGTAACAAAATTGTTAAATCACGTAAGTCTGACTAGCTGAGATGAGAGTCTAGAGAGATGAGAGTCTAGATGCTGCCATTCCAGAAATACGGACCTGTAGTTCTTTCGCCACTGACACCTTCCTTTGCCTGTCATCTAAGTGAATACTTCTTTTTCCTAAATGCCCACCAGCCTGTAGAAAGTAGCACAGAGTAAGATGATACTCCACAAGAATAAGGGCATGACAATGAGAGTCATTAGCTCTCATTGAGATGAGAGCTCCACGGAGTCTCTTGGGCAGAGGTATTCTGTGCAGGATCATCGAGGGAAGCTGTTACCCTTTGAGATATGGTGGGAATAAAGGGGATATCTTAAGACAAAGACCATTCTGGAAAACAATCCTGACATCATTGCATGCCAGCTAAACTCCAGCATAGCTCATGCTGTGTGGCTGCTGTGAAGGAATGCAGACCTGGGTTGCTTCTGTCCATCTGTTGTGTCTCATCCTGGAGGCATCCAGGACTGGCAGACTTAGAGATGCACTAAAACAAGCACATCTGGGCCATAAGACATCAGTGAAACTCATTACCGATTCAAGTACAAAATCTGTATGTTAGAATACTGTACATATCTATATAAAAAGACCATTCCAGATGGTGAACATGTTTCAGATCAGCTATAGTTTTAAAGGAACCATGAAATGAGAGGCCTGTTCTTCTGTACTGTGGACAGTAGTTGTATATCTGAGTACCGTAAGCATGCACTGGCTGTCGTTCGGGAAGCCTTTTCCAGTAGTCTGTTCCAATAGAATCACAGAATCATAGAATCATTAAGGTTGGAAAAGACCTCCAAGATCATCAAGTCCAACTGTCAACCCAACACCACCATGCCCACTAAACTATGTCCTGAAGCGCCTCATCTACACGTTTTTTGTACGCCTCCAGTGATGGTGACTCCACCACCTTCCTGGGCAGCCTATTCCAGTGCTTGACAACCCTTTCGGTGAAGAAATTTTTCCTAATATCCAATCTAAACCTCCCCTGGCGCAACTTGAGGCCATTTCCTCTTGTCCTGTCGCTAGTTACTTGGGAGAAGAGACCAACATCCACCTTGCTACAGCCTCCTTTCAGGTAGTTGTAGAGAGCGATAAGGTCTCCTCTCAGCCTCCTTTTCTCCAGGCTAAACAACTCCAGTTCCCTCAGCCGCCTCTCATAAGACTTCTTCTCCAGACCCTTCACCAGCTTCATTGCCCTTCTCTGAACATGCTCCAGCACCTCAATGTCCTTCTTGTAGTGAGGGGCCCAAAACTGAACACAGTATTCGAGGTGCGGCCTCACCAGTGCCGAGTACGGGGACACAATCACCTCCCTACTCCTGCTGGCCACACTATTTCTGATACAGGCCAGGATGCCGTTGGCCTTCTTGGCCACCTGGGCACACTGCCGGCTCACGTTCAGCCGGCTGTCAACCAGCACCCCCAGGTCCTTTACCGCCAGGCAGCTTTCCAGCCACTCTTCCCCAAGCCTGTAGCGTTGCCTGGGGTTGTTGTGACCCAAGTGCAGGACCCGGCACTTGGCCTTGTTGAACCTCACACAACTGGCCTTGGCCCATCGATCCAGCCTGCCCAGATCCCTCTGCAGAGCCTTCCTACCCTCGGGCAGATCAACACTCCCGCCCAACTTGGTGTCGTCTGCGAACTTACTGAGGGAGCACTTAATCCCCTCGTCCAGATCATTGATACATTAAACAAGACTGGCCCCAAAATTGATCCCTGGGGAACACCGCTCGTGACCGGCCGCCAACCGGATTTGACTCCATGCACCACAACTCTCTGGGCTCGGCCGTCCAGCCAGTTTTTTACCCAGCGAAGAGTACACCCGTCCAAGCCATGAGCCGCCAGCTTCTCTAGGAGAATGCTGTGGGAGACAGTGTCAAAGGCCTTACTAAAGTCCAGGCAGACCACATCCACAGCCTTCCCCTCATCCACTAGGTGGGTCACCTGGTCATAGAAGGAGATCAGGTTGGTCAAGCAGGACCTGCCCTTCATGAACCCATGCTGGCCAGGCCCCATCCCCTGGTTGTCCTGCACCTGCCTTGTGAGCACCCCCAAGATGAACCGCTCCATAATCTTCCCTGGTACCGAGGTCAGGCTGACAGGCCTGTAGTTCCCCGGATCCTCCTTCCAGCCCTTCTTGTAGATGGGCGTCACATTGGCAAGCCTCCCGTCATCTGGGACCTCCCCTGTTAACCAGGACCAGTGATAAATGATGGAGAGTGGCTTGGCAAGTTCCTCTGCCAGCTCCCTCAGTACTCTCGGGGGGATCCCATCCAGCCCCATAGACTTGTGAGTGTCCAGGTGGCGTAGCAGGTCATTAACCGCTTCCTCTTGGATTAAGGGGGGTGTATTCCACTCTCCGTCCCTGTCTTCCAGCTCAGGGGGCTGAACACCCTGAGGATAACCGGTCTGACCACTAAAGACTGAGGCAAAAAAGGCATTAAGTACCTCCGCCTTTTCCTCATCCTTGGTGGCAATGTTCCCCCCGGCATCCAATAAAGGATGGAGATTCTCCTTGGCTCTCTTTTTGTCATTAATATATTTGTAAAAACATTTTTTGTTGTCTCTTATGACAGTGGCCAGATTGAGTTCTATATAACAATAATAATTTCAGGTGTCCTCCTTTTTCAATGCAGAAAGCTCAACTACAATTTCCTACAAGGAATGACAGGAATTTCAGAGCACTTTCCTACATTATGGGTGATTTCTTTCTTTTTATAGCTTACAAAGTATATGCATGTTTGATAGTATTTGCACAGGTTTCCTCCAGCTAATTATCTTACATAGATGGGACGAATTTTTAAGGGCACCACTGTGTGCCCTTTTGCTTTGTTATGGATTTCACTGTTCATGCTTTATTTGCAAATATAATGTGAACAAGCATTTATTTTGCCCCAGATAAGAATGTCTATAAATAAACAAACAAGCAGGCATTGAAAGCCCTTTCTAGTTCCTGCATCTGTGTTTCCCCCCTGAAACAGAAGTCATTCTGAAAGCGTCACTGAAAGCTTGCTTTGAAAATGAGTATTTTTGCAGACTGCGGACTGCTGACTGCGGTACTACATTTACTAAAGAGATGCAGGCACACAATGGTTTGCCTCTGTTTTATCTAGGTCACGGGCCAGAATTCTCCTGGGTGCTAACATTTTCAATTAAGCTGAATTTGTCAGTGCACAGTGGTACTATTTTCCTTTTAAAGCTGGTCCTAAATGGGAATGCTGAGTGTCACGCCTGGTTTAACTGTTTTTGGTTCCGTGTAGAGTCAAGGGGTGAAGTCCTCTCCCCAAGGGTCTGGCCACTCACTCTGCCATGGCCAAGCATTAACCCGGTGTCAGAGTTCCCTAGTTTACACACCCCACCCCGTACATCCACTGCTCTTGATTTTATTAAGTGACTTTGGCAGTGTTCTAGGGGGATGCCTGGAGGGATCGCTTGCAATCATCCATAAAGAGGAGCTCAACAAAATATAGTCAAGGCCAGTCTCTCTGCACAAGTTTAGGTACTAAGAGACTAATTTAAATCCTAGAAATTTAAAACCTAGAATTTAAAACCTAGCCTATTCCAGTAGTCAGTGTATCCTTCCCTAAAATCAATGCAGTAACCAATCTTTTTGTTCCTAACAAATCCTTTTCCTCTTACACGTGAATATGCTTGTGAGCAGTAGCTCTATCTCAAGCATTTTAAAGAAGTACCATGCAGGACATATTGATTGTGTTTAGGTTTTATGATTTCTTATTTAGATCTGAAGTTTTTAAATTATTCTCTATATTATGATGATCCATGTTGTATGCTGTGTATTTCACACAATGTAGATAAGGTATTAAATGTTACGTACGTAAGAGAAAATAACAAAGCTGGGTCATGCCAGTGATTTGTTCAGGACAGTGCAAGAAAACCTAAAGATAAACTGTGTGACCGGTTCTGGCTCTAATTGCCGCTAGTTCTGCCCTCTGCTCTAGAGAGCCTTTTCTTCACCTGTTGGCACATATCGTATGTATGAAGTTACTATATGGATATAACAAGAAGTATATCTTGGCCTGACTGCTGAAGTACTGGAAGGAAGAATATTGAGATCTTGCCATAAACATGAAGAATAATGTGGGTCTGGATAAACCATATCCAACTTGTTATTGTTTTATTTCTTAAGAAGCTTTATAAAGCTTATTTCTTAAGAAGATTTCCAGCAGCATTCTTGTGAAAAAAACCCCGAACAGAGGGAAGTTGCTCTGTTGGTGGTCACCGCTGGTGAAAAGTCCAAAAATCTGTCTGAGAACGAAGGCAGAGACAGCCCACACAGGTCTGCGCTCTTCTAATACACACAAACGTTATCTATTATATTGCAGTGTGCAAATATGCTAAAAATTTATACTTTATTTATACAAACTCATGTTACTGCTGTGGTAAAAAAAATTTGGGAAAGCAGTTGAACTTGTGAACGCTTACACTTCAGACTATAGTTACATTGCTGAGATTCACATTTTCTGCCTGGTTATAATTTATAAACATTGGATTTAGTCAGGGAAAGTCTTCATACAGCTTAACTGTAATTTCCTGCGGTAAATGGAGTCTGATGGGCGAGGATATGAAATCTTGGAAAAGTTTAATCATTCTAAGGAAAGCTGTCCCGCTTGATGTAGTAGAATCGGTATAATTTTGTATGGAGGACTGGCAGTTTGCTAATTCCCTGCCCAATCCAGAGTGAAAAATACCAAGTGAGGAGCCTCCACTTGAAAGCAAATGGATTTTTGCCCTCCTAACATGATGGGATCAGGCTCTGAATCTAAGCAGATGTGGAAATATCATCAAGTGTCTGACTAAGGAAATCACTTCAGCCTATACATAACTTCAACCATGTGCTCGAGCCTAACTGAAGGCTTGATTTCAGTTGAAATCATGGACTAATCATGAGCTGAAGTGCTTTGTAAAATCAGGGCCCAAGTGGTACGTAGTAATTAAAACTAAGTGCTCCTGTTGCAGCCTGGGAGCTGAATTTATCTAGCATATTTGAGCAGAGAACTTTCCCTGCCCCACCGAATCTAATGGAGTCTACTGCCGAAGTGACATTTCCTGACATGCATATATCAAATGAATGTCAGCAACAAAAATAATGTTGCTGAGGAGCTAAGGTTTCAATTATTTGTGAAGGATTCTTTCTCTCCTTTTGATGGCACCACACGGGGCCCAGGTGTACTTGTGGGTTCTCCTTTCAAACGTGCCAGCTAAGCCTATAGGATAAAAAAGCCCCCAAGACCTGCATATCGTTAGCTGCTGGTGGAAGAAATATCTCAAGTTTTGAAAATCAAGGAGGTTTTAAACTAATTTCTTCCCATGTTTTTTCAGTCTGTCAATGAGTGTGTGGTTTTCGGCTCACAACATAGCAAGCATACTCCCTGCAGGAAACACAGGCAGCGGTCGCTGGCTCTCCTGGGACTCTCTCCTATTACAAGCCTCAGGAGTGGCAGCCATGAGCTATCCGCATCCAAACTACAGCTAAGCAAAGGATTAAAGTCAGTCATCTGAGTGACACGTTTCCCTGCAGCAGCTGCGGCATACGGGGCGGTAGAAATGAGGCAACTTTTGTAAAACATATTGTGCAAGATCCCCAGCTGCTTAACCAGCAGTTTCTCGTTGCCCTGAAACACTGCACTTTCCCAAAGAGCAACTGTGTGCCTGCAGAAAAACTTTCCTAAGCCCTCACAGCCTGATCCAGGGCCCTGAACATGCACCAGACTGATTCAAACCAAACAGAGGATTTTGCCACCTTTTAGAAAAGATTCGCATGACATTTTACAGGGAAGTTTGTCGTCACTGCTGCCTGCGCCAATCATTTCTCAAAACGCAGCGGATGTTACTTTATGACTTGTTGCCAGAGGGTCTTGTTGGGATCCAGAAAATTGAAAACCAAGTCCCAAACGGTGTGTCATACTTAACGGAGATCACGCCTGCCTCCGTATGTGGCACTGAGCTGCATCAGAAACCTCTAATAGCTGCTTTCTGGAGTAGGGAAAAATTAACCACCCAGTATCTCACCCCTTCTCTTGCTTTGTTCAGTAGAAATCGATCCTGACAAATATGTTGTTTATTGACACAACTTGACCTTCAGGTCCATTGTTCAGTGAAAGGAGAAAGAATGGTTCATAAAGTCAGAGAAAGTATCAAGGTAGCCAAATAATGATATTATTTTCTGAACAATCTTGTTCCTTCATCAATACTTCTTCAAACCACATCCTATAAAACCACCAGGAACGTGGCCACAACTTCGCCACCTGACTCTTCTGTATGTCAGAAAGCCTGAATACTGCAACCAGCCTCTTTTCTGTAATCATCTGCAGTTCAGACTGATGCATACTTCTCAACTTCCCAGTGTTGCTAAACATTTTTGTGGGATGGGAGGGGGAAAAGGAGGGAGAAAGTAATATTTCTTGAATCGTGATGAATAGAAGTCTACTGGAGAAATATTTTGTGGCATTAGAAGGGGACTCAAGGGACTATACATCAATACAGACCCTCTTTTGCAGACAGACATGAGTTCACCTGACTGTTCTCCAAGTCAATCAAGTTGTGGTTAGCCTAACACTGAGCTTTAGCTAATAAGCCATGCTAAGAGGTAGGGTATATTAACTCAGGCCCAAAGCCAAACTAGTGTAAATATAAAACTCTGCCTGCAAAAAGCTCCACATGTAGTTATAAAGTTAGTTTTAATTCAACTCTGCCATGAATTTCAAGCATCACCTTAGGCAAATCACTGAATCTGTGTCTCAGTTCCTTACTTGCAACGTGGGGACAGTAAAACTGCATTTCCCCCACTCTCCATACATTAAGAGTGGAAGCTGTTCTGGTAAGATGTTAACATGCACATATATAAAGACTTGAAAAGAAAATGCAATTCAGTCTGGCTACGGTGCTGTAAGTAATAATACCTCTCAGTATGGTATTGAGTGTTCTTAAGCAATGGAATTGACTGTCTTGTTTTTTATAGTACTCTGCTTGAAATGCTAAACCTACTGGAATACCTTTGCCCAGTCTTGTTCCTCCAACGTCATGCAGATCTCCTCACTTTTTGTATCTTGCTGCAGGCCTTGCAATATCAGCTAACCACATCTGAAACTCATCTAAGCAAAAAGTACATAAGAAATTTTCAAATCAGTTCTATGTTGCTTGTTACTTGTGCATTGGGCTTCATCTAGAACTACATTTCTGATGCATGGCAATTCTTTAAGGGGTTGGGAAACTTCATTAAACCGTCTCATGTTGTTTATGGTACTGCTGGAAAGATGACTCTTAAAAAACAAGCAGGAATTCTCTCCTTTTCTCATTTTCCCTATCAAGAGTTCTCCACTCCGTTCCCGGTAGGGTTCCGTGTCACGCTTAGGGATGTTACACACATCCTCAGGGAGGACTCCCCATACTTCTGTTTCTGATTCATTGACCATGGAAGAGCTACCTCAGGTCTGCCCCTGGCCTCTGCTTTCCCCAGTTCTTTGTGAAGAGACAACCCGCCCATCAGTGACAAAACCTGTGCCTCCTCCTAGATACATCAGCTGCTGTTCCTGCAGCCATTCTTGTCCTTCCACCCCAGCCAGAGCAGAAAAGCAGCAGTCAGCAGCAGCAGCCTCCAGCTCTTCCTGTGAGGAACGGCTCCCCCACGCATGGCACGGGGAGGAGACTCACCATTAGCTCCTCGTCAAGGAGCACAGCGCTCTGTTCCCAAGGCTGGAGCAACACTGATCGCTGTTCCAATTTTTCATACTGTAACAGGTAACCTGGGGCAGTTTAACAAAAGCTGGTTGTTAAATCCTGGTCCTTTGCAAACTTCCAAGGATGGAGATGCCCCCGTTTCTCTGATGACTTGTTCCAGTACTGTACCACCCTCCCAGTGAAGAAGTACTCTTCTAGTTTCCGAATGTCCCAAACTGAACCTTCCAAGCTGCAATTTATGGTTACTGCCCTTTGATATGCCATCTCCTACTACCAAGAAAAAAACTGGCTTTGTCATCTTTGCAACTGCCCTTGAAGTAGTTGTAGGCTACAATTAGATCCTCCCTCAGTCTCCTCCGTGCCAGACTATACACGCCCAGCCCCACCAACCTCTCCTTGTAGGCCATATGCTGCATGCCTCTGGCTGCCTCAGTAGCCTTCTGCTGGACCCTCTCCAGATTCCTCCACATCCTTCTTGGACTGGGAGGGGGGGACACCCAGAACTGAACACACTATTCCAGGTGCAGCCTCACCAGTGCCAAGTAGAGGTGGATAGTAACTTCCCTCCATCTGCTGGCCTCGATCCTCCCAATACAATCCCCAGCACAGTATGCAATTTGCCTTACTCGCGAGGAGAGCACACAACGCATGGGCTTATATTCAATTTGGCACCTGCCGTAACCCCCAGGGCCTGTCAAGCAGGGCTGCAACTCGGCCCGTCGCCTCCCAGCCCGTGCAGAGACATGCGCTGGCTCCAGCCAGGTGCCAAGCCCTGCACCTCGCCGTGTTGAACTCTGTGAGGTTTCTTCTAGCCCCGTCCTCTCATCTATTGAGGTTCCTTGGGTTTAAMGCATTTGGAATGTCAACCACTCCCTGTAACTTAATATCGCCCTGTGCAAGAATTTAAAAATGACAAAAGGCGAGTGATATTTTAATTCCTTTGGTCACAAAGGAATTTTAATGCTGTTACTCAGCTTCTGGCTGCATTTTTCCCAGTTCTTGTTTGTTCCCATTTGGTCCACAGTCTCACTGAGCTGCAGTCCTGTCATCAGYCTCTTCTTGGCTGTTGGCAGCACCAGGAGAGGGATCCTGTGACTACGAGGTTTATTGCCAGTCTCTTGTATTCTCCCTACACCCAGCACACGGGCTGGTGGGACTGGCCCCTAGAGCTCGCCAGTGCCTTTGCTTCAAAGGCAGAGGATACTAGTATGTCTCGTTCCCTTTTTCAGGTAACTACTTCTCCATCTTAAATATTTATAGATTGATAAACTGGTCTGCATCAAAAGCTGGATGCTGCTGGAGTTATTCCCACTCTTTCTTTCCTTACTCCCCCAAAAAAGAATCCTATTTAGCGTGGAAATAGTAGTGCATATATTGTACAGCGGTATGTACTGGACAAAGAGGTGGTGTGGTGCTGTATCAGCTGCAAATAAGCTATGGACCTAAGCCAAAGGCTATTGAAATGCATAAGAGGCTTTGGACRTTACATCACACCTAAGTTAACTTTTGACTAAATTAAGGATTGGATATTTGGCTCTGAAATCAGAAGTGTGCTTAAGCATGTGAGTGGTCCCACTGAAAGCGGTAGGCCTGCCTGTGGACTTAACATTACACGCGTGGTTGAATAACTTTGCGCCTGAATCTGTTTSCCATTGGTGGCTCCTAAACCAGATTTGTTGCTGAAAGTTTCCCAATGCTGCCACCTACAGAATAAGTTAACTGCAGCTTTCAACATAGCAGAGAAGAAAACTCTGTTAAGAAAATGATAGATTGTGCACAGTCAACCCTGGTTACGGTTCTAAATTAGCAATGTGCAGGTCTGAACAGATAAGCCTGAAATCATAGCTGAGATTCTTAAATATTTCTCAAATATTTCCAAGGATAGTTCTATATATTAACTGTTAAAACTCCACCTCTAGAAGGCTGCACAAAAATGCCAAGAACCTGTTAATTCAAATTAAATAATTTGCTCAATAGACTCCTCACATATCTGGAAGAGCAGCAGTGGCAGCAGCCAGTCACAGGTTTCTTTCAGAGCGGGCACAAAACACAGAACAGGCTTCACAAGCTCCTGCCCTTCTCAATAATTGTCACAGTGAAAATTCAGGGGTAAATTCAGGAAAATCACGTAGGGCTTTAGATGAGAAATGCAGAGGGTCAAAAGAGCTAATTTAATTAAGGAGGATGCACAGGCAATCAAGGAATGGTAACAGTTCCATATGAAACTACAGATTTAAGATAAAAATCCAAAGAGGAGAAAACAAGCAGAGACAAGAAACAAAATGAGCCTCACTTTAGATAGGATGTGACCAACAGAAAATATGAAATTATCAGAGAGCATCTTCTCACAAAAACAATGTGTTTTGATTCATAACACTCTAAAAAAGCCTACAGACATTTACACYTCCTGGTCCAAACACTTCTGCTAAAGTGTGAAACAATGGGCCAAGATTAAAACTCAAAAACTTGCAAGTAGGTAAAACTAGCCTGAAAATATGCATAAAAAGCATTTATTTTGAGATTATGCACACCTGACTTTAAAACATCTTCCATCTTTTCTATTTATGGCTTATTCTCTATGGTTTTGACTTGACACATATGCACTTCCATGCATTGTGACTTTTCTTCTGAATGCAGTAGCACATCTGGAACAGCTGCACTGTTAGTATTGCAAAAGCTTCGATCTATTCAGCTTACAGATCCTCATCCATTGTTTGAGACCTCCTTTATCCAAAGCAACTCTATCCCAACTCCTGAGATCTTCGCCATCCCCAGCAACTCATCTTCCTTTTTCTACCCAGGCTGTTTTAGATGAAAGCCCAACTGTTTGCTAGGCCCCTGTGGTAATTTTAGTAGGGGAAAACAGCCTTGCTAGTGATGTTATACACAAGTGGATGGGTAACATTCATTCCTTAATTGTTCTATTTCCATCCTWTGAAGCTGTACCTGGGACCAGAAGGTGAGAAAGTAAGAAAGGTCTGTCACAACCCTTTCATTGTTTTTCCATGAGGCCAAAATTATTCAAATGTTGCCTTTCAGTAGATTCTTAACCCAGAAGCTTGAGCTAGAGTGAAAAAAAGTTTATGAAACACTAGAATAACTTCAGTAGCACTAGAGACTTACATTGCTAGATTAAAAAAAAGAAAAAAACAAACCCAGAAATATTTGACTGCTGCAATCACTATAAAAAATACAGTAGTATCTGAAAGGCATTTTCAGGTTACTTCAGCATTGACTGACTGACTGTGTAACCGTACACAGGCACCGTTACAGCAGGTACCCTCGGCAATGGCCTTAAAGGCATGAAAAGGGTCCGCTGCAGAATTAAAGCATGCTCCCCCAGGTATGGCATACAGCTGACTGGGCTCTGCTCTCTCTCCTGCCGTATCTGATTTTTATTGCTCCTTCCATCCTCCCGTGCTCATGCCACATGCATTTCCTCTCTTCCAGGCTTTGTTGCTAAGCAGCCTGAGCCGCAGGCACGGCTCAGGCTCCGAACCTGCGCTGGAGGAGGAGGCTGCAGCAGAGATGCCCCAGGAGGCCTCCCTCCACCCCGCGACAACCTCCACTAACAGGCAGAATAAGATGCTGTTGTAGAGAACAGTGAGTGACACGTTTCTCAGCAGGTACCTTTCACCTCCCTGCTAACAGAAACGGAAAATGACTGATGTTCAGAATTGAAGTACTCTGAGCTTTAGCTAATCCTCAGAATTTGCATCAAAAGGTGTTGCTTCAGCTATCAGGTAATTGTATGAGCAGTAACAAGGCACAATACCAAACACCTCCAGACCACACATAGCTTTAATCAAAGCTTGTGTTTTGAATTACCCTTCTAAAAAGCCTGGAAGCCAGGAGCAGTTTGCAGCATACAGAGCACCCGTGACCACCTAAGAACATGTTACCCAGCACCATACAACGTGGCTGGCAGGCACAGACTGGGACACAATGCATTAGAAGGCCCAAGTTGAAGGGGCTTTATCCCCTCTTACAGCTACCTCAGGTATTGGCACAGAGCTGCAGATAAGCAGCAGCTACACTCAGGTAAGAATAGTTTCCACAGAAGATCACAGAGTTGAGGCCAAGGAAATACATAATATATATCAAATATCTTTCTTCCCCTTGAACCCAAAACTTTGTCCTGCTATTGAAAATTCATGTAGCATGGGTTTCTCCTTTTTTAGGTGTCCTCATTTCAGCTGGGGTAGAGTTAGTTTCCTTCCTAGTAGTTGGTACAGTGCTGTGTTTTGGATTTAGTATGAGAACATCAATAACACACTGATGTTTTAGTGTAAGTGCTACTTAGCAACAACTAAGTCAAGGACTTCTCAGCTTCACGTGCTCTACCAACTGAGAAGGCTGGGGGTGCACAAGAAGCTGGGACGGGGCACAGCCAGGACAGCTGACCCAAACTGGCCAAAGGGATATTCCATACCATACAACATCATGCTCAGTATATAAACTAGGGGAAAGCTGGCCAGGGGACTGGCTAGGCATCAGTTGGTTGGTGAAGAGCCCTTGTTTTTCATTTGCATCACTTGTTGTTCCTGAGTTCTGTTATTTTCCTCTTCATTATTATTTTATTTCTATTATTAAACTGTTCTTATCTCAACCCACAAGTGTTCTCACTTTTACTCTTTCAGTTCTCTCCCCATCCCACTGGGGCAGGGGCAATAGTGAGCAAGCATCTGTGTGGTGTTTAGTTGCAAACCGGGGTTAAACCACATTAGGTCATTTTAGAAGGGACAGGTAGTATAGCCTCTTTCAAGGCCTTCCTGACACAATCACAAGTTAAAAAGCACACACTGGCTAGCTGAGGATTGTGTTCAGCATTAGCCAGCAATTTTCTTTTAACCACAGGTAGGTAAAAACCTGTTCCAGTAGTCTCCTATAAGGAAACAMCACCAACCAATTCAGTGGGTATTCTGTTGCTTGTAGCATCAATACAAATAGCCTCTGTTTAAGAGCAGCCTGAAGTTGACATTGAGTGTTTATCACATCTTCCCCTCTAAAATAAATGTATTCAGGGTGGCAAATTGCAGCTTAAGAGTTTCAGACTGGACATTAGAAAAAGCTTTACCAGAAGGGTAGTACAACACTGGAACACACTACGCAGACAGTGGTGCATCTCTTCATCCTTGGAGGCCTTCAGGACACTAGAAAAAGCAATTGCCCTGCTCACCCAAGGCTGACATTAACCTGTTGCTCAGGAGAGCTTCGAGAGTCCTTTCAAAACAAGGTTTATAGAAGATGCCACGCATAACTCCTTCTGGAGAAAGTTACAGTGATCACTTTAGGCTACTTAGTCTTCCAGCAGAACAATTTATTCTCATTAAGGACAAGGAAATACCAACCAACAGCTCAATTAACATGACATAGATTAAACAAGCCCTGTTAAGCATTTTCTACTTAACATGTGAAAAAAGAGTCTAAAGACATCTGATGTGTCCAAACTGTTCACATTAAAACTTGAGCTCATCCTTTAGCATAAGCTCAGCTGATGTTGCTCCTGTGTATAGCAGAAGGTGGAAACAATTTAAGTTACCAGAACAGCTGTGTTTAACAAGTACTGAAGCACTGGAGTTTAGACTGCATTTACTGGTGTGCTATTAGACTGCCTTCCTTGCATCTCTTCAGAGTCTCAGGCAGACTTGCAGAAAGCCACAGCAGAAAAACGAACTTCTCCTTTTTCACGTTCTGTAAATTGTCTACAAATCTTAGCAGAATCCTTGGAGGAAAAGAAAAAGACTGTTTAGACTATCAGAATACACTTCCTGTAGAGACCAAGTCTTTGCAGCTCTTCTCTGGGTCCCACCAACTAAGTTAGAAGGTCTCATAGCACCAGCTAACCAATACACTTAACAGCCATCTAGTTTTGTGGCACACTACTACCTTGTTACCATGGTGTAAGAAGCACCAACTTGTACAGCAAATAGGTACAGCCACTATACACTGCATACATGCCTCTCATCCTTTTATAAGCCTTGGTTTCAGGGAAACAAGCAGRTAGGGAGAAGTCTTACCTTCAATAGCAAGTCATCTGAGCTTGTGCCATGGTTTACAGGAAATGGCATACGCCCATCTGTGGAACAAAGGYCAATCACTCAGTGTACTTAGTACCACTTCTGAATTAGCAGAACTGAGCATAGTGGGCCCAAGAAACAAGTACACACATGAAGATACTTGGGAGGTCAGAATAAATAGTCAATACATAACTTGAGAAAGAAGGGGACTAAGTATTCCCAGCTTTACAGATTACATGCTTTACAAGAGGGCCTAGGCTTTCAGTGCAACCCATCTTCAGTTAAAATCTTCAAGTGAAGATACAAGTTATGCATTGGCTTTGAAAGGCTCAGTGAACAGCTTAACTAGCTCCAAGTATCTAGCCTGAGCCCCCAGTGCTGCTGTACAGTGTAAAGCAGGCCCAGTCCAAGTACAGAGTTCTCCGGACCTTACCCAATTCATACAGATGTCCATCCACATTGACAAACAGGATGAAGTGGAAGTTCAAACTGTTGTCCTCAACCTTAGAGGAGACCATKAGATACATTTGTTAGATTGAAAAAAGCCTAGTACTGTGAAGTACTTGTGACTACAGCACAGAGGAGATGTTAACAACAAAGCAACAGCAAAGGACTAAAAACTTAAGTTCAGCTGAAGAGGCCTCTCCAAGACCTCTACAAGGTCAGGCACCAAAAATCCTAATGTACAGTGTGACATTTTCAGAGTGGGTCTGAACCCAAATTTTCAATGCATGTTTGAGGAAGAAACCCTACACAAGCATCCACTCATGAGTCACTCATTTCTCTTTCTGCATGAGCTGTAACAGCTATCTACCAGATAAAAAAATTGTATTGCTTTACCACCTTCATCAACCCCTCCTCCCATGATTTTACACATTCATATCTTACCCGACATTGTCCTTCTTGTGCAACCGAATTGTGGACTTCTTGTATAGCCTTAAGAGAAAGCAGGTACAGGTTACTACAGCCTTAAGTGCTAAAAGCTGTCAGCAGTTTGTGTAGTTCATATACCTTATTATTTGCAAAATGCTTAGCTCTCTCTTCAGGAGACAGATCAGCTGTTTCATCAAGAAACTTCTTCAGGGCAGACCCCTCATCTGCACAAGATAATCAAAGATTTTATTCAGTATAGGTAGAGCATCAGTTAGAGTTCAGATGCAGCCCAGAGTAATCAATGCTTGTTGCATTAACTAGGAACCATTGCATTCAGCCTGGAACCATCTCCAGCATACACATAACTACCACTTGAAGTAAGCTATTTATCCAGAAGCTATTAGCAACAATCTACACACACAGCCAGAGTTCAAGTGCTTCAGGGTACTCTGGATGCTTGTCTTAAGACTCTCAAATGGGATTTAGCTTTTCTGATTCCCCCCCTTGCAGATATGGCAGAGGTGTTCAGTCCTGTTTTAAAGAAATTCAAGAAAGGTGCCAGCTGTGAGGACACTTAAGTATCAACTAACAGAATATGGGTAAATGAAATTAAGTTGTCTCCCTGCCTTCAAATGAACACAGCACTTGTCATGCTAGGCTGGCTTTGGTTTTCCAGAACATAAATTAGTAGTGCAGTACTAAGATGCATTGAGTTCTAGTCTTACATGCATCATTCATTTCACTCATCAAGAGTGTGCTATTTCAGAAAATCCTCTCAAGAAGAGTAAAGCAAAGCTACTCTCATTTAGCCTTCCATATGTGCTTTTCTTTGTTTAAGAAGGAATCCTACACCACCCAAAGGGTTCAAGTTCTCTTGGAATAATGAAAGTAAGTTATATTTTGCAGATCTCTAGTCTTTGAACAATAAAGTATTTCCTGGACTCAGTGACAACCCTTTTTTGACAAGAACTTGTAATCCTGTTTCCTAGCAGTTTCCAGCCACCAGTTGCTTAAGCCAGTTTTATATCCTTTTCTGTAAGGGAACCATCAAAACTATTATCTCTGCAGGAAAAGTCTACTTACAGACCCTTATCATCCTATACTACTTTGCCAGCAAGAAGAAAACATGTTTTAGACTGATTTACAAGCTACCCTGAGCAAGGCTGTTTACGTTAGACATAGGTGGCATGAAAAACTTTCATCTCTTCAGTTAACATCATCAACACCAATGTCAATAGATACTTCTGAACATGATACTTCCTAAATACAGACTTTGGCCAGTCCAACTATGTGCTCTTTTCCTCTTGCATCGCTCGCTAGGATGATATCTCCGCAGCTATCACACAGGAGTCAAAGCACATTCCCTTCTGAGATTCAGGCAGTAGGTGACACCACATGCCTCCCTCCAAGAGCRGAAAGACCCATGTACCCACTGAAGCAGTACAGTGTGCCTTAACTTGGCTTGCATGAAAGCCCCAGGTGTCTCCTATAGCCCATACACACTCAATCTTCCCCCCATCATAAAAAAAAGGTGGAAATTCAAGCATTTCAGAACACTCATACTCACCGAGCTTCACTTTGTCTTTATTATTAGCAACTGCATGTATCAGACCAATTGTCCCACAGGAGTTACTGACTGTCTGCTTCAGGAAATACACCTTGGAACTGATTTCTTGGTCCTTTATTTTCTCAGTCTGTTGTTTCCTGAAGTTCTCATGCTGTAAACATGTAACTGTTTTAAGCATTTCATCACAGTGATATCTTTTTATTGTGCAAACTACTGGACAAATGAGTTGTGCAGGACAATCAATACCAGGACTAGACAAAGATTTACCCAGAAAGTCATCTTCGTGGCATAGGTCCAGTAAAGCATCATAGGTCTATACTGGATGCAGGCCAAGCCTTAATGGACTACCTGCATGACTCAGTCATATCCAAAGGCACTGTTCTTAGCCTCTCCATCTGTTCTATACACTGGAAATAGCTTGGGGTGGGAAATCATAGAATGGATAAGCTCTTTTATATCCTTTCTCAATTGTTTTGGTCCATTTAATGAGAATACTCAGCATGTCTCTGCAATAGCTTGCCTTTGTACCTTTAGGTTACTTCCCTTCATGAACCCCTCGCCATCAGAACAATATATAGCCAAGTGTAAAACCCATCACTGCTGAAAGGCTGTAATCCTTCCTTTAAAGCACCATTTACTTCCTTAACATCAATTGGACTAGATATATTAATCATACAGAAGAATTCAGACCTCTCCAGATGCAGTGATTCAGCATGGTAACAGAACTGCTATTCCCCACACTCAAGACCGCTAATGTTTTTTCCTCAGTCTGATACGCAAAGCAAAGGGTAAGAGAAGTATTAGAATAAAACTGTTTTGTTGCTCAGTGCATTTTAGCTCGCACTATTTGCAGGCTGGGGCCAAGCACCCAGCATATACTACCCACCAGCCACCTACAGCCCCAGTGCAAGCCAAACCCATTCCCAACCATCTGATGCTTGGAGAGATGACACAGGCACACTCCTGACAGCAGCCTGCGCTACCTGCTGTCAGCCAGCGGGTATAGACATGGCTGCTGACAACAGGGGCATTTGGGCCAGAGACGGCCTAGTTGGCCTACCCGGGGTGACAGCAGAAACCCCATACGGCACCAGCTGTCACACAGCACCAGGGGCAGCTCCAGGCTCAGTGCCTGAACCCAGCCCATCCAGCTGCTGCCTCCAGGGCTGTAGCCCGGACGACCTGCGAAGGAGAGCCGCCCAGAAGGGACACAACAGCCGTCCCCCCGGGAGTGCCCCCACCCCCCGGGGGCACCACCCACCGCCTACCTGCTCGGTGAGGGGGAACAGCAGGAGCAGCGCACAGGCCGGGGCCGGCACGGCGCCCAGCGCCTCCTCCTCGAAACCCAGCACGTCCACGAAGCGCCAGCCGGGACCCACCCCCAGGCGGGACAGCACCTGCACAGGGCACAGCGAGCGGGTGGCACGGCCGCGACATCCCCCCTYCCCGCGGGGCCCGGCCTCCCCCCCCGCCCGCCGCGCCCCAGTGACACAGCACAACGCGCGGCACCGCGGCGCCACCTGCCGGCCGCACCCAGGCGCCGCCGCCGGCACCGCCCCCCCGAGGGGGCGCCCCCGGGGCAGGGCGCGGCCTCAGCGCCGCTCCGCAGGTGCGGCCGCGCCCCGCGCAACGGTTCCGCTCCGCGCCGCTCCAGCCGGCGCTGCCCCGGCAGGGCGGGATGCCGAAGGATGGAGGGAGAAGGGGCGGCGCCCGCCCGCCCGCGGCGGTCCTGCGGCGGGGACTCACTTTGTTCAGCATCTGGAAGACAATGGGGGGGGAGAGGGATGAGTGCCGGGGAGAGACTGCGCCCCACCGCCGGCCGCCGGCCCCCGACCCGACCCCACCCCACCCCACCCCATCCCTGCGGCCCCATCCCCATCCCCATCCCCCGGCCCCGCCGCCCCTCGCGCACCTCGGGGTTGATCTCCATAGGCTGCCAGGCCATGGCTGCAGGGCGGCGGGGAGCCGGGAAGAAGGCAGCTGCGCCCCAGGCACGACGATCTCCCCTGCAACGATCTCCGTACGAGCCCCCGTTACCGTCGACGCTGCGGCGCGGAGCCGCCCACCCGGCTCTTATATGGGRGCGGGCTGGCCCACTCCGCGCCGCGGCGGGGGGAGAGGGAGGAGCAGGGCACGACCAAGGTGCGGGGAGGGGGGCGGGGGGCTCGGCGGTGTCAGAGAAAGGCCCGCGGGGGACTGGTGTCGGGGAGCCGCGGGGCGGGGGAGAGCCCCGCCGGGGCTGCGGGGGGCCGGGCGCACTGCCCGACCCCGAGGCCCGCTTCCTCCGTGTGAGCGCGGCGTGGCCGGCGGCGGGGAGGACCCCGGCCCACCTTAGGTCGGTGTGGAGAAAGTGCTAGAAGCGGCAGGGCCGAGGCGGCGGTAGCGGCCTCCTGCCCTGCCCTGCCCTGGGCCTCGATCCTTCGCCCCCCTGCTGTGTGTTGTTGCACAAAGCATACGATGGTTATGATATTCAACATAAGCATTAGATACTTATTTTTAAAATTTCAATATGATTATAAAACCGTCACGAAAGTCACCTGCCTGCTGATTGCATCTTTGCAGTTTGAACCAGTTCCTGAACCAGTCCAATGAAGTTGGTTATAAAATACTGGGCTTTTTATCTTTTATTCATGACTTGACAGTTTCTCCATGCAATGTCTTTGGACTAGAACGTCTCTGAACAAGGAAACAAAACCAACCTACTTGAAATACTAGAAATCACATGGAGTCCAAAGAGCCTTTCAGATTTCACTGGTAAACAGCCAGATGGGAGCTTTGTGGATAACGGAGAGATGCTTCACAGTTATCTTTCAAACAATGCAGATACCGAACAAAATAGTCAGCTGAATGTCTGCAGTCTGTTTGGTTTTGATGACTTTCTTCCTTTGGTTTTCCACCCTGTTTCAGAATGATTTGGACCCCAGTGCAGCAAAATTTCGAAGTACCTGCCTAATTTCAAGCACATTTGAATTATCTTTAGATCTACTGCACTGTAAGTTAGTGGGGAATCATTCACATCACATAGTTGCACACATATGTTTTTGAATTGAGACCTATTTATCAACCCTACTCAGTTTACAATAAAGTCCTAGGGAAAGAAGCTTACAGTTTAATCTTTGAAATATGGCCATAAAAAGTTCAAGATGCGGTGTCACATTGGCTCTACCTGTAACAAGACCTAGTGAAGAAAAAACAGGATAGCAAGGAGGGGTTTGTATTTTATGTGCAAAGCTGGGATGTTTCCAGACAGGCGAAAGCCTTGAGCAACCTGGGCTGATCTCATCGCTGATCGTGCTTTGAGCAGGAGGTGGGTTTAGAGACAATCCTGAGAGCCCTTCCAACCTGAAGTATCCCGTGATCCTGTGATTCAGTCTGTCACAGTAAAGGGAAGAGCAGTACACACTGTTCAAAACCAAAGATTTTCGGGGAGAAGGGGGTGAAAGTTCACAGTAAATGACAATATCATTTATTTCTGTTTTTCCCCTTACGTGTTAACTGAAAACAGTCGATACCCATAAGCAAGTTAAAAATGGCCCAAAATATTTATTCTATATATAGTATCTTTCACTGTCTTTCCTTTTGAGATCAACTCTTCATGCACTGTAAGACTCAAGTATAGCAAAGCAACTTGCATGAACAAGTATGATGCTAATGGTCTCTGATACATATGTAGAAGAGACTGCATGCAGCTCCTCTGAGAGGATGGCAAAGCACACATCTTGCAGCCTACAAAAGAGGCGGCTAAAAATGGCAAGAAAAATCCTATTTCTGAATTGCTTAGTGGCAAATGGTGGTTATAACTTCAGCCTGTCTCGGAGCAACAGCAGTGTTCAGATCCCTAGGTGACAGTCAGCCCTGGGATGGCTCCTGTGTCTAGGCGGTCGGGAGAGACTGCAAACTGCTGTGCAAGTGTTGTTTCAGTCTCTGTGGGCCACGAGCAGCACACAGGGACCATAGCAGGAGTGATCATTTCCAGGGGAGAATCTGCCAAATCTATCAATACATTAATTTTAAATAAACAGTAAGTCTAACAAGACAAAACTGCTAAAAATCTGCTACAGTTGCATAAAGATGTCTGCCTCTGGAAAGTCACGTAAAAAGTGAGTGCTGTGTCATATCCAGTCCCCGTCTACCTCCTTGCAAAGAGGAAGCCTCTGGACCATCTTTCTTCAGTGCAGGTAGATGCACCTGGCACATTTCACCCAATACATTCCCATTACTGCAATAAAATCAACTCACCTGAAAAAGTGACTGGAAATACTGTGAACTTTCTGCACGGCCCAAATGTAATAACGGTACTTATGGTGTTCAACACTGTCTGCAAATAAAGCTTTCGCTCAGATGTCTAATCTAGAAAGTGCATATGGAAGAATCTTTGCTATGTGTCTAATCTTCAGATTTCTTTCTCTTAAATATAGGACTCGGTGGTAGTATTTACCTTCTCCCTATGTTTCAGTTGAAGGTTTACATAAGGAAGAACTAGACCTACAATTAAGGGCTGTTTCCGAGTTCAGAAGATCTCCAAACAAAAGTAGCTATGACAAGCAGGGTGGTGTAGGAAACAAAGCTGGCCTTAGACAATGCAGAGCTCCTGAAATGGAAGTTGAGGTTGTAAACTATTCCTTAGAAAACAATTTTCCTATTCTCCTGCCACAATCTAAGCCCTGAGACAGTCCAAGTCCCCATCTTCAGCTGCACTATCCGCACCTGCCTAGCAAACACCTCAGACCAGTGCCTGTCTTCAGATTCTTATAATATGACTTGCTTTCTAAAAGAAGGACCCCAAACCCATCCCTGGAAATCTCCTTAATTCCCTACTCCCTACCTCCCAAACAAACCACTGGTGTCCATAGCTGGCTGGTGGTGCCCAGCTACACAGCAGGATGCAGGTACATGGTGGTGCAGGCGCTGGAGCCACAGGAACTGGTTACTGCATGTCACTATTCTCCTGGTGCCCTTTTGCACTTACCCTACAGTGAGTTGAAGGTATCTGAGATTACTCTAAGTACATCTGCTGTGTTGGGGTAAATCCTGCCTGAGGGCAGTTACGACAGCTCAGTTATACCATAGCAGTGTGCTTGAGAGAGGTTGACTTAAACAGAAGTGCAGCATCCTTTAAGAGTTGCTAGGACTACATTTGCCTAAGGCCAGTTCTGACACAAGTCATAGCGTAACTAAGGTGCTATCCATCCACATAGGGACATTTAGGATGCCTTCATAATCAGCAGCGAGAAGAAAGAAATTTGAGAGCATGAGTCAGTGGACCAAATCGAGATGTTAGCTTTGGGCTGAGACAAACTAYGCTCTAGAAGCGCCAGCTTCTCTCCCTCGACTATAAAGGGAGCCTGTGGACCCAGTTCAGGTGTAGAGGTCTACAGTGGTGACACCGGCTTTCAGATGGATGAATCCAACCTTAACTGGCGATGAGAGGAGGATATGTATTTTTACCTTGCAGCTCACCATAATTAAAGTTATGATGATGTATGATTGAGTATGCATTATGGCATATAGCAAGGACAGACTTTATTTTTGCATCACAGGCTTTTAGCCTGGTAGATACATGGCTGTGAAACAAGACCATTTCCTATCATTTGGCAACTAGTGTGCAGTCGGCAACTGGAAAGCTAATAAAACCCYGTCCTTATTTTCCACCACTAACATTTTCCATGTTAATGTATCTGTACGTCTGCATCATTGTAAAGGACAGATGTACGAGAATTGCCCCCAACTGCATTTGCATATAGGTTCCACCAAGTGGAGAGAGAGAGAGAGAGATATTATATTCTATCACTGCTATACCACTATCACTGCTATCCAGCTATACCACCAAATGTATATAGCTTTTCCAAAATGAAATATTGGTATTAGCTGAAGAAAGCCTTTCTCCCAGATTAGATGCTGGAGAAATGTTGTGGGTTAACCAAAGTAGGCAGCTAAGCTCCACACAGCTGCTCACTCACTCCTCCCCAGCAGGATGGGGGAGAGAATCAGAAGGGCAAGAGTGAGAAAACCTGCGGGCTGAGATAAAGACAGTTTAATAAGCAAAGGGGAGGGGGGAAAATAATAATAATTAAAAAAAAAAAAAAAAAAAAGTGATGCAAAAAGCAATCATTCACCACCAGCCAACCGATGCCCAGCCAGTCGCCGAGCTACAGCCCCATGGAAAACTCCCTCCCCACCCCTCCAGCTTTTATTGCTGAGCAGGACGCCATATGGTAGGGATATCTCCTGGGTCAGTTGGGGTCAGCTGTCCTGGCTGCGTCCCTCCCAACTTCTTGTGCACCCCAAACCCACTGGCTGCAGGGACAGCGTGAGAAACAGAGTTGGCCTTGATGCTGTGCAAGCACTGCTCTGCAATAGCTAAACATTGGTGTGTTACCAGCACTGTTTTGGTGACAGATCCAAAACACAGCCCCACACCAGCTGCTATGGAGAGAATTAACTCCATCCCAGCCAGAACCAGTACACTGTGTCACCAAACATAAAACATGACAAACATATCTGAGGCCACTGCAGGTACAGCGGGCGTCAGGGATCTGTGTAAGGCAGTAACATCCCCCTTCTCCTCTGGTAAATTGTCTGGAGCACAGCAGTAATTCCCGTGTGTGAGTGCCCCAGCCTTTAATTAGAAGATCAGAGGGATCAAGAAGGCAAGCACAAATGACTGCTTTTATAGAGGGCCTGGGTCCATCAAAGCTTTGAGCAGGAAGAGATGTGTGTTTGTTTCTGAATTGCAGCCAGGTTAATTTAAATACTTCTGTGAGGAGTCTCGGTGACTGCAGCCCAGTGCTGTGGGGCAATGTAAGTCCAGTTACTGCTCGGCACCTGGCTGTCGGCAGCTGCTCTCCAGGTCCATGGGCCAGGAGCTCTGGGCTAAAATGTCTCCAATGTCAAGCAGGAGTAAGACTGGGAAGTGAAAGAAATTCAAAGCAGCTCAGAGCTGAGTTGGGAATGGGGAAAACCCCCAAATCTTTCTTTACTTAATGTAAAGGTTGAGAAAGTTATTTTCTCTTATCCCCTTCTTCATAAGGAGGGGATGTTTTGGCTAAGAGATGTAATGACTAAGGACTGCTGAGGTGGAGACATGCTGAAGGATGTGAACTCTGGATCTGACCTCTAATGAAGCTCAGCTGGAGAGGGGTAACACTGAAGCTATCCAGCTAAAAGGGTCAGGCTTATGAGAGGGGCTGCTCTGCCAGGAACTGCCTTAGTGTATACTGACTGCCAGCAATGACCTTGCAATTGCACTGAACTACAGCCAAGTCCTCCAGTGTGTAAAAAACRAACTCTACAGAATGCAACAACTCTTCTGCAAGTCTGTAGGTGGAAGTGTTAAAGTGCTAAAATGTAGCTTTGAAGGCCTGCCTTGAAAGTCTCCGTTCTGAAGAGCGTGGCCATGGGTTTCTTGAATTCAGATCTGTCTGGCAGGGTGTTTACAATTCTTCACCTAGTTCCTCTGCAAAATCGTGTCCACCATATGGTGATGGTGTCTATCAGAGGCACAGCTTTGTTTCATGGTCGAAATAGGACAAACAGAGAGTGACTCCTTTCTCTTTCCACAAAGAAAGGCAGARGGGACATCATTGTTAACAAGGGTGTCTTAGTTTCCAATGAAATTATATACTATCTGCTTTCACTTAATATGAAAGCTTGCAAGGCTTGTCTCAATGGATAAGGAAGACAGTATATTGGCACCTGGGCAATCAGCATGTGTCTCCTTTCTGTCAAGTGGTTTCTTTGGTGATGTTAGCAAGCCACCCTTTTTCCTCTATAGGCAGGAACAATCCATCTTTCTAGTCTAGTCTAGTAGAGAAGAAAAATCCCTCCCTCCTTCCTCTGTCTTTGTTTTGTTAATTTATATGTTATTGGGATTAGTGCTTTATCTAGAGAGGTAAAATATGCAGCTGAAGTAAGAGGACCTCATTTTGTGCAGTGTTTTAGCATAATACATGTAATAGCTAATAATAATGAATTCTAATTTTGATGTAGCACTTGGATGATCTGTGATAAGGACTTGCATCCCTACTTACATTTTCATCGATGCTTTCCTCAGATTAACAGGCACAAGAGAAAACAAGATGAGACATGGGAATTAAACTATTGGTTGTGAGGGAATTAAAATAGCAGCACTTGACCCTTGCAATACACTCTTTTGTACAACACTGTGCCTCTTCCCAAGTTTTGTGTTGTGCCAGGCCATCCTGGGGTGACCCCAGTCTGCTTCTGTCCTGCAGTCTTCAGTTGCTTCAGTCACAACTTAATTAGCAAACCCTATCCTTAGACTTGCTTTTGAATACTCGTCAGCCATACATAGCACCCAGAAAGCATTCACAGCCTCTCCTCTGGGACTGCTGGAAGAATTTACCTTAGGTAGGCTGAGTTTCTTGTGAAACAAAATAAAAGGCCGCTCCAAATCATCTCCTGAGCACTATCCACTCTTAAGCTGGGGCAAGTAGGGGAAAAAGAGAAAAGAGCTGAGGAATGTTGTCAGTCAGTGGAAAGGATATCAAGACAGTGACTCACTAGTACTTTTACGGTGGTAGAGATGCACTTCCTCAGGTTTATGGGGTGCTGAGGGAAAGGCATGGGGCACCTCCCAAATACCTCTTTACATCAGCGGTCTCCATCCTCAAGAATGAAACTTTTTCAGGGAAAGGACAGAATATATGCCTTAGGGAGCTGCTGAGGTGAGACCTAACTTCTGGACCAAGTCTGTTGTTGCCTGTGGTCTCTTTACATGCTAGCGTGGCTTTGGTGTTTCTCAGGGGAATGTGAGGAGCAAATGAAGAAATTGTCTTGCCTGCTGTTGGATGAAGTGAGAGGTAGGGCTCTGCCGGAAGGGAATAGCAAGAGCTTTTGTATCTTGCAGAAAAAAGGAGCTCTTCCTGCCTGCATGACAACAGAGGCACCTGTAGACACAAAGTGTGAGGGGGGTTTATTGTGAAATGTTGTCACTCCTCCAATCCAACAGCACAAACCATCTTACACTATGTCCTGGAGGTCAGTTTATCTTATTTTGAGGGGAGGGAAGAGGGGATGGATAGTGATGGGGATTAACCCAGATGTAAAAGACATTCTTTCATTCTGTCTTTTTTATGCAAATGGCGACCTTTAGCAGAATTTAAAGTAGTTGACACTTGAAATCAGTGAACAACAAAGCCACATCATAAAAAAAAAAAAAAGCTGTTTAGCTAACTCAGTCACAGAATCCTGAAAGATGCTTGCTTTGTTCCAGACATCTGAAGTGGTCCCATACTCTTGCTGTATCTTATGAGTAGTCTTCTGGTGAAATGTTTCCATCTGATTTTTATATACATATTCACCCCCACCTATATAAATTCTGAAATAAGGTGCGCTCAGCTCAGCATGTTCTCCGAAAACTCTACTTCCATAACATAAAACGTCTTTGGTAGTACAAGCTACCCTGAACTTCTATACATCAACAGAGACATGCATACCACAGTATTTATACCAATTTGTGCTAAAGGATTTACTTCCTTACCTACATGTGCACACTCTTGAGAAGTGTGGGGATTTTGTTTTTAATTAGAGAAGTGCCCTGAAGTGAAGCCACAGTTGCAGGCAGTTTGTGAGAAATTCAAGCATGGTTCTGTTAGAGCTTCTTCACCTGGGGAGCGATGTTGGCCCAGAGCTACTGCCAGTCCAGTAAGTGAAGCTGAGAGCCTGAGGTCCCTGGATTGCCCGGAGACCTGCCTGCCTATCTAGTCCTGTCCTGAAGTGGGCTGGCTGTGTGGGACTGCATGGGAAAGATTTTCTGCATCTGAGCCAGTCCCAAACTACCTCCTCTTCATCACTCCTAAGGTCTATGGCATATCTTAGAGTTCCTAGCCACTAATATATGTATGTTCGGTGTGCAGCTCTGGCAGGGTGGTGATTCAGAAGGGACTCAGAGCAGCACAGCTCTGTCACTTTCTTAGTGTGACCACAGTAGATATAAAGCCTCACAGATCTAGATCTCAGCTGCTCTTGCTTCTCCATTCTGTAACAGTGAGTACAAGCATTAAACGGATCCCTTAGTCATGCTGGTGAAATTCAGTACRTGCTTTTTAGCCCTGAGATCTCCAAAGTCTTGCCTGTACCAATTCCTGTTAATTACAAATTAACAGTAGCTATTCACTTGTACTTGTAAGACAAGGCTTTGATTTCAACATGTGTAAGAATGAGAGACTTAACCCCACATCCATAACCACTTTCCAGAAGTACATCTGGCAGAACATAGCCCTTAGCTAAGTTTTAATTCTGTCACAAAGCATTTTACACATGGTGACCACCCAGTGTATCGCTAATGGAAAGCAGTTGGGTTGTACGTGCTGCTCTTACCAGCTGGGGGACACAGCAGTGCAGGGGCCCAACCGCTCTGACACTGCTGTGGATGTCACCAGTGGAAGGTTATTAGTCTTGGCTCAACTGCAAGCAATTAACATTAAAAACACACTGAAACAAGCTCAGTTGGGAGGCATCATCCCTTCCAGGCTTGCCTTTGCCCTGAGCCACTCTCAGAGCCTAACTCTATAGTGCCTCCTGTGCGTGTTCAGAGGCTGGTCTTAGAGCATCAGCAGCGGTTAGAAAGGGGGGCTTTTCTCCTTCTCTGCTCCAGGAATTTTTCCATGCTATTCAAGGAGGAGAGTATTTCCAACCCCCCACCTTCAGAGAAATGTTTAAACAGTGTTTGTCACTGATGGAGAAACTGTTTTTCTGAAGATCAGTTTAACAAACACTGTTTTGAAGTGTTTACCCAAAGCACATGTGGGTATGAACACCACCGTTTGGTCCTTGAGCCTTGTTGTTTTAGTGGAGGTGTTTAGCTTATGAATGTGCATGCTGAAACAAATCCCTGTCTCAGTGGAGAAAAATATTTAGGTGGTGAGGGGAACCACACTATGGATCAGAAAAACAATGGGACTGTATCACATTCTGCTGCTGCAAATATAAATTCAAAACATGCCGCTCTTTCCAGTGTATGTTTATACACGTAGGGCAAAATTCCCATTGAGTGCATTTGCAGTCTGGGCTTTTCTAGCTGTATTTAGGATGTTAGACACTGGACTTTTGTCTCTCGTTTCAGAGACAAAGCACTGGCCACCTGCTGTTAGTAAACCTAATGCTTCCAATTTTATCTTAGCTTTCTACACCTCTTGATTAATGTGTGTTAGTGGATGTGAATGTGTATATATGCATACATAGCATATGAGTGGGCTAGCCATTCTGTCCCGAGACTGTACTGCTCCTGGCTGCCCGTCGGGAAGCAGAACTGGCAGCGCAGCACTTCCAGGGAAAGATCCAAGGTGTGAGAGTACCAGGGCTGAAACACAGCAACTGCCAGCGGTGGAGACATGTTGGTCTAACACTTCTAAGTTATGCTTTATTTTGTGCTGTTTGAACAACTGCCTTCTCAAAATATAGAAAAATTGCAGCCTCAAAGGCAAGTGGCATTCCAAAATCTGTGTTTCATATTCCTATTTCGCAGATGTAGAAAAATATTGGAGATCATACGTTTCAGTAGCCATCAGAAAGCAGGGCTATACTTCCCATTTTAAGCACCCGAGGCGAGAAAATCTAGCTACACCTTAGCTTTGCAAGTCGGAGCTATTCTCTTTATTTGACTACCTATAATTACAGGCCTTGCTCTGTGGCAACTTCTGGGTATTTTTGTCTGCCAGAGCCACATAAAACAGTAAATGGAAACAGCTGAAAAGTCAGCTCTGAAAGCACCTACTGCCTTCTAGCAGAGTGCCTAAGCAGCTGCTGTAGGATTTAGAAATTCTGCATTAATAGCAGCTTTTTCTTACAAACAGCAGCTTTCCCTCGCCTGGCCCCTCCAGCTAGAACAAGTCCAAAATGGACTGTTTTCCTGCAGTGGTCACTTGGTATGTTCTCCTATTTTAGATACTGCAATTGTTTGCAAGCTAACACAGTCACCCTCCTCGCCTCCCCCAGAACTTGCCTGTAATGATAAAAAAAATGGAGCTGCCCCTGTCTGGATGAGTGGGTGGGCTCAGTAAGCGCATCATGTAATCAGGAGTTTATATGCCTGGGGGCCAGGCCAGGCCACCTTTCCTTCGCCTCACCCATAGGAAATCCCAATATACTGCTGTGTAACAGGCAGGGAAAGGAGAGAATTACATCTAGTCAGATGTCTAAGAGATCATTTATAACTTACTTTACAACTATTCCTGCATGCAAGGCTTTACGTTCCTGAAGAGCTAGAAAGAAACTTCAAAATTATCATTCAGCCTTGCTTGGCATGTCAAGAAATCAGCAAACTGCTGGCCTGCAAATTGCTCCGGATTGAACTTGTACCATACAGCCTTTGTTAATGTAGTGGTAACGTGCCCAAGATAGCTAATGCAGTGGACGGGAGAGGGCTCCATGAGTATAACAGGAGGCCTTGATTTAGTTCCTGGCTTGATTAAACTACTGGAGTAATCTTACCTGAGACTGATGTCTCGCGGTCTTTGCTTCTCCATAAATAACACAGAGAAATTTCTCCATGGCAGAATTAGACTTTCACTATATGCTTGCCCAGGGAGCACTACTGAGACAGGAACTCAAAATAACAGGAGCAATACAAAATAACAGGAGCAATACATGCTTGTGCGCAGGTCCTAGGAAGAAATGCGTCTGGGGGACTGAACCCTCTAAGCATGTTCAAGCCTGTAATGAAAAATTACATGCTGCAAGTTTAATTCTTAAATCTCCTAGCTGCCTGTGTAATGTGTGTGGTGTTTTTCATTCTTTCTGGAAAATTATTTCATGTAGTATTTTAAGATGGAGACTTAATGTCGCAGTGAGTTGTGTGAATATGTTAAAGAAACAGTTCCAAAGAAAATTACCATTCTGCTATAACTGAATTTTCCTAATTAAATTTCTATGTTACGCCTGGGTTTAGGATCAATACATTCAAAAAAAGGTTATTTGATGGTGTAGGTTCCTCTGAAATATGAAAGTACAGTTGCACCACTAGATGGTAGCCTTGCTTATTTCATAGTCACCTCTTTTCTACTTTCTTCTGCAGAATTTCTCAAGAGATGGGATCATTGCGTACTTTAACTATACCCCTGCATGGACTAACCCTTAAGTAAAAAGCTGGTATGTAGAAGAAAGCAGGAGAAACTATTGAGAGAGCATTCAGGGGCATTCTGTAGACCTGTGCCGTACCGAGGAAGGTCGGGTCCAGAGAGTTACTTGCAAGTGGAGACTCCTATGGGCAGTCATTTCTTGTTGAAAAGTCAGTGGACTTTGACCAAAATAAATTTGCAGTCATAGTTCAAACATAGAAACAGCAAGATGATGATGAAATTATTTTGGTATGAGCTGATAATATAGAAAGGCCTCTTTTTTTTCCTGTTATGTTTATAAACACTGTTTCATGAGATTTTTGTGTCTTATGTACAGAGGCAGTAAGTGCTTTGTATCAATTCCTGCAGGCCACAACTGCAGGAACTATTTCACTGTACTTTGAAAGTTAACACATTGGACTGCTCTAAACCAAGAGATCTATATTTGATGAGACTGGCTGAGCCTATGCAAGCAGTACATCCACCTGAAGTGTTTCTGAGAAGTCTGAGTGTATTGAGCAGCTCTCCATTTAGGATGTATATGAAATTCCTTATTTAGTTTCCCCAACACTTCATTTTTATGACTCTGCTTACTACATTGCAATCCAAAGTGCATTATATAGACTATGCAACTAAATGTTAATCATAATTTTAACTGCATCGTGAAACCCACAATGCAGTGCTTTTACACTTCTCATCAACAGAATGTGAATTTATGAGTATCTTGCCTGGCCATTTCTGTCAGGGAAATATATTAATAGGCTATTCACTAATAATCTCGGGTAACCCGATAGTTGTCTTGCCTCTCTCCAATAGATAAAGTGCAAATTCCAGGGTGAGTTCTGCTCCAGCATGCCATCAAAGCGTAAAAGCTTTCCCTCCTGCTGGATATGTGCTTTGTTGAAGAGGGAAGCACCCTGATTTGCAAACGCTGGAATTTGATGAATCACCTTCAGATGTCTCAGGAGGTCGTGGGTCCTTCTGGAACTGATTGTGATGACACATTTCTATTACAGAACATTAGAACTATTTGGAGGTTTTTCTGGAGCTTCATCATAGTTCTGGATCTAAAAATATCAATTAAAATGTGAGTTTTAGCTTATAAAAGTGTTGCTCTTTTTAAACAAATTAGAAGATTAAATCAAAACCAATTTTAAGACAAATGGAAAAATGTGGATACCACTACAACCAAGAACAAAACATTTAAGAGTAAATTATTAGGTATTAATTTTCAGGTGCTTTGCTCTGAATTATTACATCTTTGCCTAATTGTTGCTGCTTCTTGTTCATCACTGTGGTGCTTATAATTGCAAATTTTTTCTTCTGTTCTTTAGGCTGGTGGATGTCAATATGATCTTCTAAAACCATAAATATTTCTAATTAAAGATGCTATATTCCTATTCATCTTAATGATCTCTTTAATTGTGCTCAGTTCATGAGTGCTCTGCTGTTATCAGGAGCATAGCTCTAAAGCCAGGGAACAAAATACTGAAGAAGGTTCTGGAACGCATAGGAAAAATCATCCCTTCCAGATAAATAGCTTTGCCATTATAAATGGTGCAATAAATTTTAAGTAGACTTGGGCACTTCAATAGGATTGCTAAATGTGTTTTTGTTTAAGAGAAAATGAGACTGGCCATTTCATTATTGTAATAGTCATCTTTGACCTCCTTGTGTCTTTGGTCACTCCAATACAGCACTGTATTTTACTGCTGATTGTTTTGCATCTGTTGTTCTGCAGACTTCGTAAGATTGTTAGAAGGTGTAGGAGTAAAAGGTTTGGTAGCCGTTACATGCTTTCCACTGAGCTACCATCCCATATTAAATTTTTTGCTTTAGCAATGAGCAGTTTCTTCGCCTGTAATCTCAAAAGCCTATCTTGACAGAACAGACAAAATCCCACATATTTGGAAGGCTTTAAACAGAAGGATCTTCCTATGCGTGCATTCTTTTAAGCCTCACTACTAACTGTCTGGGATATTGCTGTAATTCTCCACTCATTCATCTCAAGATGTGCCTAAGGATTCACTCCCAACCTTACTCTATGGTACTGCAAGCGTGAGGTTTCCAGGACTGGTCCCTCTACTCATTTGTTTTCTGCGCTTGAGAACACCCAGTTTCTTTCTGGCTATGTAACTTTTGAGACCCACCAGAACACAGCTGCCTGGAGCACTATGCTGGAGTCAAGCACCCTCCATTAGTCCACAACTGGAGGGGTTCGCTGTTCATCATCCACGTCGGTGTTTAACCCACCCCCATGCTGCTACTGGAGTCCATATCCAGTGTGAGAAACAACCCATCCTTCTAGGTGGGCTTCCAAACCTACTTGATTATCTACCTCTCTGGCTCTCGTTATTGCTGGAGGAGTCCTGGGATACAGCATGTAGCATTTTGGGAGCGTAATTGCTACTGCCTCATCTTGATCAGGGTATTATTACATTTGCCAGCACGAGCCTGACTCTTCTTTTTTGCCCTAAGGAGAAAAAATGATTTTTCATTTTTTTCAGGGCTACAGCTGCCTCCACGCAAGAGCCCTACCCCTTCACAGAAGGACATCTGCTCTGGAAGCTACCGATGAGCTGCTGACTAAAAGCCCCCGGGTGCCGCAGCACTGAGGGGGCACCGGCCGCGGGGCGGGGGTCAGGCGGGGCGGGAGCGGCGGCTGGGGGCTGCACCTCGCGCCCCGGCCCGGCGGCGGGTACACAACATGGCGCCGCGGCGCGCGCCCCCCTCCCCTCGCCTCGCCTCGCCCCGCCCGGCCGGCCCCCTGCGGGCCGCGGCTCTGGGCGGCGGCCGGGGCGGAGGGAGAGGAGGGACGGCGGCGGCCGGAATCGTTTCCTGGGTAAGCGCAGCGGGCTGGGAAGCGTTTCCGGAAGGCTGGCCGCATCCCGCAGCGGGCTACGGGCGCCTCCGGGGCGGGCGGCGCAGCGCGGAGCGGAGCGGTGCGGCGGGCAGGTGCGCTCCGCGGCCGGGCCAGGAGGGAGGGAAGGGCAGCGTAGCGCAGCGCAGCCTGTCCCGCGACGGGGCTCCCGGTGCGCGGCCGCCCGCCGTGCCGCCGCTCCGGCCGGCCCGCTGCCGGTGCGAGCGGGCGGGAGGCCGGGGGAGAGTCCCGCTGCCCTTGCCCGGGGCGGCTCCGGCGCATCCCGGCCTCGGGCGTACGGGGCCGGGGGCGGCCTGCGGCTGCCGGTGCCTCCGCCATCCCGCCGCCCCGCTCCCGCTGCTTTCCCCCGTCGTGCTGCTGCTGCTGCTGCTGGGAGCTGGTCGGAGCGTCGGTGCGAGCGTGGGCTTTCCTCCCGCGGGCGGCGAATAGGAACGGCGGCCAGGCTGGTTCTGCTGGGGGAGTGTGAGGTAAAAAGCATCAAAAGTGGCAAAAGTGCCTGTGGAAGTAGCTTTTTTTTTTTTGCTTTTTTTTTTTTTTTCCTCTTTTTTTTTTTCTTTGCACGCGGGGTTGCAAGTGGGAGTGTGCAAAAATACAGTACTCAGAACAAAATGTGGACCCCATTTAATCCCACTTGAAGTTCTCAGGAATTCGCTTGGGTCCCATGACAGCAACGGAGCTACTTCTAGTTGTGGGTAGAGAGATAATGAAATCAGACAGATAGAATAAAATGGAAAGTGTAATGGTTTGTATTTGTACTTCATTGCTTTGCCTGCTTGTTTGCAATGTTTTATAATTTTTGGCTCGGCTCCTTGCTTGCTAGGGAGGATAAGTGCAGTTCTGTGCTTTAAACACAAAATAACTAAAACCAAGAAAAAAAAMCCAAAACCCTGCACTGGTGATGGGCTGGTAGGCTTTGTGCATTGTGGATGCTGTTGGTAGCCGTACAGGATAACGGTATCTGCAGAAAGTTGTGCAGGATAGCAGTATCTGCAGCAAGTTATCTTCACCTAGGAGCTGCTGTATTGCCCCAGAAGCCGAGGTATGGGTTGCTGCTGAGCTGCTGCAGGCTTGCTGTGTTCTCTGGCTCGCCAGTGTGCTCCTCCAGTTTGTTCTAGATCTGACATGTCATCGTCGTGCCATCTCATGCTCTGGTACTTTCTAAAAGCTTGAATGAGCTGTCTGTCTTGTGTTTAAAGCTATTTTCTGCCTGCATAATTGCATTTGTTTAAAATAAGTGTGCAGATGTCTTACCACTTAAAGGCAGAGACATCCTCTTACGGTGACCTTGGGACAAAATCTTGGCTGATTAACTTCCTTGCGTGGAACAGTCATGCTGACTGTGGGTATTTTTGTTCTTCCTTTCCAGCGATGAGTGTTTGATGGAATACTCTTTGGCTTGTATTTTGGGGTTTTTGGCCAGTTAAGGGAAATTGAAGTTCAGAGAGGACTCTTCGGGAGGAAGAGTAGCTTTATCATGTGTTATGAAGAACGCATGACTTGGTTGTAACAAGGAGGAAGATTCTTGGCTCTGAAGCAGCACAAGTGAATGTGCCCTTCCCGGTGAAGGAAGCATCTAAGCAGTAGATCACATCAGTGTGGTAATCATTTTCTAGGAGAGGGGACGTGTGACTTGGAAACCTGGATTATTTCTTTTGTTTTTCAGTTCTGCAGCTAAGTCAGGAACAGTGACAAAAATGGTCACTTTTGGTGGGGCATTGGGTGGACTCTGCTGTGCCCTCAGTCAGGAGGGGTGATGACTTCCTTATGAAATGCCTGAGGGCCCTAGAGAGGGCTGCTGCAGGGTTTGAGCTGAAGAGAGTGATGACTTTGGGAGCTAGTTAAGAAGGAATTTGAGTACTTGAGATTGCCTCCTCTAAGGATTTTTTTAGCAGAGGCTGTGAAAAACTGAAATGAATCCTGATAGTTGGTAGGTAATCAACTGACTACCTACCTCTCTGTCAGATAGCAGATCTATGCACTTTGGAAGCTCTGACCTAGGATGTGCGGTCACACTTGAACAAATCATCCACGTTGAAAACAAACTTTATCATACGTACATCCCTGGCTAGTAGAAGACTATGTCTTGCCTTTGTTCCCTGCTGTGAGCAAGGAGTTCTGCTGCTGGGAACAGCAGAGCAGATGATGTGCAGGGTGCGTTAGCGCTTTGCTGACCAAGCTGCTGCTGTCCTGCTGCCATGGAGAAAGTAAAGGTGATGGTGGAGCGTGGGCACTGGCAGGAGGGGTGGTGGGATGGGTGCAAGCTCCTGGGGAGTGCCAGGCACAGATCTCACCCGTGCTACAGGTGGGACAGGTGCAGAAAGGGGCTGGGGAACAGAAATGCCAATTTTTCTGGAGGGGATGAGGAAAGCCTGGCTCGTTTAGCCTGGCAAATGAGGCCTGAGAGGGGATATGATTGCAATCTGCGAATACAGCAGTGATATAAACACTAGAAAGGGAGAGGAGATATTTAGGCTAAAGAACAATGTTGGCACGAGAACAAACAGATGTAAACTGGCATGAATAAACTTAAGCTGGAATTTAGACAGTTTCTTCCCTAAATGGAGTGAGGTTCTAGAACAACCTTCAAATGGGAGAAGTGGGAGCAAGCCCCTTAACTGGCTCTTGAGGATATACTGAGGAAGTTTATATCATGTGCTTGGCTGTGGCAGTAGGAGATGAGGCTTGGTGACTCAGGAAAAGCTTTTCCGTACGTCTGAGTTAACTGAGTATAGATTTTCTGCGCTAGTGTTTCTTATTTTTAAAATCTGACATTCAAAACTGGCATAAAAATAAAATGTTTGCTTTACAATTTGATTCTTCTATTACTTAGAAAGGGCTGTGATGTGCTTAGTGGCCACTTTCTGAAATGTTTTCCAAGTTAGTTTATTTTTCCCTTCCAAAATACTAACTATTATAGCTGCATCTAATTGTGTGGAAATGCCTTTTTCTTTAAGTCAAAACTGTGCAAAAGGACACTATATGTTAGTATGTGTTTTTGTGAGCTGTTTGAGCTTATTATCCTTCAGGTTAAAAAATGAACTGCAGAAAACCTTTTTTTTTTTTTTTATTAAAGTAATTCATAAATCCTCTCAAAAAAGAGACCCAGCTGGTATGAACTGAGACCAGTGCTCCAAGCTATGCTGTGACTGAAGGACTGGAATAAATGAAGTTTAAAGCAAATTTCAAAACAAGTCTAGTTGAGTTAGTTGTGCATGGGGTTTGTCTCGTTTGCTGTCACGCAGAACAGCTGAGAGTTATCTAGTGTGGCGGTTGCAGTAGTTGAACTCATACGGAAGTCTGTACTCAGCTGCGGATTCTGTGTAGTGGGTCCTATGACTGTCAGCAGTATCTGACCGCTTCTAGGAGATGTAATAAGTATAGAAATGAAAGAACAACTGTGATGGGCCAAACCAAGGGTTCATCTCTGTAGCCCAGTATGCCACACAGGACTCAGCAAGCCACGTGGTGGCTGATTTCACCTCCAAGCAGCACCTTGGAGATGCCTGTAAGTGCTTCTGCATCGTTTCCTTGCCCTGTGGCAGAAAGCGGTCTCTTGCCATCAGGAGGGATGAGGAGCTCTTGCAGGCTGACTTATACTTTAGGCTAAGCTGTTGCCCACTGAAATCAAATGTGAGAAAATTAATCGAGGAGAGGTGAGAATGGGTGCATTTATGATGTGCTTCATTGACTCTGTGACTCAAATCCCTTCTGCAGGGAAGAGGAGATCTTGGGACATGTACATCTCGTGCATGAGGTTGCAGTTCCTCTTCTGGCTCCTCCAAAGCCTCTTCCTGAGCTTATGGGTGTTTTTTTTGATTTATAGCTTTCTTATCTGCCACCCTATGGAAGAATGGGATCTTCTTGCCAGCCTCCTCCCGCCCCTGTCTGAGCTGGCCACAGCTCCATGGGATGATGGGCTCCAGACTTGCTGGGCAGGATCCCAGCACCTCTGTGCCTGTTTCTCTTTCCTTGTCTCATTTTGGGTCTGGGCAGAGGATTAATTGCTGCTGTTCCCAGAGCTTTAAGGAGCAGAGGGTGCTGTTGCGATGCTCTGTGTGGTGTCCTGCTTTAGTTTCCTATTTTTTTAACTCTTCACCTTCAGCCTGTTCCCTTTTTGATCTGTTGTCTTTCCGCAACCTTTTTTTTTTTTTTCCCCCCTCTCCTTGTAAGCAGATGCCAAAAATTAGAACAGGATGACCTTATTCAAAACCTCCTCTATAGATGCTCTCTGAGCCTCTGGCTGTTCTCAGCTTGGGGTTGCTGGAGCTGGGTGCAACCTTTCCCTGTTTCAAAATGTTTGTGGCTTTCAGTTCCAAATGCTTATCTGGTCTGTCTGCAGCCCCCTGGGACCTCATGGCAGCCTCCACGGCCTTTGGCCAGGAGTGCTGCTTGTCTGTGGGTCTGCTTCTGGCTGTGTAAAGAATTCCCTCCTCCTGCTTGTTCTCAGCTGCCTTCCTTCATTTGGCAGCTCTTAGCTCTTGTGTGGCAGAGATGGTTAGTGATCCTGTGTTATGCCACTCATGATTTTGTAGGCCTCTGTCTTCCTCACGAAGTTGGCTTTTGACCTGCCTGAAGAGTTGCCTACTCAGAAATTCTTTGTACGGAAGCCATTCCTGACTGTGAGCATCCCTTTCCAGGAGTCTGTCGCGGTTCTACATGTCCTTTTAGGATGAGAGGATCAGGGCTGTATACAGTTTTGAACATGTAGGTGAGCTTTGGGGCTATGCAGTGGCATAACCATGTTTTGTTTTCTTTCTTAATGATTTGTAATGTTTGATTTACTTTTTAGACTGCTAGTCAGTTAATTTCATGAATCTGTGAAATCATCATGTCAAGATGTTGCTCAGGAGTATTGTCAGTTTGGAATCCCTCAGTTACATATAGCCACAGTTGTGTGTTTCCCATGTGCATCTTCCTACATTTCTTGTGTTTATTTGCATTAGCTTTCCCTCTGCAGCGTTATTGACTCAGTCTCCCAGGATTGTCTGGAATTCCTCACATCCTGGCCTTGCTACCACCATGCCTTTTTTTATCATCAGCAAACTTCCTCAACTCGCTGCTCATTCCCCTTTCCTTGTCTCACGTGAATGTGTCAAACAGCCGAAGTCTGAGCATGGGTTCTGCTGAATTTCACTGATGACTTCTGTTCGCTCCAAGAAGAGACCATTTACTCTTATCCTTACCCTTTTTAACCATCTGTCTCTCCACATAGGACCTTTCCTCTTACCTCTGTCTGCCTAGTTTCCTTAAGAAAGCTCTTAGTTTTTGGTAAGGGACTTGGTTGAAGTCCTTTTGGAAATTTGGATAGGTCAGAATGAATGGGTGCACCTTGTCCATGTTTGCCACCTTTGAAGAACTCAGAAACGTTTGTTAAGCAAGATTTCTCTCCGTACAAACCATACTGACTCTTCTCCAGCATCCAGGTGACCAAATTCTCTCCTTTTATCATTAGCATCAGTTGAGTTAATTATTAGCCCAGTAGAGGTGTTAGGCTTTGCAGCTTTGGATCCCTGCTGAGATTGTAATTTCTTTTGCCACTTTCCATTCACCTTCTGCAAAGGATGTTTCAAGCTGGAGTTTGCAGAGCTCTGGCAGAAGAATTTGACCAAAGCATTGCGCAGAGTGCCCTGGGATTGCTAATGGACGCTGGTTTAGCTGTGCCTCGTCTGAGAGGTCTTGGTTGCGTAAGCCTGTCGCCAAGGGTATGAGGTGACTGGAAATGAATGTGGGAGTCTGCCTTGACAAAGACAGCGGGCACTTGGCCTCCATCACCTGTGGGATGATAAGTAGACCTTGTGTGGTGGTGTTTTTATGCTTTAAAAAGATCAAACTCGATTTAGCTTAAGATCTAAGGTGAATCTCTTAAGTCCTGTCTCGTACAGTCAAATCCATTTTCCTTAACTAAAATGTGCTGAGCTTCTGTCTCCCCTGAAAATGTAATATTTGTTTGGGTRAGCATTTAGATGGTGATTTTTACTGCTGAACAAACTTTGCATCTGTGTATAACACTGATTAGTGCCTTTTTAAAGTGGTCTGCATAACAATTGGGGTGATTAACTAGGTGCAGATTTCTGCCTTTATCAGTAGTCTGTGCTGCATTTGATACTGAACACTGATCTCAGATAAATGAAGTCAGATGCAGTTTAATCTAGGATATTCATGAATGTAAACTACTAACTTGAGTAGTAGTGCATTGAGTAATAATATGTGACAGAGGAAGGTTTGCTACAAAATAAAATATCTAAGTGTTTGCTTCTGATCTCAGTACAGGATAGCCGATGTCTGTAATTCTGGTTTGTTTTACCTTATGAAGAGTGCTGCTGCTGTAAAGGACTTTATGCAAACTCCTGACAGACTTATATTTGACAATTTAATCTTTTGGACTTCACAATTTAAAAACCTATGCTAAAATCTCGGTGGTGTCCTCCTGTAGCTACTCCAAAATTGAGTTGTAACCCACTGATTTAGTCATCTAGTTCTTATTGTTTGGCTGTCCTTTTTTTCTGTAGAAATCTAACAGAAATCTTTCTCTCTTTCCTTTGTCTTCCTTGCTGGATTATATTGCACCCCAGGTAATATATCCCGTCAGACAAGCATCAGCTCTGCCTGCCCTTGGGAAAACCCTCCTGGAAGCACTAGACATGCTTTGCTATGATATGCTTTTAAGCAGTTTTACGGCGTGTTTTTCTTTTGTTGAAGGTTGGTTTTTTTGGTTTTGTGTTTTTTTTTTTCCCTTTAGTGCAAGTGCGGTTTAATTTTCAAAGGCACCAAAAGGAACGTTCTAAACTACTTCTGCAGATTTCAAGTGTAGAATAAGTGTTTAAAAAATACCCCTTGGGTTTGATATTGGTGCTAAAATGTGTTTCATGCAGGACTCTGTTAGTCACAACTGATTTTTTTTCTTGTGTCTATTAGCTGGTTATAGAGGGAGGTTTCCTGGTGTAATTATTGTGTGTAAAGGACAGATTCCAAAGGGAAGGAAGCTGGCAGGCACTAAATGTTCCGTACCTTTATGAATTAACTTGTTTGAACAGAAGAAACTACCATAAATTTTACATATTTTATTGTTGTCGGTTGTAGAAACATGTCATTCCTTTGCAGCGTTCTCACAGTTAATAAATGACAATAATTTGGTGTGACTAATATTGGCACAAATTAGTTAAGCCTTTATTGGAAACCTCGTAAGTATAATTTCTCAGATGGGTTGGAGGGAGATGCTGCAGGGTGCTTACTGGCCAGCTGCCTAATTCAGCAAATGAGGAGCTTAACATTAAGCCATCCTATGTATTTAATATAGAATTTCATTATAAGGAACTAGAAGCAGTAGTTTGGGTAAATATGACAACTAATTCATTGCTCCTGTGTTTACATTTGCCTTGTTAATTCTATTTGCAAAGAGGATTATTGTTAGGAAGGGATGCTTCTTAGCAAGGTATTAAATTGTGTAGCTACGGAGGAAGCTGTGCAGAGAACCAGCATGAAAGATGAAAGGGAATCGCAAGGAAGAGAAATAAGGAGGAGGGTTGCTCTCACATGGAGAATTCAGCACTTGCCAGATTAAATTGGGATTTAAATGCAACATAATGGAAAGATAGTTTAATTAGGTTGTTTAGATGAGTTAAAGATATATACATATAGGGCAAAATCTATGAACTTACAGAAAGATTCATCTGGAAGTAAATACAGTAGGGAACCTGGGTGTTTGTGATACACATGGTATTAAGGAAACCTCCAGCACTACATGATGTCCTTGTCTTGATAGCATCCTGTGTGCCTCCTGTGTGAGCAGGAGAGGCAGGATCTCCATGTGATCGTTCCCCTGATACCCATCCGGGTGTAACACAGTGCTCCTTGGCGAGCGTGCGGTCTCACCGCGCCCGGCACCCAGGTGGAGTGGCATGCCGGGGGTGTCCCGGCAGTTTGGTCATGGGGAACTTCTGTTTGCCTGTGAAATGGCTGGCACTGGATGTGTCCTGTCTAAATCGCTGTAGTGGCGCTGGTCAGCAGAAAGAGGCACAAGGGTGAAAGTATTAGGACAGAGTTAAATTTTGGTAACTCCCTTTAATAGAATGATGTAAAGTATTTCAAAGGAATGAAAGTAATTTATGTAGAAGTTTCTTGCTGTGTTTTCTTCCTTCTTGAAAGCTTAAATGGCCATTTTTCCTGGGTRTATACAGCCATTTTCCTTTGACACAGGAAAATGTAGGAAATGGACAACAGGCAAAGTCCGTGTTGCCATACCAGGAAAGTTTGACGTCTGTTTTAATGTCTTAAAACATGGGGAAAAGCCCTGCCGCTAGGACAGAGGGAGTCCAGTGCTGCGGTGATGGAGTGGGGGGACCCATCTCCGGGGAGGCAGAAGGGCGGCGTGGAGCTGATGTGGCTTGGAAAAGGAAATCCAGCGCGAGTAGAGGGACTGTGCCGTAGCACTAGCCCTCGTCCTGCCTTCGTCTCCTTCCTCTTCTTGCTGCAGCTCTGCCCTCTCCTCTGCCATACGGCAGAAACCTGCGTACGCCGGTGTTTACCAGCCGCAACGGTCCCACGTTGCTTCAACCTTGCTGCTGAAGGAGAGTGCTGCTGTCTGGGAGAGGAGCGTTTGCCCCGGGCGTGGAGGAAGCGGGGTGGGAGGCTGCGCTGCCCTGGCGCGAGCCCGCCGGCCGCGGAGGGCCGGGGAAGTGGCGGGTGCGCGAGCATCACCGCTCTGCTCCTTCCCGTCACTGCGGCGGGAACAGGGCAGAGCTGGGTAACTGTGGCCTTTGAAGCCTATTAAAAATGTTGATAGATCAAACCCCGTCTCGATGATACATAATTTCACAAGATAGCAGTGCGTGGTGGGTGTGTGCTTGTGTAAAATGCCAATACCCCACTCACATTTTCTGTTAATCCAGGCTAACAAAACGGCATTGTACTCTCCATTACTTACTGTTAAATTCTTAATATGGTGTGAGATTTTTAGAAGAAATTGAAATGTTAAAAAAATCTTTGCCCTTTAGGAAATTAAGTTTTACTCTGATAGTACTTTTTCCCAAAAGTATAGATGTAAAAGCTTAAAAATACAACAGAAATGGAATATATACTGATAGGTAAAGAGAAAGGGAAAGGTTATAAAGATAATTTCACTTGAATCTGAAAGATAGTGCCTGCTTGGGAAATAACTCATATTTTTAGAGTCCTGTGGGAGCCTGCTTGCCTTCTTTTTTTTTTTTCTGTTTTTTTCCTACCACGCTTCAGGAAAACAGTGAAACAACATGAGAACCATCAGTAAAGAGAGTGGTTTAACTAACACAGCTGTATATGAAAATCTGCATGTATTCAGGCACATAAGATTTGTTTTTTTTTTTTGAGGAGTTTGAGGTTTGATAGCTTAAAGTTATCAAATAGAAGAAAAACGTTTGATGATACCTGTATATTTTAAAAGAGAAGCATTAAAAAAGAAAAATGTTTTTAGTTGTTTGATGTTTGCTTCTCAGAAATGTTTGAGATTGGACTTATTGTTAGATAAGTTTGTAGGCTGGTAAGATGACTACCCAAGGATATTGAAATAACTTGGTGACAAAGCAGTGTTGGCTTTAAACGTGTGCTGTCATTTAAGCACGTGCAAGAGCTGCTAGCAAACCATACTTGACTATATAAATGTGTTTTAACCTTATTTCTATAATCTTTGCATGCTGTTACATCAGCATTCATCTAACTGCTTTTTTTGCCAATTCTTGGCATGTCTAAACTTTTCCAGTAAAATACCCTGTATGTTTCCCTTTGATGCAAGTATGGATTTAAACTTGGGTAAACATAATGGTCCTATATATGCCAAAATATAGGAAGCTCTCTGGTAGAGGCATATGGGCGTTCAGGGACCAGTCAGTCTTTTTTGAAAACCAATATAGTTACGTCCTAATGTGATAAAGATGGTGCTGTTTGTCAGGGAAGCTGCGTAAGTGGTCCCTGCAAAATGTGCCTTTGCAGCCTAACAACATGTTGATATTGTGATGCCCTTGCACTGAAATGTAACTCTAATGGAAGATTGCAGAAAATTCAGGTGTTCTCAGTGCGGGATCTGTGCAGGGAAGGGGGATCAAGAGGGACGATTGGGAGGCTCCCAGACACGTCAGTGAGGCTTGATGCCAAGGAAGTCCTGGAGTGATGGGACCCTCAGAGCATTGTTAAAGGTTTGTACCTCAGGCAGGAGTCATGTTTCGGTTGTTTCCTAGCCTGCTTTGGGCTAAAAATCAGCCAGCACTACTGCATGCTGGTTCTGAAATACAGTCTCCATGCCCTGGTTTTGGCCAGCCCGTGTGTAGCAACAGATACAATGGTGTGATGTGGTTTTACTTACTGATTTTTGGGCAGAAAAAGGGGGATCTCTCAGTGCTTCCCCAGTCCAGCCAGCAACTCAGGAGGCAGTGCTCCTTCTCTCTCCTTTCCAACGTGTGTGTGCACATGTTGCAGCGATGGGAACGGCTGACAGGCAGGATATGGCGAGGTACATCCATAAATTTGCGACAGATCTTGCTGGTAAGAATTGTATGAAAGCGTTTCCCTGGTAGCAGTGGCTCTGGTGACACTGGGAGCCCCAGAGACGTGGCAGAGAGCTGCCTCCGTCCTTGCCTTGCAGTAACCTGGAGGCTTTAATGGGCAGACCTACCCTCCCAGTCTCTGAAGAGGCACACGAGTCGGCGTCTGGCCACGTGCCATCCTGCAGCACAGCGCTTCGGTCTGCTGCTGCTAAACCAGCAGGTAGGAGTGCTAGCTGGGTGGAAAACATTTTGTGGGATTTATCCAAAATAAATAGCTAATTTTATGTGGGCAAGGCTGAAATTCTTCACCTGCGCCTCCTTCCATGGCAGAAGAGAAACCCGCCTTCCTTGCAATGCTTGTCCAAGATTTTGTGCATGTGCAAGATAAAACGATTCTTTTCCTAAATTTTAAGTTTGGATCCTCCTTCCTTGAGTTCTTATGGATGTCTAGATCTATACTGCTTTGAAAACCCGTTTGAAGACGAGTAACCCAAACTTCTCTGAACCTTCCCCAAAAGGTTCACATTGAGACATTTGGCCAGCTTCTCTGCTTCTGCTCTGTGCTTCTGCATAATGCTTGAAGTGTAAATACAGAGCTGGAAAAAATAACACTTGATCTGGTTGATAGTATTCCAGCTTACTCTAGGACTTAAATTAAGAAATATGAGCTTCTGCTATAAATCAGAAATTTGAGTTTGTAACCCCTTAATTTTTGGCCTGATAAATCCTATTACTCCCAGAAAGCTGTTAAGGTTCATCTCTTGTAAGTCCTGAGGATGTTTTGAATCTGTGGATTATTTAAGTAATGCATGTGCCAAGGTTTAAAATAAGACTGCTAACCGACACAACACACTGGCGGTAAAACCAGGAGTGGATGGTGTGGAGCTGATTCGGGAGATGCCAAGTGACTGATCCAACTTCAAACCTAACTAGTGTTGAACTTTAGCTCCTGCTGGCTATGCTGCGTTTGCTGCTGTACAGGGATGGAAAATTCATGGGATGCTGACGTTTGTACTAGTATCTTTAGTTCTGTCAAACTAATGGGGTGGATTCTGGTTGCACACTGGCATCAGGCTCTYGTAGGGCGTTCCTGCTTGGCACGTGGTATTAGCACATCCCGAGTTTTCCCTGCTGCTGAATGCGAATGCTTGAGAACTTCCTCAAGCAGCCAGCGTTCAAGCGGGGAACTGGGCTTTCCCCATTTTGGGGTTGCTCTTTGAACTAAAATTGCAAGCAAATGTTTTGGCATGTGTAAATGCAATGTGCTGTTATGGCAGGTTGTGAAACCTCCTTGCAGAAGGTGAGCTCGAAAGAGGTGTTGAAATTCTAGATCTATCATGGTGGAGGATTAAGCAGAATTTGTGTAGATTTTAAAAACTGATGGAGGAGATGTTCTAAGGAGAGTGACGCACTGTGATTCCAGAATGAAGATACTGATGCTCCTAAAGGCTGGCTCAGGAAAGGCACTTGCTAGAGGGCTCAGGTGAAGGCAGGAGCTAGCACATAAATAGATGAAGAGGAATTTTAATTACATGGAGGAGTTAGATGATGAAATGGGCTGCAAAATGCAGCAATAAAATAAGCATAAATCTCTTGCATGGAATTAGGCACTAACCTTGAAATAAAACTCCCCCGTGGAGCAGTAGGGAGGTATACTCTGTACTAAGTACAATATAAACCCACTTAAAAATGTTTTCTAGGTTTCTTTCTTTCCTCCCCTTGTCTGCTTTAAGGACAGGCCTGGATTCATCTTGAAAGATTCTAAAAGTACCTAAATTTGAGAATAAACATGTTTTGTTTCACAGAAACTGAAGTTTGGGTCTAGGAGTTTCACACACAAGCTATGTTCTTTTGCATTTTCTTGGCTATTGCTAATGTAGTAGTGTCTGTAACTTTCATTATTTCTAATTCAGAAGTGTAAGCGAACTCAAACACTTTCACAGCGCAACAGGAAGTTTTAAAAGGCCTTGAGAGACCCTGTGCAAAGCTTGTCAAATGGCCACAGCTGGTTGGTAAAAATGGAAGATTAAAAACTAGTGTTTTCCAAAGGGTTGTCAGTTGAATGTGGCAGGCTCATGGATGAGCCGTGTTTCTGTCTCTCAAAAGCTGTGGGTGAAAGAACCTTTTTTTCCAAGCAGACCAGTGCACACATGAATGCTTGGCTCTTCTGGAGGCTAATACAATCTGAGGTAGAAAGTATCTGCACACSATATGGAAAACGGTAGTAAAATTATTAATGCTTTTGAAATGCATGTTTTCATAGTTATTAGCCATAACTAGAAAACACCACAATATCTTAAGCTCAATAACATGCTTAAACTTAAAGCGTAACAGTTCCTTTAAAGGACCTTCAGTTGCGGAGAACCTCTCAGGTTTGCAAGGTGAGAGTAATGCAGCTGGAGCAGATTGGTTTTACTAAGTGGCTGCTGAAGACAGACAGAGGCAAAGCACTGTAGTGAAATAACAGTGTGAGTTTGATCCCCTCTGATAAGGGACAGGTATTTGAAGGAGAAAAAAAAAAAAAGGCAGCTCTATTGGGAAGTCTAACTCTAGCRCTGTTATCTTAAGAGGCACCAGAGATGGCTTGAGAAATTGAACTGTTATTGTAGATAGGCAGCTCATTGTAATAATCAAGATCAAGAAACTTGCTTTCTTGCTTCTGAACAGCAGTAGTCTTAGGAGATTTTTTCATGCTCGTTTCCTTTGTATGCTCATTGCTATTTCATGGTATAACAATTTCTGTGTTTAAAACAACCTTTTTCTTAAAACCAAAGATAAAGAGCAAAGGCAAAGTATTTATAATGTTAGCATGGGATTGGCAGCTTTTAATTAGATGCTTTAAATACAAAGTTAAGAAACGGCATGCCAACAGAAATTTTTAGATCTACTGGTTTTCCTGTTGTCACATGGATTTCTGCACATTAATCTAACTTTTGATAATTGCTCCCCTGACCTAGTTACTCTTCTTATGCTGTCCTTTCCACATCAAGTCAAGCAAGCATAAACATTTCATGTATATTAGAAACAAGAAGTTCTTCAGAAATGAATTGCGGGCCACTGTGGAAGGAGAGAAGGGAGAACAGCAAGTCTTGTCTTGACTTCTTTTTCCTGCTTCCTAAATGAAATTGTGTAGGTAGATGATGTGTTTAGGTCCTGCCGCTGTGATGGAGTTTTCACTGTCCTCAAGCTGTCCCTGGAGAAAGCTTCAATCACTTCCACAGTGTATTGTAACAATCACGGTTCGGTTGCTCAGAGGTATGACCTACAATAATAAAAGCTTATGGCGACCAAGCAACTTGCAGAACTGGAGAAGTGCAGAAATGGGCTTAGGAGTGGACCAGATGAGGTCAGAGCTGCCCAGGTGTCTACCTGATGTCCTCAGCTCCCTTGTCTCTTAAGGTGCCTCACGCCGTCACGAGGTAGCTAGCGTGTGATGTTAGACCTGCTCCTCGGCCTCGCAGATGAAGTCGTGCTGTCCTCTCTGGTGACGAGGTGTCCTCCCTCAGATGAGACCAAGGCTGGCTTTATGTCTGAGGAAACCGTGCACGAGAGGCGCAAAGGACAGGCAAAGTGACACGGAATGTCTCCCCAAAATACTTACTGTAAGTCATTAATTTCTTTAACTGTATTAATTTTTTGAACTGAAATCTTTGGATACAAGTTGCACATTAGTAATGATTGTGTTGCTGGAGGAGGCCTGTTGTTGCCACCATTCAGGCAAGCGGCACGTTTTGGATTTTACTCCTGTGAGATGATAATTGACTGGTGGCCCACGCTGCAAGGGTCAGAAAGAGGTATTTCAGTGAAACTTGCACTAGGCACGTGTTTCAGCTGGGATGCCTGGCCTTTGGGGCATGGCAGTGTGCACCTTGTTTTCTTCCATGGGTCCCTGGTGCCCCTTCTGAATCCAAAGGATTGTCATCCCAAAATGCCTTAAAAAGAATGGTGAGAAATGGGGTGTTTCCATTTGTTTATCCCCCCCTCCCCCCGTTAAAAACAAGTGTGGTTTTTTTAATGAGGAATAATTACCATTTTAATTTTCTGAGTAGGGCCATTGGCGATACAAAAGACACCAGTCAATTTGTTTTCTTGTAGGGTAAAAATACGAGCTAAGAGTGATGATAGTATACCAGACTCTTCTGGGTTGCTTTTATCAGAAGGGATCTGTTTGCCTGAATCATTTTATCAGAACTGTTGGTGTTTTAATTACATGTGTGCCGCACTTGTGATTGGTATGAAAGGGATGTTGCACCCTGTCTGGGCATCCCAGCAGGCATAGTGAGAGTAATACTTGGGATTTTTTCTGTGAATTTTTGAGTGACTGCTCTTAAGACAGGCATGTATATGGAAGTCTTCAGCATACAGAGCATTAATTGCTGCTCCAAATAAACTTGGAATATATAACCAGTAGGGCTTTACTCCGCTGAATTTATTGTCATGCTCTCAGATATCAAAATTGGCTTAAATTTGGTGGCTTAATTTCATGTCAGTGACTCCTTTGTACAAACGTACACTTGTGTGACGCAGGACAGCTGTGTGGGATTGCTGAGGAAGAGCGCTGCGTGCCGCCAGCCGAGCTGGAAGGTCTCACGTGTCCCTTCCCCGGCATGGAGCAGCTTAACACCTCCTCCCAAGGCTTGTGGCACAATCGCGCTTCCCTGCAATTAGTCACTTGGCTAATTCCCAGYGTTGGTGGGTGCTGGTGTTGGTTACAGAGATAGAAATGCCATTGCTGTGGATTAGGTATTGTATAAAGAAGAGAAATTAATGGGCGTGTTTTGTTAGGGAAAATGTGGATTTTCTTGGGGTTGTTTTTCCTTTTGGGAAATTTGTTCTTTGAATTTCTGTTTCTCAGCAGACTGCTACTTCTTGGAGTAAGTGAACCAGAAGCTGTAGGAAAAACTTTTGCTTTCTTGGGTGACTAAACATATTGTTTATTCTCCACATACACATCAGCCCTGTTTGTAGTGAAAGAGAACTTCATGGGTTTTTGAGGGTGTGGTTTTTTTTTTTTAAAACAGATTTTAAACTTCTACCCTGAGCAGTGAAGTATTATGTTTTCATTCTTTGCATATTTCTTGGTTTTGGTTCAAATAGAGTATGAACATGTGTGAAAGTTATTTATTTTCCTAAATGGTAACAACCCTGGTGTGTTTGAAGCACAGTGTTGTGTGTTTACGGAAGAAACGGTCAGTCTTTTGATATGTAAAGTTTTAAAACAGCTATTAAAGGAAGGAGTAATTAAGACTGTGAATAGAAAATGGGACAAAATGCAGCATAAGTTTATCTGTAGGTAGATTGTGCCAGAAGAAATGACCCTTTTTTTTGCCCCCACCTTAAAATGCAAGATAGGATAAACATAGTGATTTTATCTGGTCTTTAATAAAACATTTATTATGGCATGAAGTGGGAAACTCTGAACTAGAGGAGCGGGTCATTAGAGTTACAAAGCAGTTAAGGGTCTGGGTAAAGGGGAAATAATAGAAGAGCAAAGGAGACCCCTAGGCTGGGGAAGACTGGTGATGGGATATTGGCACAAAAACTTTGGCAACCAGAGGTTAGGAATGCGCAAAAGACATGTTAATCTTGCCGGTATTAAATAAGATGTTGTAGACATGTAGATGTATCAAGCCATTACATAGTGTACTGTAGAAGTCTTGTCTAGGAAGAAATGAATCATTTTGGTAATGAGAAGTGAGAAAGAGAATTTTAAACCCAATTCGGTATAAGAAGGCTCCTCGTTCTGAACACACGCATTGGCTTTGCCCCAAGTAGTACCCAGCATTTTGCAGGGAGATGCTCTGGGATTTCTTGTCTCTCGTTTTCTCTGGTCTTTCCCAGTTTCCTTTCCAGCTCCGCCTCAGTTTGCCTTTTGTTACCACACTTTCTGTTTCCGAAGTACAGTACTCTTCTTTGTGCTCATGGCTCTGGAAAAGCTAATTGAAACTAGACTTTGCTAACTGTCTTTGGAAGTGGCACTAAGGATGACTGGACTGGCTTACTCACCCTGGGAAAGGGGAAAAGTGCTCTATAGTTCCTGGGCTTTGGACCCCTTGTGGCTATGCAGTTTCCCAGGCAGTGGGTGCAGCTTCCTATTTGGCCTCTTGCATCTTACCAGGAGGTGGATTCAAAAAGCATCAGCAGAGTTTTGATTTTTCTTTGCTTGCTGCAAAGGCTTTGGCAAGGACTTTACTGCATACATAATTATAGTAACAGTATGTTAAATACAGAAAGTTGCATAAGTTTCTATTTATTAAATGCTATCGTTATCTGAATTTAGTTCATAATCAGGTTGTGTGTAACCTGAAGCCCCCCACATCTGGGACTTAGTTTGTATTTGTGTTGTCTTACTTAAAAATACCACTCACCATCTCCCCTCCCTGATTTTTTTTTAAATGACAGCGTAGCCCCACTGTGGGTAAGTGATTGTATCTTTGAACGCAGTGCTGGGGAAGGGCGAGCAGTCCTAGGAGCAGTGTTAGGAGTTTTCTGCTACCAGCCTTCCACAGTTTGTGGTAGGTAAGTGTCGTGGTTTAACCCAGCAGGCAGCTAAACACCACACAGCCACTCGCTCACTCCCCCCTGGTGAGAGAATTGGAAGAGTAAAAATGAGAACAGTTATGGGTTGAGATATGAACAGTTTAATAGTTGAAATAAAATATTATAATAATAATAAGTAATGAAACGGAAGATAACAAAAAGAGAGAGAAATAAAACCCAAGAAAGACAAGTGATGCAAGTGAAAAACAATTGTTCACCACYAACTGACCGATGCCCAGCCAGTCCCCGAGCAGCGTCCCCCCSGGCCAGCTTTCTCCTAGTTTATATACYGAGCAGGATGTCATGTGGTATGGAATATTCCATTGGCCAGTTGGGGTCAGCTGTCCTGGCTGTGCCCCCTCCCAGCTTCTCGTGCACCCCCAGCCTTCTCAGTCGGTAGAGCATGAGAAGCTGAAAAGGCCTTGACTCCTTGTAAGCACTGCTCAGCAATAACGAAAACATCTCTATATTGTCAGCACTGTTTTCAGCACAAATCCAAAACATAGCCCCATACTAGCTACTATGAACAAAATTAACTCTATCCCAGCCAAAACCAGCACAGTAAGTTAGGAGCTGCCTATTCCATCTCCATCCCATAAAGACAGGGAGTGATGATCCGAGTAGTGTCTGTTCTTGTTCCTTGCAGACCTGCATAGCAAATGAAGGCGGCTCTGTAAGGTAGGCAGGCAAGATGTTAGAGCAAGGATGAGGGATGGCCTCCCTAAATACTCTACTGTATTTAAAATCTTCATGGCAGCAATTTAAGATTTTATATATAGAGTCATTGGTGAACCTTTTATTCAAGTGGTAAGCTCTGTCCTGTGTTAGACTCAAAGAACAGTGTAGGAAATACGTTTTTCTTCTCTTTAGGAAGGCGTTTGCCACCCTTGTTAATGATGTATGGTATGCTACTTCTAAGTAACCTGTTGGAATTGAGGTGAGTAAGGTAAGACTGAGGAGGAGTGCTAACTTTGGGTTGCTCATGGTCAGGACTTAAATATGGCATTGTACATGCTTAATTCCGTAAAAGATGTTTCCAACATCCTCAAAGACTTTTAGATCTGAATGGCTTGGGATGCTGCTATTAAGTTCCGACAGGGATTTTGATATTCTGGGAAAACATTTTTACCTGCCAGAAAAATATTTTGTCCATTTTGCTTAGCAATGTCTGATTCTTCAGCTTTGCTTTTGTATTTTAAGCAGTACTTTAATGCCTGCAGAACTTTGATTTTGTCCCGCTGATGCTAACGGGATAGATGGGCTGAAGTACTTCCCTCTGATATAAGTGGAGCCTGAATCATGTTTGAAAGGCATGTCACTTTGTTCATATGAATTTATGCCTTCTCCCTCCCCAAATACTGCAATGTCTTGACATTGGGTCATTTGCATTCTGAAGAGTGCAAGCCAGAGACAGCTTTGCTTTTGCTTGAAATATCTGGCTCTCAACTGTTTTGGCTTTAGGCTGACAGTGTCTAAGAACCAGCCAAGCTGGAGCACGTTTTTGATGCTTTTTCCTGGCAGACAGTGTGACCTTTGTAGTTTCAGGATATTGTTTTTCAGATGTGCACTTTTAGTCCTAATGGTTCAGCTGATACTTCTTTAAGATTGATATATATCCAAGAACCAAGAGAAGCTACTTGTCTGAGGAGGGGAAACTGGAGACTGAATTAGACTGGTGAAATATTGAGGTCAAGATATTCTTTAGTTGAAAACATTCGCTCTTGACAAGTAGCATGTCTTTATAGCAAGAATATAGTTCTTGCTGTAAAGAAGCTGCAAAACACAAGGCAAAAATACCCAAAGCTAAAGATTTATTGACTTTGCTATTATTTTTTTTTTCTTTCCAAAACAGGCTGCAGTATATTGTGAAGGAGGGTAGCTGTGTTTGGACTCAAAAGTGTTTAGCAATTGCTCACTGACTGCAGTGGGTTTGATACAGAGCAGTGCTCAGAAAATGCATGGCTTTGTGTTGAAGGCAGGAGCAAAGCAATGGAAGATTACTAATGGGTTTTGTACATGATTGAATGGGGGTAGAGGCAGGGAAGCCGTGGCACAGAGCAGAGGAGGCGTAAGCACGTGTGCCGTTTGGCCCTATTTCAGTCTGCCTTGGCGGGTTGGGCCATAAACATCTCTCCTCCATCTCCCTTTTTGTGTTTTGCTGCCTGCCAAGGAAAATGTAAGCTTGCAGTGTTATTTGAGGTTTTTCTGTACAGATGTACCTTTTAACTGCAGTCAGGACAGAACACCTCCCTCCCCCATGGATAACCTCTAATAGCATTGCTCGTGTCCCCGTGTGACCAGAAATATAGAGAAAGATTAATAAAACCTTTCCTGCTGTACAACTTTTTCCTCCAAGTTCAAATGGATGGGAAAGTTCAATGTAGCTGATGAGTTCTGATTTTTTTTTTTTTTTTTTTGGCAAAACAAATAATTAAAGGTTGCTGTTAAATTCTCTTCATTTTCTTTTTAAACTCTCTGGTCATATCAAACTGCCTAACTTAAGTAGTATTTTTAGTGTTGTTTGGGGAAAGCATTATATTTAGAGAAGACACTATTGTAGAATGGTTTTAACATTATATGGAAAAATAGTATTTAATAACCAATAAGATTATTTATGTTGCTAAGGCATCCATGTTGCAAGACATCAGAACAAAGGAGTATGGGTGTTGCGGATTTGTGCCGCGAAGGTGCCTGCCTTCAGTTCCCTATGTAACCACATTGTGCTTAATTATGAAAGGATTTGTCTACATTGGCAGTGCTGGGGAATTTAAGACCTGCTCTAATGTCTAGTTTATGTAAGGATTCCTGCATATATTAAATATTTGGTAACTGCGCTAATGTGTTTTGGGGGAAAAAGTGGAGGGAGGTGGCTTGAGTAATGTTGTGCAGTTGATAGTAAAATAGATACGCATCTCTCTTCTTACTGAGTCATAGATTTGAGAYGTAGGTATCGCTAAGGCATCGTGTTCCATAGCCCCTGGGGAGATTTCTCCACCTTGGTTGTTAGCACTGGTGTTGTGAGTGCCAGCTGCAAGCTAGTGTTTGGTCATGTAGACGATAACTAGCGTGGTGGATACATCTGTAGGGATCGTGTGACATCCAGGAATTGGCACGAGGGAAATTCGTCTGGCTGGTTGTTTGTTTACGTGCAGCTCAGGTCTTCTTTTATTATAGATGGTTAAGACAAGAAAAGTCTTGATAAATATCCTCGAGTCAGTGCGAGGCTGTTTCTCCTTGAAAGACTAGTCAAAAACTTATAAATTACAAGAATTAGCAGCCTTGCAGCCTAAGCTGACACAGGCTTTGAATAGCGTGTGCTCTGGAGCATTTCTACTTTGCCTTGTCAGCAGATCCATGTTTTACAATGGGCATTATGCTCCTGGCAGGATTTGCAAATGCATCCAGTTGCGTTGGGCTTCCAGATCCTGTTGCTGGGGTGTTTTGTTTTTCCAGAGTGCCTTTAGCTGCCTTCAACACTTTTTATCAATCTGGCCTTACCACGGCATGGAAACCAGAAAGAGTTGCATACAGAGTAGCTGTCTAGACCCTGACTGAAGTTRCTTACGTGTTTCATCATCCTCTTCTCCTAGCAGGGATCTCTTCCGCCAGCGAGGAGGGGAAAGCCCACTAGCTCGTTTGCAACGTGAGAGGCTGTGCTGTGCTGGGGGTGTTCCCTGGTGCTGTGTGAGTGCTATTTAAGTTGAAATGAGGAGACTTTCTTGAAAATGTAAGTTTCTGGGTGTTCTTGAGTAAAAAGAGACGACTTCTTTTCTAAACTTACCTGATGCCCTGAAGTATGTGCAGTTAGAAGTTTGGTCAAAGTTGTGATACATCAGTACATTTAAATGAAAACCACCAAACGTTCATGGCTAAGGATTGCTTTTTGTGAATTTCCTGTTCAGCTCTTTAAAAGCATTAATATTGAGATATTCTGTTCCAACCTCTTTCTTTTCCTTAATGTAAAAGTTCTTTCTTTATACTGTGTTTTTTTGGTGCTGTGGAAACTGCACTCTTACTTTTAAATGAACTTACAGTAAGACAGGTCAAAACAAAAGGCTAAAAATTTCCTTTCATTTTTTTCTTTTTTCTGTTCCATTTCTTTCCAGACTTTTTTTTCCTCCTCTGCTTCTGATGATTTAAGACAGAGCAGCTGGGGGAGGTTATAAAGTGAAGGTTTGGGGATTAGCTGTAGGCACAGCTATCCCATCTGCAAGGATACAAGAAAAGTGCTGCTGTTAGCTCTTCCAAGAGCTAGTTGTTGAATCCAAAAGAAGTGTGACTTGGAAACCTTCAAAGACCCCACTCAGGCTAAATGCAGTATGTAGTTTTAGATTTGTGTTCTTTTTCAAGAGCTTCAGGCCCATGTTGCTGAGAGTAAGCAGTAAGAATACGTGGAGAAGTCAAATGAAGGATAATGTGCATCTCGCTGGAGCCAGTCACACTGTAACTTGGTGCTATCTCTTACCATTACAAAAGCAGTGTGTGGCATCCTTGGTTGTAAAAGCTGGTTGTGGAGGAGGACTCCRTTCTGCTTGGTGTTTCTAACTGAGAACGTGTGTATTTAATGGTTAAAAGAGCAATTTGGGAAAGATGTTGCTTATGTGACTTTGGTATCGTGCAGAGTTGGGGCAGCTGTACTTTATCTGTCTCTGACGTAAAGATGGTAATAGCCTTCTTAACTCAAGTGGAAGTTGTAAAAATTAGTACTTCAGAAATTCTTATCAACTGTTGAGATAAAAGATACACTGTGGTTAATATGAATTACTGTTGAAGGAATAATGATGAGATGAAAAATGGAGTATCAGACACTGTTTTAACTTAACAGCTGTGGCTTCTATGATAAAGACATATAAATCCCTTCATATGAAACAAACCACAGTTTAGGAATTCTTTTAAATATTTTAGCCTGTTTTGAATATATATTTACATTTTTAAATACTTTAAATTCTGAGAGGAAATTTTCTTCTGTTTCCCTAATGCTCTGTGAAATCTTTTGAGGGAGAAGGGAGGGAGTGCTTAGAAAGCTATTTCTGACGTTAAATGGCTTCTTAAAAGCTAAGCTGATAAAACCCTGAATTTGGGTTTTGGGAGTTAGTGTTCCTAGGGTGGGAAGAGTTTTATTGAAAAGCAGCTGATTGCGCAGGGCCAGAGGTCAACTTACCTGGGGTGCCCTTTGGGCTCTGGCACTGGTTCCCGGGCACGCTCTGCTGCCGGAGATGGGGCTGGTGGGATGCTGCCACCCCAGCTGGGGGCCGACCGCTTGGCACGGCCGCTGGAGCTGCCAGAGCTCCTCCTCGGTGCTCCCCTCCTAGCCGGCATACTGTGAAGCTGAGCAAATTCCAGTGCTAGCCAAGCTTGTAATGAATTAGGCACAAGGTGAAAAGGATAAGGAAGAAAAAGAAAAAGCGATAGCTGGGTGTGAAGCATCAGCAGGGCTTCATTAAGGGCTATATGATTGACAGCTACTTGGCATCTTCATTTGCATGTGTGCAAGCTGGGCCAAGGCTTCCATCGCATCTGCTGCAAAGATTAACTTGATTGTATCACCATGTCTAACTGTTTTTTGCATATCTGAGGATGTCTTCTGCTTCTAAAATAACCGGTCCTGTATCACTGCTCTATCCAATGCGGATGTTTACCTCTCCCTTGCCCCCCAAGTGCCTCTGGCCTAAACATTCAGACTAAACCTGATTTATTCAGGTCCTTTAACTTTGTTCTTATTTGGTTTACATCAGCAATTTTATATAGCTTTCTGAGGAGTTGTGAACTCCTCTCACAGTTTGTACTCAGCACGCCTTTTTTTTTTCTTAGAGAAGGTAAATGCAAAGGGCATGAATCAGACTTCAGAAACTCTCCTCTAGCCCCTGCTGTGGCTCAGTGTGAGAGGGGAAAGCAAAATCTGGAGGGAAGAACTGTTGTTATGGCAGCAGAAGTAACTTCTGATTGAGACTTGCTATTCAGATGTTGCTTTCATGTTTCCTGTTTCAATCTCGAAAGAAGTCTGTGTATTATATGATGAATTAAATGACTTTTTAATAAGCACATAACTAGTATCTCCCAAACTCTGTAATTTAGGCACTTATGTGAATAATAGCACATGATGTATAATAGCATGTTGCCTTCAATTTTCCAAACTCTTAATAGAGAGGGCAATGATGCACAAATGTGTAACTTAATTAGGTCTTAATTTTTAGTACTTTGCAGCCCACTTTATGCAGATATCTTTATTTGTATTGCCGTGCTGTTGAATCACTGGAATAATCTTCTGAGCAGTTAGGCTGCCCAATTATGATTTCAGTGAGTCTGCAGAGGTTAATAAATGAAATAACTCCTCTAGATATTAGTTTTCTTTTAATTGAGCAAAGTGTGCTGGAAGGCACAGTTGGGAAGAATCATCTGTTTTTAACTTTCTGGGTTAGTATACACTTGTATACTAACACCTAACACAATCTCTGCCTATGAACCTTCCCTGATAGAACCCTGCCTGCACAACATGGCTTGTGTCTGAAGGGGAGCATTGGCTCCTAGCGTCTGCAGAAGACAGCTGCCTCGTGGCTGGGGCTTTCCTTCGAGAGGTTGGGCTCTGAGCATCTTCAGACAAGGGAGTAGGTGGTCCCACTTCCCTCTGCTTTCTGTGCAAGCGCTGCTGCTGCAGAGTTGCTATGTGAAGGGGACTTTCACCCTGTTGTAACGGAAAGAGCAAATTTCCACACTGTTTCTGGAAAGGACTAACCAGGCACCTCCATGGAGCGTGTTTGTTCTGGGGTCTGTGAGCATCTTGGGTCCTTGCAGTGGGTGAGATTTCAGGCAAGTCCAAATGTTCTCATCTTCAGTGCTTTTTTCCCCATTTTTCCTCCCCCCCCCCCGGATGCTGTCCACAGTGAAATGTTGAATGTGGTGATATACAATTTACCATTGAAGTTAGGTACCTGTTTTCCTATCAGTGTCCTGCTCAGTTTTGCATTGCCCTGCTTCTTGCAGGAGCATCCTTTTGTTACACCTGAAGCATAGGTTTTGTTCTCAGACTGTACATAGCACTTTCCTATCCTTCGTTTGCAAGTGCCTGTTCTTTGTTTCAGGCTGTGTAAAAGTCCACAGACACCTGAATGATGTCCTGAAAATACAGATGGGCCTTTGGCTGTTCTGGAAGAATTGAAACTGAATTGAAAGTGTTACTATTTTCATCAGGAGACGACTGATCTTAGGCTTATGTGACAAGCAACTCCCTTTGTATGTTTGAGTATAGACAGCTGTTATTGGGGAACTGGCCTCTTTATACATGCACTGCTCCCTTCAAGGCTTTATTTTGTTCCGATCTTTATAAGTCTTAAGTGGTCACCTTCGATATACCTGTGAAACTCCTAGATCTGGACAAGCCATCTTTTTCTGCAAGTCATTAACTGAAGCGAGTTGGTCTACCAGAGAGTAAAATCTAACACAGCCAGGGGTGAATGTAAAGGGGAGCAGCAAGCAATGAAATGTGCTTTCTACAACTGGAGTTGACAAGTTTCTAGGGGAAACAGCAGAGGACTTTCAGTTGCATCTCCTTCACTGAGGACAGTCATGTCTTCCAAATAGGCAGACTTGTTAAGGGTTGGTAATTCACTGTTCTGTGGGAACAGGTAGGAAAGAAGGAAGGAAATCACAAGCTACATCTCAGTAAGTATTTTACAATGATTATGTGTGTACGCAGCTCTGTCATTGGTGTGGCACTCCTGTAGCACCTTTATTGAAATAATTATTGATGAGTTACTGTAATTACTGATATTTCATTCCTCACTGGGGATTATCTGAACACAGTTTGGTGGATAATTGGAAGGTAACCATTGAGCTTCTTCCCAAGTATGGAGTGGCTTTCATCACATTTAAGGACTTAATCATACTGATATCAGGAGAGTGAGAGAACCTGGTCCTCATCTTCCATTTGGGTAGAGATGGTGACTGGGCCTTCAGTAGGGAGAGAAAGTGAATGGGCCTGCGCAGACTAGAATGAGTTACTTTTCCTGGGCCTGTGTTTTGGGCCAAAGAGGCTTTTAAAAGGAGACCCTGTGGAGAAGATGGGATTTGGATGAGCTGGAAGAGGTTACCCACTGGAGGAGCTAACTTCCTGGAGAAGCAATAGTGGTTGCTCTCCTAGCACAGAAAGGCAGATGACATGAAAAATCTTGATGGTCTCCAAAGACCACTTAATTAACTCTGAACACAAAGAAATTAATCACATTTGCCTGGCTTACGAAATGGCAGAATGGCAGAAAAAGGCATAAAACTGTTATTTTTTCTTCAGTTGGGAAGAAATTCTTCTGGGCTTGTCTCGAGGGCAGCAAGATGCCTTAATCTAAGGGCTATTGATTTATCTAAGCTTCAAGCCAGGACATTAGTTCTCTGAGAAAATAGTTCTTTGCCCACACATGACTCTAAATATATGCTTCCTGAGGTGAAGGGGTTGAAAAGTCTTTAGCAGCACATGCAGTACTGAGAAAATCATTAAGGAATGTGTATGTTCCCAGATGCTGAGTTTGCAATTTCTGAAACCATTTAAACTTTGCGCAATTTATGTAGAGGGTCCTGTTCGGTCTATTATGCGTGGAGTGACGAGAGGAGCAGGAGAGCTCTGTGGCTGGGGTAGATGGCTTCCAAAAAGGTCTGACAAATCTCCAGGTGGAAAGTGCACCAAGGTGTCATAGAAGTCAATATTCTAGAGCTATGTAAGAGGTGGGTCTGAGATCAGACAGCGTTCAAAAGAGAGCTTCTCTCCCTTCCTGAGCGGTAGCCAGCTCTGCAAAAGTTAAGCCTTTCTCTGAGAGGCCCTTGTGTACTGTTCATGTGGGGCTGTCATTCCTGCTGGTTGTCTGTATGGTCATCTTTCTGGATCTTGTATCTTTTTGGCTCTTGACACTACGTGCTTGATGCTTTCTTGTTTTCCCAACTAGGCTGGCTTTGTGTATGTGATAGCCAGGAAAGGCAGAGATGAGATTATAAGGCAAGTAGAATCATGGAATCATAGGGTGGTTTGGATTGGGAAGGGACCTTTAAAGATCACCTAGTCCAACAAGCCCCCTACCGAGGACGGGGACATCTTTCACTAGGTCAGGTTGCTCAAAGCTCCATCCAACCAGACCTTGAATGATGGGGCATCCAAAACTTCTCTGGGCAACCTGTTCCAGTGTCTCACCACCCTCATCATAAAAATTTCTTCTTTATGTCCAATTTAAATCTACCTTCTTTCAGTTTAAAGCCCATTCCAGTTTCAGCAGGTACTGCTGCTCTGCTACAGGGCAGAGCAGCTCCTCTGCCTGGTACCAGAGCCAGACCCACTGTGGAGTGAGCTTCATCTGTGCCAGATAGATGGTGTGCTGCATGCTGTTTGAGGCTGTGGGGATTGTCAGGGTGGATGAAACCCTGTGTCCCTCTCTTTCCAATGTCTTGTCTACAAGGTGTCAGTGCTGTATGTTTCCAGAGGAAAAAATAGGAGCATCTCTGGTTTTTATGGGGTAATCTCTTCCACTGTTGTTTTATCATGGTCTGTAATGGTTAGAGGTAGACCCACGCCTTCAAGGCTGTTGACAAATAAATCTTAGTAGTAAACCTTGTGTAAATGGAACAACTGTGCCGGGTCTTGGTCCTCACATAAAACGTGCCATACTTGACTTCCATGACTTCCTGCAGGAATTAATTTCAGTTTGTATTTATACACATGCAAATTCTTGTATATGCAAACAGAAACTGCTAGGCTTCCTTTTCCAAATAATTTTCTGTCTTATCATACTTGGATGTATTTCAGCAGATTGGGATTGTTCAGGAAGACAGTCTATTCTGAGGGTTTTTCCATTCCCAGAGCCAGACATGTTACCTCTTTCTGAAACAGGTGTAACCCTGGCTGGTTTAGCAGCGTCTTTTGGGGTGACTAGCAGAGCATGTTATTATAGAGGAGTCTGCACTATTGTCTTCTAGAAGACATTTATTAGACTAATGTTATACATCATCTCAACTCTGTTCATGCAAGGTGGTTCTGTTTTTCTGCTTTTTAAACCATGGCTGTATCTTGAGAGGAGACTTTTGCTGAGCTGTTCGAAGTCCTTTTCTAGAGCCTTTAATTAATGGTTTAATTAAAAATCCTGTGAGATTTTATAACTAGCATAAAAGCTTGGATTCAGTGTGCATTTGTTAATACTGAATTCCATTGGCGTTGTATTTCTTGTCCATTCCATGTCACTTATTTCTCTCTGCAGATTCCTCATGGTCCTGTCAGGTACTGCTTTACATCAGAAATTGTCATCTGCTGATGTTCCTACCTTTCATTTCTCCCTCCTGCAGCCTTCCTTTCAGTTCATTGGACTATGAAATACTTTAAAACACAAAGATGTGGGAGACAGGCTGCTGCTTATCTTTGTTGTATGCACACTGAGCCCTTATTCTCACCTTCGCCGTTGGTCTCCTAACCAGGGTTTGATACATGTGCAGCCCATCACCTGCTTGTCTTGGCAAGCCTGTGCTGCCTGGGGGAGGTGCACGTGGCAGTCCTTCTTTCCCTCCTCCCTTGGTTGGGTAGGCAACGCAAAGCACACCTTGTTCAAAATGCTTCAGGAGCCACTGAATGTCAGAGCTGCTCTTACACTGGTTTGCATGTCATGCTTGGCCAGGGTTACTTTGTGTGGTGATGAGAGAAGTGTGGCAGTTACTGGTGGCCTTCACAGAGCAGTCCAGTATGGGTTCTTTTTTGCATTGAATTCGTTTCGTAAAACGTATCCACATTGATAGTCTTATGCGTAATGCACTAGTTCAAAGAATGAAGGGTAGTTCAGGTGGRTAAGACAGAGTCTTGCCTTACTAACTACAGCTATTTAAGAATTAGGAAGAAAAAAGAAAATTGTTTTGGCAGAAAGGATCTGAAGTGTTTTTTTTCTTTGGCCAGTAAATGTCAGTTGCTTTAGGAGCATTAAAGACTTGGACGAGTTCCAGCCTCCTCCTCCAGGCTTTCTTGTTCCTTTCCCCTCCTTATTTAGCTTTATGCCAAGAAACACACCAACTTTAATGACTCAGACATGAGAACTCTATTTCCTTTCATTTTTTAGCCCACCTTTTATATACACATGCATATCCTATTAACTTTTAAAAAGCCACTGTTTGGAATTAACACTAAGCAGTGACGATGAAAATGTGTGTTTGATTCCACTGTGTAAAAACTTACAGTAGTTAAAACTTTTGGAGAGGGGGTCCCACGTGCAGTGAGATGCGGGTGCACAGCTGGGCAGCTGGCAGATGCGGTTAGGTGCTCACAACTGCACAAGGAGGGGGCTCAGCTCTGGTTTCCAGCTGATTTCCACCACCCCCATCCAAAATTGATCGTTATGATTTCAGTATCTCTAGGTACACAACTGAAAAGCATATGCTTTGAGATTCAGCTTTCCAAGTATTTCTGTGTTGTAGTAGTCAAACGTTTCATGAGCACTGAGGTGATAGTTCCATATTAATTTTTAATGGCATACGATGGCTTTTTTTAACTCAAAATGTATAGTCCCTATCCTGAGGAACCAAGACTTTATTGTTTTATTAAATAAAACATCATACCAGAATACATACATGTGGTGAACTTGATGTAATGATAGTTAAAGTTCAGTTTGATAACAGCACCCATTCACATGTTGCTTTGGTTTTGCTGCGCATAAACCCTAATTTTTAGAGATTCATATCTGTTCTGTATTCAAATGTTAAAAGAAATGTTGAGGTAGCTTCCGGCAATAAAACTAAACTGACCAGCTTTCCTGTGAAACTTCCAGTACTTCCTGCTTCTGTTCCGGCTTAAAATTAATGGTATTAAAAAAACACGCTTTCTTCTGTCATTTCCACTTCTGATTTTAGCCAGAACGTGAAAGCAAGGAAGCATTGTAACAGTAATAAATAAATAAAAATTTAAAAATTCATCACGATCACTTTGTTTTCAAATGACAGTGGTCAGAGCTTCAGGTTTCTGTCATTGCTTTTATATAAAAGGTTCTCTATGCCTGCCTGTACTTCCACATACTGAGATCTTCATGCATACATGTATAAATATATACAGAGAGAGGAAAAAATGAGTTTATAGGAAAAAACAAGCAGCCGAATAAAGACAAGTTCTCTGTAAAAATTGCTTGACTTGAGGAACAATTGGAAGATTAGATGGGATAATGGCATGTCTGTTACTTCAGGGAAATTTATCAAGCAGTGTCTGAATGCTGCCTTGCTGTTCCTAATGCAAGCCCAGCTGCAGAGATCAAATGGTGATCGAGCATTAGTCAATAACTCTATACATGTGGGTCAAATATTTTCCAGCTCTTAATTGGTTTCTGTATATAGTGTGCTGATGGTACCCATTATTGCTCTTGTCCAAGATTGTATCTGCTTTCTTCTTAATTTAAGTAGTCTTCCCCCCACCCCCAAGAAATTTGAGTTACTTTAGAAGCATTGAAATCTTGATGTGTTGCATTGAATTCATTCTGGCTTGTATTTGTGATCCTCCCAATACACCTTAGGTGCAGAGATGCCAAAGTGATGTTCATTTAGGATAGTATAGTTATTTGTTTCCTTTATAGTGCTTGAAAAACTTGCCACATCACGTTTGGCATTTAGTGCCGGGTTGTAGTGAAGGTGAAGGTGTCTGGAAAAAGATGATCACTTCAATTTTGTGTTGTAATAATATATCCTAAATGAGAAAAAGTGAAGGCCTGGAAGTGAACCCTTGCTCTGCAGTATCTTTAGTCTGAGTTTTCAAATCTGAAGTCCAGCCTGCACTGTACTCTTGAAGAGAAGTAGCTCAACTTCTAGAGTCTCCCCGAACACACGGCTACAATTTTGTGATAGGATGTTTCTGCAAAATTGTTGCCAACATGCAGCAAAAGCATGGGAAGGGAAGAAATTAAACCCAAGTTTTAACAGCAGTGAAGGAATAAGGAAAGGGTTAAAAAAATAAAGTGGTCATTAGTATTGGGTATGTAAATGAGTATAACTTCTCAAGTAGGTTTTATCTGTTGAGTTTAAAACTTGGAAGCAAGCTGACTTTAGACGGTGGTGTTTATAGCAAGATAAAAATGCAATAATGCAAGCAAATGGTTTTCCTGACTGTTTTTTAATCTGGATACAAGCAAGCATAGCAGTAACCCCCTGAGTGAGATTATTACAGAGTTGTATAACATTTCCAAACAGCATTTTGAATTTGGCCCTATTGGAAGCAAGAACAGTTATTCTTGTCCTGCATCTGCGTAAGCCTAATATGAATCTGATCCACTCTCTTCTCCTGAGATGAGAGTTTCAGAGCACAGTTCTTCTTTTTTTTTTTTTTTTTTTCCTTTTTTTTTAAAGGTAATGCTCTGTCAAGTATCGTTTTTTAAAGGTTTTAAATAGAAGAATTGAAGAGCAGTGTAATGTAGTTAATAGAGAGCTAGATTAGGACACCTGAGCTGGTGAAGCCCTGTCTGTGCTCTTCTGAATTCCAGCTGACTTCAGTGGAGTCACGCTCTAACATGGAGTTTCCATTCATGGTCAGCGATGCTGGGCAGGTGATGCTGCTTGTATGATCTTTCATCCCTTACCTTGCTAAAGGATGTGTTTCATTTCATAAAGCTGGTATACTGAAATAAGAATGAGGAATTTGCAGCTTGCTTTTGCTTAACTGGTACCCAATACCTACCCAAGCAGAACATTTCAGGTCAGGATTGCACATGCTACTTGACTGCTCTGTCTTGTTCAGTCAAGCGTTGTTGGAATTTTTCTTGTATTGAATAGTCCTCCTGCACTTGGTTATTGTAGGAGGATTATCTGCATTGCACATAAGTGTGCTGTGGCTGCAGACGAGATCTGAGCTGGTCTCATATGATCTAGCTCAGGGCCAGAAGCAATGTGGTTGAGCTTGGGCAGCATCATGCAACCTTGGCAGTTTGGGCTGGTGCCATCTCAGAGATGGATCTCTGTGCTTTAGAATCAGCATCACTGATGTTTCTAATGTGCTCCTTAGTTGGTGTAACTTGTATTACTCTTGGTTTTTACATTTGCAAGACTGTGTTTAAAAGAAAAGGCTTTATAGGTTAAAAAACCCCAACTTATCACTTGTGACAACAGTCACCTGTCCAGGCATTCTGTCCTTTGCATCTTTACTTTCTATGTGAATAAAGTTATAACATATGTAAGCAACAACACTTGGACTCTACTATAATGTTATTTTTTTAGCACTAGAACTGAAGGTCTTTAAGGCTTACTGTTTTATAAACTGGCTTTGGGTTTCTGTGGGGAACACAGTGTTGATATATTCATCAAATTTAAGGGATTAAGATGAGGAGGAAGTTAAATACTGTGAAAAGTGTGTTTGAATTGCGGAAACACAAACAGGGTTGTAAGAAAGATGTTAGGAAACAATCTGTTTTGTGTTGCAGTTTTAGAGATCTTCAGTGAAAAAGAGGACTTTTTTTTTTTTATTTTTGCGCACCCTGAGGAATGTGCTCTCTTGTAGGTGGGGTACCTTTGAATACTTTTAACACCCTAATTGGTGCATAAACAAAACCACCCCAAAGGCTGCTTTCTTAGTGGAAAGACTGTGCTTGTGTGGTATGCGTTTCTGGCTAGATCTAAGTAGGGGTTTTTTTGGAGGCCTTTTGCATTTTTTGTGGTAACCCTATGAACAAAATATTTGGAGAACACACCCTTGTGGTGTTCCTAGGTCTTCTCTTTGGTCAATGATCTGTTGTTTGAAAGCTGTGTCTAGAAGAAAATACCTGATTACCTTTTCAATGTTGACATATTTCTATGCTCTGCAGTTTTTAATGTAAAGAAAAATACTACTGCGATACGCTCTTAAGGTGTTGTTCAACAGCAGTGTAAGCCAGCGTGAGCTGGCGGTTGTGCCAGTGATGCCTTTGTAGGCAAGCTTCAAGTGTTAGACTACAGTGTTAGTGGTATGGCTTGCTGCGTAATCGGACTTTTGTATTAGACGCAACTGGATGTGTTTCATGATTTCTGGAGAACGTAAGCATTCAGTTCCCGGAGGTCAATTTCCTTGATTAGCTGTCAGACTCTTTTAACTTTCCAAAAGCCAGCTCTTATCTGATAATAGAAAATAGTGCCTGACTGTTCAGGTTGGTGAGAAGCAAGGAAGGCTCCCTGTTCCCCCTTGTGCCTTGAAGAGGCTGGCCACCTCAGGTATGTGGCTTGTGGGGTGCTGCTGAGCATCTTCTTCTCAGCTGAGTTTGCTTCCCTGCAGAGGATCAGACCGAGTGATTTATCTTGGACTTGTTGCTGCATTTCCCAACTGGCCCTTCCCTAGCAATGGATATGTATTTCTCTCTAGCTAGCTTATGGTGCTGCAGGGATGCTGACAGAAATAGTTCACAAAAGCAAAATAGTAATGCTTTAAGGATACCCCAAACTGTAGAAGAATCTAAACTTCTGTAATGCTAATATATAACTGTGGTACCTTCACACTGCCTACAACTGATTGTTGTTGGTTGTTTGTTTTTAAAGCCAGCCCGAGCACAGAGGGACCGTTGCTGGTGTTTGGTTCCACTTTCATCAGGAGACTTTGTGGATGGTTATATACAACCTCAAAATGCAAACTCTTAGTGGAGAACAATGTAGCAAAACATTCTTATGTGTTCCTTATGAATAGCTGTGTTCATGTGGGGTTTTGTTTTGTTCTGTTTTTTTTGTTTGTGGTTGTCTTTTTTTTTTTTTTTTTCCCTCCCCAGCCCTAGCCTGCATTTTCTGTGGTTAATTAGATGTGGCTTTACTTTTTTTTCACTTACAGAAGCCTGTCATTTGTTAGCTGGGTCAGCTGAACTGTGTGCATATGTGCTCTCCTTTCATTTCACCTGGAAGGCAAAGGTATTTTTCGAGGGACTTTTTGGGCCTTTTATGGCRTGGAGCCATTGGAACTGCACAGGGATTTTTGCTGTGTCTATATAGTTTCTGTGCACTCTAAGCAACTGATTACTAGTGACGTATTAACTCCATGTTAGAAAGAGTACGGAGCAGTTCAGGTATCAAGTTGTTGGGTTACTTGGGTGAACAGCAGGAACATCAGCTCAATCAAAACAAATGAAAAAGCTAGCTAAAATATGCTGCAAATGGCAGAAAAGGAAATGAGTTGTTTTAAAGGACTTAGTCCTCTTAGAAACATTTAGAGCAGAAGCCAAGCAAAGTCCTGCCTCCTTCTGAGCATTTTGCTCTGCAGCTCTCTTTATTTCTTTCAGTAGCAGCTCCTGTGGATTACAGTGCTACCTACCAGCAGGGCAGAACTTCTCAAGGTGGCCAGGATGACAGCTCTTTTGTTATGCATGTGCAGTGTTTCCTCTTAGGAGACCTCTGTTTCTGTGCTGTAATATGTGGAAAGGAAGTATCATAGATTTGTGGTTTGTCGGTTTTTTTTCCCCGTCACCTCTTGTGTTCAAAAGCAAGTGCCCTTGCATAGGGCTATCACACTGCAGTATTTTGTGCAACAGAAAGTTGGCTTGTGAGTGTATGAACAGAAATGAGGTGTTTTTTTCCTGCCCTGTGTATGTGTATGACGGTGGACTGCTAAAGACACTTTACTGACATAAATGTCTTCCAGTTAGTGAAGGAAACTGTGTTCTTGAAGGTTGGGGCAAGGGCTGAAAGCAGGAAGATTCCTGGCTGTTGTCATCACTGATGGTGACCTTTATGCTGCTGTGATYCTGGGAGACCCAGCAGCCATCTACTGCTGGGTTAAGGCTGCTCTACTTGATTGAAGCAAGACAGTGTTAACTTTCTCGGACCTGCCCAGACAGCGTACCATAGCTGAACAGTGTGCTGTTTTAGGTAGGTGCACGAAGAGGGTGATTAACCTCATCTGTTAATGGGAAGGATGCTGATGCTCTGGAGGATTCCTGTCATTTTTGTGATGGAAGTCAGTCTGGGCTTTCACAAAACAGAGCCTTTGTGTTTATAACAAAAAAACAAAGGTGTGAGGCACTAGTGTCGCCTCATGTCCCACTGTGCAGTAGCTCTCCGAACTGCCTCTCTTGGTTGTTGTCCTTGGGACTGTTGTTGCTGAAGTAGGATAAGTATATCACCTGTCTAGAAGGAACTGCTTTCTTCACTGTGAGGTCGCTGCTGGCTTGTGTGTTTTGGATCAAAATGTGGTTAAGCATTTGGGTATCTCTCTTTCTTTTTTTAAAGCTTCTGGATGTCTCTTTCAGTTCTTCATCTCCCTGCTACTCCTGCCTTTTCTGAGCTCCAGTAGGGACAGTGTGGGGTCTAATCATCAAGTATGGGATGAATATTGTGGCATGTTTCTTGAGGATGCTATAGCCAAGGTCAGTGAGACAGGCTGGGAATCAGTCAGTAAGTACAAAGAGGAATTAGCTGGATATAATGACTGTCCCTCCGTAGAGGTGCTTGTCTAAGCATATATAAAAGTGCTTGTGGACTGAAGTTTGCTATTGCTTTAAAACCTTAGTCGGCATGCAGCATGGTGAGTGCACGGGAGGTGCATTTTTAAGCTAGCATAACCAAGCAGAGAAGTAGCTTGTGTTCAGGGGGATGTCTCAGAGGAACTTCTCTGAAGAGAATGCAGTAAAGTGTACCACCTAAATGGTGAGTTGTTGTGGTTCTTTCAGACATGACTTAACATGTCCAAGTGCAGAGGGAGGAAATATTTGAGAGCTTTGCAGTGTGCTTTTCAGAAGATAGTAGTAGATATTTCAGCAAAGCTCATGCTAGGAAGTTTCTAAGCAAAGATGTGCTGTGAAGAGTGTTCCAGGAGGCTTGGTTTGGAGGTGCAGAGGTGAACATGCTGCAGTTTCGTTGGCAAGGAGCATGCCTCTGGCTGACGTGTCTCATGGTGGGCACTTGTGCTTTCTCCCTGTTTAAACTAGTTAGTTGCATTAGATTGGAGGGGACAAAGTTGGAGTACTCCATTTTCCTTCAGTGATGTGGAAATTAATTGGATTTATGACATCAAGGGAGGTATATAAGCTACAGGTAGAAAATGTATTCCAGTTTTGCTGTATCTAACAAGCTCTTATTTTCCAAATTTATTACACTGTGTAATGTTATGCTTTACTAGTCTGAAGTAAGCTTTTTAGCAAAACTGAGTGCTCATTCATTGGCTTCCACGTCCCACTGAAACTTGGTGCTTTGCAAGTGCTTTCTGTTCCACAGAACTTCTGTTTTCTTTATTTTTTTGGACTATTGCCTGGTGTTGCCGTTTCATGCTCTTGCCTTAAAGTGGTGCATTAAAACAGGATGCCTTTGTCCGTGCTCAGGCACCGCCGTTTTGAGGGCGGGGGGAGTTGGCAGGAGGGAGCGGGCAGCTGGTGCTTAACAGGCCCCTGGAGGAACCAGGCAAAATGGTGCCCATTCATGGGGCCCTCATTGTAAAGTATACCTTCCCCAATGTTTCCCTGCTATTTTACTTTGGCTCTGTGAGTTGCCCGAGCTGCAAAGAGCTGCTGGCTCTCGGTGCTCAAGGATATTTTGGGTAGTTGAAGGTGGAGTGCCTCCGCCATCTTCCTGGTGGTCTCCAGGCAGCAATGAAGGCATGGAGGTCCTGTGCTGTGGGGCCGCTGATGGAGTCCCACATGTCCCATCGCAAGCGTTGCTGAATTCAGACTGACCCTGTACTGATCAAGCTTTGGTGGTAGGAGCCTTGTGTCCTGTGGTAAATAGGTTCAGAAAAACATGACTTTTGAGACTGAGTGGTCCTCAGCCGTGACTCTGGGTAGGCACAGCATGATTGACTTGGCTGTCGTCTGCTGCGTCTGGCTTCTGGGCAATGGGAAGGGGAACGTGGCAATGGAGGGCTCTCGCTATGCTGCATTCAGCAATTGTTTTCCTTTAGGTATTTTTGGGCTGTCTCGCTACTAAACCCCCAGTAATCTTGCTGGAGTGCGGTAGTTCTCGAAGTCCTGTGCCATTTCACTTGGGAGTTGTGGACGTATGATAAACTCACAGCAGACGGGGATGACTTCCTCTCTCCTTGATAAAAATAGTCTTTGGCTAAGGAGGAGTTGCAATTCCCAGAAACTTAACTCGATGCACTGGGCAAAAATTGGCCTGTCAGGAAGTGCTTGCTGCAGACTTGCTCATGAGCTCCCAGAGGGTAGGTGTGTGGTACCGTCTCTGACAGTCAAAACGCTGAGAGGAGAGTAGCTGTATGTGAGAGAGGAATATTCCATAGAAATCACTTGTTGTTGGCTGTGGATTAATTTCTCTGAGAGTTTTGGAAATTAGCCTTGGATATTTGGGGCTAAAGACTGAGTAGCTGGTGTCTGGGGCTGGTATCCTCTTCAGAAATAGAGACTAGCAAAAGGCAGGAAGTGAGTATCTGAGATTACATACATTTCTGAAGTTAAAATGGGCATATCTTTTACATCGTGAGAGAGGTAGATTTTTGTTCTGCTTTGCAGTTCTCCCTTAAAAAAAGAAAATTACACTTTCTATGAGCTCTGATTATTTATTTGCAAAACAGCAATTATGTTGTCCTCCCTGATGTTTTATTATCCCCAAATTAGTCCAGAGGCACATATGTAGGAGGACTTGATGGGAAAACCCATAAACAGGCAGTGTGGATGAGGGAGCTGGTACTGCTCATGCTGGCCCTGTAGTGTTTACGGCAAGGAGAAGTTGCAGTGGGATCAGCCTGGCTATAGGCTGTTCTGGAGGTGTAGGGTGACTGTATACTGCAGTATGCTGTCTGATGCTCTTTTCAAATTAATTGGTGGGGTTTAATAATGAACAGTGCTTCTTCCTGCGGTAACAGTACCATACCCCTGCAGAAGGTATTGATTCTCACAACATATCCGGTCCCTGATTCCTTACGGGTCAGAGCAAGAACAAAGTTATCCCTGTTTCCTCTGTGCAAGTTGTACTTTGACAGGTAAGATGATGTAACAGCACAAATGCAATTTTGACCAGTTTTGTCTGGTGGGTAATGCATACCAGACTGGTTTTGTTACTAAGTCACATTAAACAGGGTAACTTAAATGATTGTATTGTTGCTGTGTTGGAGAAGAACTCCATCTCAAGTTAATCAGTAAAGACTTGGCTCTATTTAAGTCAGTAATATGCTTGCTTATTGCTTCTTCCTACTTAAAAAAGGGTTGTAGTGATTCTGCTGTTTTGGACCATTGGGAATGAAAACATTCAAAATATGAACTGCAGTCCTCTTACTTACTGGTTACCATAGAAATCTAAATAAAGAATGCTCTGCAAATAGTGTAAATATCGCACTTAACTTTCACAGCTCTCACTGTCTTAAAAAGACATGCCATTGTTCAGATTTCTGTAGTGACTGATCAGTAAGGGCTACAGCACACATTCTGAATAAAACTGCTGTAAAAGTCCTGTATTTACACTGTTTGCAAAGTATTCTCAGTATCAGAAAACTTTTCCATTACTGATTTTTAACATCAATTTGTTGTTGAGACTGGCCGTGGTAAATGAGACCAGAAAAAGCTGCTTTGCATTCTTTATAAAAGCTGCAAAACGCTCAAGATGTTATGGATTATGAATGAGTTGCCTACAGAACTGTTCCTATAATTCCAGTGGGAAACGCGACCCAGTGACATGCAGAGCAGCCAGTTTAAAGCTGCAGCTAGAAACTCAGGAAGCAACAAGATGTCTTGTCTGGAAATGTGCTGCTCTTCTGTGGACCACTCAGACTCTCCCCTGGTCCGGCTTTCTCACTCAACTCGTTGCATAGCCCAAGGATGGGGAATGGAGGCGAGCTGGCTCTTGGGTGTCTTTGGCCTCTGCAAGTGGCRTGGTCTGACTTACGGCAAATCAGTTTGGGAGCTAATATCCTTTTAGGAGCTGAGGGTTGTTGCAGAGTAAAGTGCTCCAGGTTTGCACCGCTGTCCTTAGGAACACATATTATGCATGTCTTACCTGGTGGGACCTGATGGTATTTTCACCACTTTTCATTGTTTTCAAAGTAAATATTAAGACGACTTTTTTTTTTTTTTTTAAAGCAGTCACTGTGGTTTCATCAATTCTCATCTGTTTCCAGTCATCTCATATGATGTAAATCACTTCCATATTCCACTGATTTATTTATTTATTTATTTATTTATTTATTTATTTTCCTAGGACTGTCTGTCTGGTAGTAGTAACCTCCCTGCAGAAAGAGAGCTAAGCATGTAAGAATTTTAAATGAGTTTCCATCTGGTGTTGTTTTTGGCTTGGTAATAGGAATAAAAATGTTTTGCATTTTTACAAAGTAGAGGATTATTTTTTTTTCTCCTGATAATTAAGAACTGAATCTAAAAAGCAAAATGGAAATTTTCAGATTTCCAGAGCCAGGTCACTGAGCTGTGCCCTCAGCACAGCAGCTGAGGGAAACCAAAAAGCATCTGCACCATGTGATGGATGGGCAAATCTGAGCTGGTGTGGCTTCCCAACAGCTCTCTAAGCAAGGTAGCTGTACCCCTGAGATGCTGTGCTCTTAGAATTTCTAAGTTAGCTCTACTAGTCATCTGTAATTAAATCAAATACAGTCCCCACGCCTACATCACGTTCAGGTGTTGGACTGGATAATTCTGTGCAGTATTTCTTTGGGTGTTGGCATCCCAATAGCTACTTACCATCCTGGTGCAGATTTGGAGAAAACCAGGCAGCGATTCTGGATGGGGAGGTTAATGCCACTTTCTTGAATTTTTTTTTTTCTTTTTTTTTTTTTTTTTCCCCTTCTTCTCACTGCTCCCACTTCTCACCTTGCCCCTGCGGCTCTGTAAGGTGGCGCTTCTTGTCTGGAGAGCACTGAGGCTTTTGCAGATGTTGTCGATTTTGCTGTATTTGTCCAGAAAACGCAGGCATCTTTTTAATAAACAGGATGATGTTGCATGTGGACAGTGTTGGGAGGTCTGCTCTTCTTTCTCAATGACTGTGTCGTTATTTGGTGGGGTTGGTGCTCGTCTGTTGCTGTCCTTCGGCTCTGCGCTGTGCGTGCTGCAGAAATGGCCATGGAGGGTGCTTCACCTTCGTGTCACTCTAGTCTGGTCTGACCAATGTGCCTAGCCTGAGGTGCCTCCATAGGGAAATGAGATCCCTTCCCGTGGAGGATCGGTGCCTGAATGTACCTCTGAAAGCAAGGAGGAATAATACAGGCATCGTTCACCACGGCTGAGACCATTTCTGTTTGAGGTCAAAAAAATCTGGGGGACATATTTGTTATTTAATGTGTATTTGATAATGCTTCAAGTCTGTTTTCTTGATGTCCTGCCAAAAGAGAAATAGTTGTTTCAGTAGCAATTTTACCAAACTTCTGTGATAAGAAACTGATCTGAACTCAAAGTGATTTTTTTAATGGATCTGCAGTTTTGCTCTATTTTTTTTTTCCCATGTCTGGCTTTCTGAAAAGCCTACTCAGCAAATCTAGCAACTATTATATCAATTGACTATTGGCTGTGTTTTTAGATGCTTGCAAAAATAGTAGATGGCAGAATTTTAGCTAAGCAATTCTTTCCTTAGATTTGTGCTAATATGGTGTTGCATTTCTTTTCCTCCACTAACTCATCAAAATTGAAGGCAGTTCTCACTAAGGTGTAATATGATAAAGAAAAGTTGAATTTAGGTACAACACTGCCAAGTAATTATAGTCTAGTGTGCTAATATAAATGTAGCTTGAAATACACTTAATTGCATTTGAAACCATTTCAGCTGCAAACTAATAGTATACTTTTTTGGACTTCTGGTTTATACATGGTGTTTGACTGCTTGTAGCTATTGGCTCTCTTTCTTTCTCTCCTCACAATAATATTTAATTCTCATTGTCTCATTTAATATTTAATTATTTAATAAATTTATTATTTATTTTTCAGTTTCTTCAACAGTTACCAAAATTCAAACATTTTTAGGTTAAGGGTTCTTCTGTGTTCCCCTGTTCAAAGGAACAGAGATTCACAAAACAGCATAGAATTGCTAAATGGAAGGTTAGAAAATAAAGGTGAAAATTTTAAAAGTCCCCAGCTTCTGACTTCAATGAGAGCAGGGAGGTCAATGCGAGATCTGCCTGCACTACTCATGAGCCATGTCCAGGTACACAGGACATGCCTTAGCATGGTGATGAATGAGGAAGTGGAGTTACGTTGCTTTCAGAGAAACAATACTGCTTTATTCTGTATTTGTTTATTTTTTAATTATCATAACTTGGAGTGTCAAGTGAAATCACTTTGCAGCTCTGTGGTTTTAAGAACTGCATGTAGATGCGTAAGCCATTCAGTTTTGAGCATTGCAGAAATAAGGGCTGCAACTGTATAATTGAAACTGAGAGAGGGTGAGTGTGTACAGGTACAGAAGGTTTTCTGGGAGAGGAGTTCTCACAGAACGAAGAGCATCCTTTTAACCAAATGGCTTTGAGTAGAATGAAAATTAGTATTACAGCTAAGCCAGTGAGTTACTGCTGGAAGAGGCTATCCTTACTCTCTTTTTTCTTCTTGTTTGGGGTTTTTCTTTTTCATATGTTGTGTGATGTGGCCCTGCCATCTTGTTTCAGCCAGCTCTGGGGCTTTTTTTTTTTTTTTTAATACACTGTCTGCGTTCATCCTGCTCCCTCTCCCCGCCCTGTGTGTTCTGCTGGGTTAGTTCCCTGTGTAGACTCCCTGCCCAATTAAATGGGTGCCAGAATGGGCACAGGACGATCAGGAGGTGTGAGAAATGTCGCCTTAGCCCTGATGTGGTCTGGGAAGCTCAGGGCGTGCTGAGCCCACCAGGTAAGTGGGAACCCCACTGAACAGAAGCACTCTGGAAATCCAAATTAAGGCATTTCTTATGAAAGGGGAGAAGGACCCATTTCAGAGAAGCAAAACTTGCATAGTTCTGTTGTTTCACTGGGCACAGTGGTGTCGGATTTTGGGTGCACTGGGTTTTATTTTTTTCAGAAACATCAAAAGTTTCTTGGGATAGGGGAGAGATGATCTGTCAGGGCTCTTGCAAACTAGAATTACCCAAATTGAAGACAGATGTTGAAAYGCAATTGGTATTCATCTCCATTGAGCACTTCATAGTAGGTAAAAATRCAGCTTTCCACTCTTGAATCCTTAGTATCTTGCCTTATGTTGCCGTTGCTGTGGTTTCTGATCTGTGCTCCTGTTCGGCTGGTAATCCTGTTGCTTATTTTATGCCTGCACTGTGGGTGTGAATTCCCAGAGGTATTAGTCCTTTGGGTTTCCTTTCAGGTGTGATCAACAGAGGTCAGCCTCCTCCTGCATGCTCACAAGCAATAGTACTGTGAGAAATTGCCTCTTGCCCGTACAGAACCTGGCTTCTACTCCAGCAGCAGAGTGGTTACTGAGCCTTTTTTACTCACCCTGTTTGTATTCCTCTGACAAAGTAAATATACCCTAATTATCCTCTTGATTATATGGTGCAATTTCCATGTTAATTTTAAATTGCAGCAGTTCTGTGCCGCTGCCAGCTTCAGGACCTTTGACACCAATTTGGCCTTGAGTTTTGCAGACATCAGATATATATATAYTATACTGTAGTAATCTGTCAGAAAAGAAAGTGCTGTAAAACGTGAAAATAAATGTTTCTAATACTTCTCTAGTGTAAGCATTGGCAGTATAAAGCTTTTGTGCTGTGGAAGACTGCTGCATCTGGTATCAGGTTTAAATCAGTCATTGTGTTTGACAGCTATTCTGACAGCCGGTAGTTGTAGTTGGGTACACTGCAGCAGCAGCATCTCTAGGGACAGCTAAGATGTGCATGAGCTCAGGTCTCTCCCTTTCACCATGAAAGATTTATCCTTTCATGGAACTTTGCATCAGTGTTAGATGCTTTGGAAAAGCCTGTATAAGTAGATTCATTTTGATAATGTTGTTTAGTTGTTGTAGRTGTTGTCCTGTAAGGATCTGGTTATATCCTGTGAGACACTGAGCATCATCTCCTGCAATTGCTAAGGGAAAATTGTGGTGTGGTTTGGTTCATGACGCCTTAACAATTGATCAGTCTTGAGCTGTTTTTACTATTTCTTGATCTAAAACAGGAAGTTGACTTAATTTGCTGCATGTTTGCTCACAACTCAACCATAGTATAGTAAAATGAGTGAGGATTAAAACTACTGTGTTTTGAGACGTCTTGCTGTCGGAAATTGCTTCTGTGGATTGCAGAGTGATCACTAGTGAGCTGGTGCAGTAGTTACTCGAAAGACTAGCTCTGTTAGGAAAGCGATAGCTCCTTATACACTCCAGTCATGGGCTCGGATATATACATTATCCCATAATTTGTAAATTGTTCAGTCTCAGATTTATTGTTGTTCACAGTTGCGTTCCATCAAACAGAGCAACTAAACGGGTTGCTTTAGAAGAAATGCTATTGGGTCAGGGCCGTTTATAGACCCTTGGGTTTTCTATGAGTTAAAATTATTCCTAACATTAGCTTTGTGCTTCACTCAAATGTGGGTATTTATTATCTGTTTATTTTTATCCCTTGGAACGTTAAACTGATACAGTAGATTTGTCTTGTTATTAGCTAGCATAAATGGCTGCTTCATTTATCACTTAAAACAAACAATCTTTGTATAGCTGCCTTTTTTTTCCCTTTGTTGTTGTTGTTGTTACAAAGTGCCTTACCTTTATCTGAAATTAAGGAAACAGTAAGAGCACAAAATGACAGTATAGCTTAGGTTTAGTGATGGTTATGTGTATTTGCATATTATCTTTTGTCAGTGGCTCTGGAGATTTTTTGCAGACTTTCAGCAAGCCTCTCCTGTCCTGGAAATCAGGACTTAAGAATATCAGATGTGTGATTCTAGGCAGCAAGTTGCGTTACAGGAGTAGGTGACAGTATGCTCTTCACTCACCTTGCCTGCCTCGTGTGGGCAGGTTTGGATGAATTTCTGAAGATCCATCTTATCTTGCAGGGGCTTTGGTGTAAGAATGGTTAGTCTGAGTGTCATCTGACCGTTGAAATATTCTTATTTGTGAGTAATAGGTGCCTTTGGTTTTGTATGGCTCTTACCATGTCTCATTTACTAGTTTACCACTTTCTTGTRCCTTGATATGGTTCTCTGGTTTGGAAATTGTGGAGAAGAGAACTCCTCTGACTCCGTGTTTTGTGTATATACCTCAATGGAGGGTCTCTAAGCAGTGTCAAAATGAGTTATTAATACACTTGTAAGGGATGTTACAGGTTATCTCTTCCAGGTTCTTTTAACACACCTGTCAAGAAGCCACAGGTACTACTTGTGGTGGTTTTGGTTTTTAGTAGGTTTGTAAACCATCCTTCAGTGAGCTTAAGCAATTCGTGGAAGGCCCCTCTCGCTGTTAGTAGTAAAATAAAATCCTTGATCTTCCGTTCTCTGAGCTGTTATTCTGTGTTTAACCTCAGCTATGATTTTTTCATTAGCTTAATATTTAAAGAAATCTCGTAAGTGGCGCTGGTTCAACTGATAGATTAAAAAAAATACAGATGCCTGTAAGTATTAGGTAAGTTGTTGCTAACTAACAGGAGTACACTTCACACAGCTGCATGGTTGCAGGTATTTACCTTTTATGGTACTTGAGAGGGTGATTCAGCCTAAGGAAGTCTGAGGTTTATTGGCATTCCAGGTGTGCTCTCTCTTACTGTGCAAATAAAGGAAACATTATCCTTGCTAAACCGCATCTCTAAAGAAGAGATAGAGGCTTGAGAAACAAGTTTTAAGTGCAAAAGAAGAATCTGATCTTTTAGCGCTATCAGGTGAAATTAAATCTCTTGTTTAAAACCTCTGTCGTATCTGTCTCTTTTTCCAACTGTAATCACTGTTCTTATGTTTCATTACGTCCAGTAATCACCATCCCTTTTTTCTTTTTGCATAAAACTTCACTGTCACCTTTACTCTGAACAGGGCCCTATTGTACCTATATACGGGTGAATAAGCTACATTTTGTGTCATGGGGAAGGTCTGCAGTAAAAAGGTCTGTGTATGTGATTTCTTTAGATTTTTTTAATTAGTAAAATTTAGAAAAAGCTTTGCTTGTGTAATAGACAAATTTGAAGAAAAGTGTTTTCAACAGTTATTTTTAAAGGAATTGCATTTGTTGTAAATATGCGAAGGCAGTACAGTATCTTAAACTTTTAAGGTACCTTGTACCTTAATGAGGCGAAGATAGTCTTTGTCCAAGTTGGGTTAAATTACACCATCAGTCRTGTTTTGTGCATTGGAAAATCAACATCAATTCCAAAGCAACAGTTATACTTTTTAAATAAAAAATGGTAGACAACAGAATTTTTAATCACTATTTAAAACCAAACCTTTCCTCACAGCTGGAGAGAAAACACAGTGTATGTTTGAAAATGTCAGACTGCTACGCTGTGTATTTGTATTTACAGGCGGGTGCCCTCTGGTTCACTGTGATGTGTAGGTTAAACTCTTAAGAATGAAGTTTTGAAGTAGTTGGTTAGACTATCCGCAGCATAAGCACAGTTTGGCTCGTAACTTGTTGACTGGCGCTGGAGTTTGGAAAGGGTGGGAGAAGGCAGCGTGGCGCCGGCTGCAGCCCGGGCCGCTGGGGAGGCCTGGGGCCACCTTGGTCTAACGGGCCTCTGTGACTGTATTGGGTTTGCATGGCAAGGTTTCGGTAGCAGGGGGCTACAGAGGTGCCTTCTGCAAGAAGCTGCTGGAAGCTTCCCCTGTGTCCGACAGAGCCAATGCCAGCCGGCTCCAAGATGGACCCGCCGCTGGCCAAGGCCAAGCCCATCAGTGACGGTGGTAGCGCCTCTGGGATAACATATTTAAGAAGGGAGGAAAAAAAACCTGCGCAACTGCAGCCAGAGAGAGAAGTGAGAATATGTGAAACAACTCTGTAGACAGCAGGGTCAGTGAAGAAGGAGGGGGAGGAGGTGCTCCAGGCGCCGAAGCAGAGATTCCCCTGAAGACCACGGTGAAGACCATGGTGAGGCAGGCTGTCCCCCTGCAGCCATGGAGGTCCACGGTGGAGCAGATATCCACCTGCAGCCCACAGAGGACTCCACATCGGAGCAGGGGGACGCCCGAGGGAGGCTGTGACCCCGTGGGAAGCCTGTGCTGGAGCAGGCTCCTGGCAGGACCTGTGGTCCTATGGAGAGAGGAGCCCACGCTAGAGCAGGTTTGCTGGCAGGGCTCATGACCCCGTGGGGGACCSATTCTGGAGCAGTTTGTGAAGAACTGCAACCCATGGGAAGGGCCCACGTTGGAGAAGTTTGTGGAGGGCTGTCTCCCATGGGAGGGACCCCACGCTGGAGCAGGGGAAGAGTGTGAGGAGTCCTTCCCCTGAAGAGGAGTTAGTGGCAGAGACAACGTATGATGAACTGACTGCAGCCCCCGTTCCCTGTACCCCTGCACCGCTTCGGCGGGGGGGGAGGTAGAGAAATCGGGAGTGAAGTTGGGCCCGGGAAGAAGGGAGGGGTGGGGGGAAGGTGCTTTYAAGATTTGGTTTTATTTCTCATTATCCTGCTCTGATCTGATTGGTGATAAATTAAATAATTATTTTTTTTCCCCAAGTTGAGTCTGTTTTGCCCATGACAGTAACTGGTGAATGATCTCTCCCTGTCCTTACCTCGACCCATGAGCCTTTTATTATATTTTCTCTCCCCTGTCCAGCTGAGGAGGGGGAGTGCTAAAGCAGCTCAGTGGGCACGTGGTATCCAGCCAGGGTCAACCCACCACAGTGACCTGGCTTTGGAAAAAAACACATTAATTTGAAGGAAAAGAGGATTGTCATCTTCTTTAAAAGGTTTCTCTTCATAAGTCTTTTTGTCCATTTTAACATCAGCAGTGATCTGTCCCAAAATTAGTGAAGTGAGAAGGTGGTTTGGGGTAATTTTTTCTATCCGATAGCCTCTTTTTTAAGAAGCATAAGGAGTTACAAATAAGCGATCATATCATACATGACAGAATTGAAATTACTTAAAAGTAGTCTTTACCAAGAGGGAAGTGGACGTGACCCTAGCAAGCAAACGCTGTCCGTCGTCTGGGAGTGTTGGTGTCGTCGTCGCACCTGAGACAGGGGAAACGTGCCAGATGACTCGGGTAACATTATTTCCTCTCTTGGGGTCTGTTTTATTTAAGCCATTATAATAGAAATCTTTGCTTGGCTTATACAAAGCAGAGTCACTTCCTTTCCTGGTTGTCAGTATTCACAGAATTAGCCCAGTTATGGATTTTTTTGGGCTTTACAGAATTTTTGAAAGCCTTCTTGTGAAAAAGGTGGCAACTGCTTGTGGGTTTTTAACTGTTCTCCTGTTCCTTATCACTGGCTTCTTATACAGAAGCAGGAAGAAAAGCTGCTGCTGCTTTTTGGTCTGTCAACCCTCTGGAATCCTCTGCCTCTTTGGGTTGTGTGTCCAGTCTTTGTTAGGTGTGAGGTGGACTACCCCGTTCTCAGCTAATGCAGCACCATAGTCAAATAACTTGCTCTTGCCATAACTTAGCTACCCCACACCATTAGGTTTGAAAGCTCTGTTTTTGCTGATTGTATCAGCGGCATCAGGATTGTGTTAATTTAATATGCCTGGACGATGACCAACAAAGAAGGATGTAGTTCGTAATCTAGTGGTCCGCTGCCAGTCAACGACATCTGCAGTGTACATTTTGCATACAGGTATCCCTAATTGGGACTGTATCTTCTAGAGTATCTTCTAGAGTATCTTCATTGAGTATGGTGAGCTTTTAAAAGTATTATGTATTTTCTGCTGGTTTGATATAGTGATCTTGCAGAAAGATGAGCAGCAAAACCTGTCTCAGGAATACTTGCTGAATGGCAGTAACTGTGTTTTTTAATAACCCTCTGTGTTAAGGTTTAAACAGCAGTATGCCTGTGCTATATTAATTATGGATTTTTTAAATTTTTTTTAGTAATTAGAAGTAGATTTGATTTATTTCTTTTAGCAGACTGTCTTTAGGTGAGTTCACAAGCTGCTTGTTAGAAGTACAGACAGAACAGGATTCATTGGAAAGATGATCAGTAACAAATACCCCAGGAGATGAAGTGGCAGATGAGGACTTGCACGAATGCACTGAGAATTTTAAGGTGTCCTCTCAAATCAGGTTTTCAGACGCATATCTGTCTTGGCTTATTATGTGGAAGGTGTGTGGTGTTTTTTAAAAAAATTATTTATTTAGTGCATTGTTAATAAAGACCTGGCCAAATGTATATGTAATTGAAAAGGAATAGAAAAAAACCACTGGTGTTAATTATGGAAACAGAGTGCAGAATCCTAGGCCCACTGGTTTCACTGGGAACAGGTTTTGTCTGCTAGTTACTGCTATGAACGAGGTTTTCCCCTCACTTACACCAAAGCATTCTCCACTGATTTAAGACCATGCTTAAATTACTGTGACTGAAAGTACCTTTGCCTGTGGCGCTGTCTGTCTCCCTTAGGAAGGGATGCAGAATGCTTCCCCGGTACATTTTCTAAACTTCAGCTGCCTCTGAACTATAGCATTGGTGCTTTCTCAAGCTTTATCTTTATTTTCACTCTAATACTGTTGTGACTATTGCATAAACTGTTTGACTTGCAGGAGCACTGGCATCTCTTTGTCAGGTAAATATTTCTCTGACCAGGTATCCAGTGTATGGGGACTTTCGTGATGTTTCTCTAAGTGACACCCTGTTGCTGCTTGTTGCGCCCAGCCTCCTGCATCTGCTGAAGCTCCCAGGGCTTCTGGCTGTTGTTTCTGACAAAAGGCATCTCTCTAAAAATACTTGTTACTGTGGGCAGCATACGCCAGATATTTCTAGATCATTTGGGGGGCTTGTGGTTGACTTCCCCTTGCTTTCCCAGGTGGCAAGGAGTGAGCAGGTCTGTCCCTGTGTCAGCTACCTCATCCTCCTTCTGGACCTTCAGAGAAAGGAGGAGGATCTATTTGTCTGTGCTGAAATTAGATCAGGCTCCCATCCGAAATTTATACGAACCGCTGTGTGAGTTTCTGTAAGCTTCGGATATGGCCCCAATGAGACTTCTCCCCCCCCCCCCCTTCTATTTTTAAACAACGCTGAAAACACAGAGTGGGCAGGATAAGAGTGAGCACACTGGTGAGGTTACATGTGTCATCTGAGTCATTAGTGCTGGCGGTTCTTCTGACCTGTCGCATGTGCCAAATGTGACATCTTTCAATGAAGTTTAAAGGCGTGGTGAAAGATTACGGGCACGGCTTCACATCACTTTGGACTGCTCCAAAATTAACGTTTTAAAAGCTGTTGCCAACACTGACTGTTAAAGGGTGTCTGTCCATCTTCTTCAAGCTATTACAACATGCCTTTTTCTCCTCCCTGGCACCCTTGTGGCCCCCTATCCAAGCTGATCAATTTGAGGACCCAGCTGAAAACTAACCCCTCAAAGAAGATGCTTCCTTGTGACAGTGATGAAGCTGCTGAGCCAGTCTAAAGGCCAACTGCTGCTGAAAGGGACAGTTGGCTTAAATCAGCGTAGATGTAAAACCGTACCGTTAGGTGAAGTGTTTCACTCTGCTGGCTGTGGAACAGCAACTTTGACTTTTACTTTCTGCAGCTGAATGTACGTGAAATGATTCCTTAAGCTGAGGTGAGCACTGCCTGTTCATACTCAAGAGTTTAACCTGTTGAGTCCAGGCCTCTGTATTCCATTTAAATTCTGCCTGCATGAAGTTACAGTTCCAGCTCTTGTTTATGCATATTTTGAGTTTATACTGTGCTTAATAGCAATACTAAATTACACTGTTGCTTTTGACTATGGGAATAAGTTGATTTTAAATGAAGACTGCAAGTTGGCTGGCCTTGCAGGCATCTAAAAAGTGTGCCTGTGTCCATCCACATGCATACTTATACATATGTATCTACACATACACACTCATATCTGTAACAGGAAGTCTTGGAGCCACTGGTTTTCCCCCAGTAGCTCTGAGCACAGCCAGCTTCCTAGGTGGGCAAACTGGAAACAATGGGAATCATTCTTCTTGGCTTCTGTGGACTTCAGCCGAGGTCGTAGGTGCTCACTTCTCATACTGCTTTCTAGCAACTTCTGGTACTATTTAGTTTTTGAAGGGTCTGGTAGAGAGTTTTAATGTTTTGACTTTCAGGTGGTCCCACTTCAGCCGTCTGTGTTCAACCTTGGTGTGACTGGTTGGTGATTTTGTTCCCAGAGCTGTAACTCTACACCTGTCCTCTAACAGGTTCCGAGACCTCTTGGAGGTGGCATGTGTGAGGAAAAATACTTGTAAGCTCCAAAAGAGTTTTGAGTTTTATTTTTCAGTTGTGGCACAGACACCTATCTAGGTTCACTGAAATTAGTGGCTAAATTCCCATTGATTTACTGGAGGTTTGCTCAGGAGAAGTCTTCGCTGCTTGTTGTAGAGCACCTTCTTTTTAATTTTGAATTTCATAATACTTTGCATCTTTTGTCGCAGTTTAGCTGGAGCGGATAAATACACAGACAGCTCCAGAACTTTCCTGTTCAAGCTAGCATCGCTCTTGTGCTTCTAGTCATTATCAGTACTTAGAATCATAGAATCATAGAATCATTAAGGTTGGAAAATCACAGTATTCGAGGTGCGGCCTCACCAGTGCCGAGTACAGGGGCACGATCACCTCCCTAGTCCTGCTGGCCACACTATTCCTGATATAGGCCAGGATGCCGTTGGCCTTCTTGGCCACCTGGGCACACTGCCGGCTCATGTTCAGCCGGCCATAGCTTCTTATTTAAGAAGCTATCAAGCCCCACTGTCTCTGTTGAAGAGGTTACTTTTTTTTTTCCTGCATTAATTAACTGTTTTGAGTAAATTTGACTGCCTGTGGCTACTGCTGACCCTAGATTCCTGCAGTACCTCCAAGCAAAATGCTAAACATAGCTGGCATTCTTGGTACAGCATGAGTGGGCGTGTTGGGAATTCGGGGGCGCTGGGACAAAGCACTGCAGTGTGTATCCAGGGCAAGTTTTTACAGGGGGGGGGGGGGGGGGGGGGGGGGGGGGGGTTTGCCTCCGGAGTATCATCAGGGAAACCCTCCATCTGGGGTGCCGATGGTTCTGGCGTAGGATCGAGGGGAAGAGTCTTATTCTGTGTTAAATTCAATTTGGGAGCACAGCATTGAGAGATGAGATCCCTCTTGCTTTGGTTATGTATGATGCCCCTCGGTTTCTTACTGCCATGGATGGTTCTGCATGAATTGGGGAAAAAAAAAAATCAATGTACTGGGGGAAAAAATTCAATGTAATTCTCTGGAATTGAGGCCTTAGTTAAAACAAAGGGATTGCAGGAGGTTTTAATTCAAGGCCAGAAATGATAGTGAGCTAGGGTGAGGGAACGTTATTAGGGCGAATTTTATTGCTTCCTTTTGGAGCATCTCGAATACTGTTCGCACCTACAATACTGTGTTCTGTTTTGGGCCCCTCACTACAAGAAGGACATTGAGGTGCTGGAGCGTGTCCAGAGAAGGGCAAGGAGGCTGGTGAAGGGTCTGGAGCACAGGTCTTATGAGGAGCGGCTGAGGGAGCTGGGGTTGTTTAGCCTGGAGAAGAGGAGGCTGAGGGGAGACCTTATCGCTCTCTACAACTACCTGAAAGGAGGCTGTAGCGAGGTGGGTGTTGGTCTCTTCTCCCAAGTAACAAGCGATAGGACAAGAGGAAATGGCCTCAAGTTGCGCCAGGGGAGGTTTAGATTGGATATTAGGAAAAATTTCTTCACTGAAAGGGTAGTCAGGCATTGGAACAGGCTGCCCAGGGAAGTGGTGGAGTCACCATCCCTGGAGGYRTTMAAAAAACGTGTGGATGWGGTGCTTCGGGACATGGTTTAGTGGGCATTTGTACTGGGTTGATGGTTGGACTCGATGATCTTAAAGGTCTTTTCCAACCTTAATGATTCTATGATTCTGTGATCTGGTAATAGCCGCTATCAGGTCTGTTCTGAGATGGTATTTTCTGTGTTTTAATGAAGGTGGCTGTAGCAATGTACAGGGTGTTTTACTGAAGACTCAGCAATATTGCAGCAACATACTAATGTCTGTAGTTTGACTTTTTGGTATTGACATGAAGTGTAAATGTAACCATTTGACAGTGTAATTAAGTATGTGTGACGTCCTGTAGGAAAATTTCCTTCCAATTCAAGAGGAAATTAATTTAGAAACTTTTTGATTTAATAAAGACGTAGCTGCCTCTCATGTATATGTGTATGAGCTTATTTAAAAAAAACACAACTGCAACACTTGCTAATAATAATCTCGGTCTTAAAACCTTAGGAATGGAGAACTTGGAAAGAACCTAAATGAATATATTTTAGGCATAGCAATATAGCTATTAATTAATCTGCAGCCTTATTGTTGTTATTTTGTTAAAGAAAACGCTTTTTAAGTGACTGTCTTTTGAAAGAGCTTCCTAATCAAGCAACTTCATTAATATTTGTTAATAAATTAAATAAATAAAAATCTTGGATTTTTTTTTTATTTTATGAATAATTGCCCCGTTGGACTTGTGAGCATGTATTGTATTTCTTGGCAGAAGTCATTACTGAGAAATGCCTTTTTTTTTTTTTTTTTTTTTTTTTTTTTTACACAAAGTGGAAATGCTGAGTGCAGTCCTACAGCGTGTAGTTCTTTGGACATGATGTTTTGTCTGTCATTGTCGGAAAGGTTTTTCAAATTAATTAAGAATATGCTTGTGTGTTGCAGGATAGAATATGGCTAAATTTAGGGGAATAAACTTCTGAAGCCTATAGGATGGTTAAGGAAAGGTTTGTATAACTTAAGGCAAAGATGTCAACACTGTACTGAAGTCAGAGGTTGTACTAAGAACAATGAGAAGTCATTGGTCCATGCAGGAAGCAAATGTTTGACACAGGAATAACATCTCTGGCATGTAAGTCATCTGACAGCCATCCTTGGAGTTTGCTCTTTAGGTGGTGGTTCTGGTGACCTTTCTGTAGCTGATTTTGTATCTTCTATCTTCCTAATTTCTCTTCTGTGGAAAGCATATTTTTTCCTGTTGTTGCTAGAACACTTAATCATCATTTTCTCAGGAGAAACTGCAGGATCTCTTCTACCAGTGGCCTCAAGTTGGGTTAAAAAAAAAAAAAAGATACTAAAAGTATATGGATTAGGTAAGAGGTTTTAGCCTCACAGCAGATTTTTGTGATGTAGTAGGAAGATGTATGTTTGTTTTTTGAAGATGATCAGAAAAATTAATCTCATTCTTTTCATCAGGTTATTGCACCATTAATAGATCTCCCTATCAGAGGTAGGGAATTAAAAAAATACTGCATAGCGCTAGAACTGCAGTCTTAAGTAAAAAAAATTGATCTAAATGCCTTTCTCTCGGTGAGAATTGTGAGACCACAGCTGCTGTATTTTTCATCTGCTTTACTTCCTTAAGAGATCAACCATTGGTGGTGAGTCAGCTGGCCAGCAAAGATGATTAATAAAGGAATAAGCTAAATAAGGATTTTTTTCTGTTAACCCCTGGCTATTCTGAGCAAGAAATATTCCAAGTACTTGCTGACCCTGTTTTTTTTAAAAACAAACAAACAGAAACACCACAAAAAAACCCAACAAAAACCCGAAACCCCAACAGTTGTTATATTTGAGGTGCTGGGGATGGGACATGTCTGATAGTTACTTCTAACAGTGGTTCTGCCTTAATTCTGCTAAACATGTATGTAATGATCTATTCCAAACCTTTCATAGGCTTGCATAAGATCTGTTAGTGTGGGGAAAAAAATGTGCTGTAGTATTTTTTTTTTTTTAACTTTATCCCCCACCCTCCCGAACCAGAATGTCAGAGGCTTGTAAGGTAGAGGAGATGATCCTTTTTTACAGCTAAGCACCTATTGTGCAAAAAGTTTTGAATATGTTGTCCTGGTGTGCAGAATCAGTATGATTTCTGTTAGTACACATTGCCTAGGTTAAAGGTTCTTCATTGTCTTTTAGCTGGGTTTGAAGCCTAAATTATGAGGTCTTGTAACAGCATCATTAAAATTGATTATGACTAAAACTGGAGAGAGACTTGAGACTTTTATTCTGCCTTTTTTTTAGCGCACTAATTTTAAGCGTGCAGTCTGAGAGTCTGCCTGAGCTTTCATGAATGCAGTTTGGTCTCCTGCTGGACAAATTTTCCTATATAGGTTTTCCTGTATATATGAAAATAATGTAAAAGAAATAGTATGAAACAATGCAGATGCGAGACAAAGACACCCTTCTAATGGCATAATAAATCTGCAGTGTGAGTGGATGCCTAGGCTAATGCGAAAGCTGCATGAAGGCCAGAAGTGCTGGCAGGGTGGTTGGCTGAGCAGGATACTGAAAGGCAGAGAATGCCAGAGAAGCCAAGCTGGCACGGCGGAGTGCCTTGTCCCAGCCATGGTGCCGTAAGCTCTGTGCCTTGCCCTGGCATGGCGGGTATCAGGGATGCTCTAAGATGGAGCATCCTGCTGTGTGCAGCATAAATGGGAAAGTACTGCAGAATATCGAGAGAGGTTGGGGAGAATTATACAGTTGATAATAGTACTCCAGAATAGGAATTAATAACTGAAGTCCAGTTACTGGGAGAGTTTGTACTTAGAGCACAGATGATAATGCCTTTTTAAAAAGGAGCTGACTCGCACATTCAGATTTCACTTCAGTTTTGCAGTGCACTTTTAATAACTTGCCTTCCTTCAGGCAGGGTTACAAGCTAAGGCTGACTGTGGCTCCATTTTAATTTATCCTGGTTTAGCTAATGCTTTGTGAAATTATTGTCTTAATGGTGGGAAAGTACATCTCTTGGGAAATGTGAACAAAGGACTACCTTGTTGGGAAAACTGTGTCTCTGGTTTGTGGAGCTCTTAAGTTGAGCAGATGATGTAATATTTTAACATCATCTTGTGAGATGGTGTATTGCATTTCTGTTTGTGTCCTTATTTCTTCTGCAGCGACTCATCCTGTTTTGCTGGGTTTGACCTGTTAATGTATATGCAGAACAGGAGATGGAGGGAGAATAACTAAAGAGCATGCTTGCACCCTGCAGGGGGAAAGATGACTTAAACTAAAATGCTGCCTCCATATCCCATGGGTATGATATGTGGTAGAGTGACTGGATCTCCTGCATTATTCATTGCCACTGGCTTCTGCTGTGACGTGGGTGTTTATCACATGAATAGTAGTGCTGTGAGTTGCTGCAGAAAAGGTGTGTGTGACCTGAATACTCATCACCCACAGGTCTTTCTCTAAGTGACAGATAAAACCTGGTCTCAGGTATGGTATGTCTGCTAAGAAGTCAAATCATTTGGAGATGTTTTTCTCTCAGACAGCTTGTGGATGAGCATCTTTAGTTGCTTCTAACTCTCATGGTTGGTCTCTGTCACATGTATCAGCATGAATTTCCAGGCTTTCAATTCCTTCCTTAAAATTTGGTGCCTGTGTGAAAGTAAATCTTATTCTTAACATGTATTGGGAAAATTGTTCAGCTGGCTAAGTTGCACCCCATTGTGCTAAGAATAAGATTTTTTTTTTTTGAGAGAGAGAAATTCCAGGCTGCCTTGTTTTCAAATACTGATTCAAGTTTCTTTCTTTTCAACTTTTAATTTTTTAAAATTCTTTTTATCTCAGCTGCTTGAGTGTTTTCAAAGTACACTTGTTTTGCTGCAGAAGAGCTAACAGCAAATCATATGTTGGGCATTTGTGAGCTCTAAAGCTTGGGTCAGGAGATGAGCAAACAGAAAGTATGGCTTGATTGCCATCCGCTGGGGGGGAAACATGCTGCAGTGGTACTCGGACTCTACTTGAAGAGTTGCTGTTGAGCGATATGTACCCCTATGCTGATCGTGCTGTGCTTTTGGCATAATAACCCAGAAACTGTAAGCCTCAGCCTCTGTTTGCTCAGACAGTTTTGTAATAGCAGCTACTTGTCTGGTTCCTGTTGCGAGTCATGATAGCAGTGATGCTGAAAGCTGGAAAGAGGGGGTGGGCTTAGGGACGGAAAGGGGGGACACAAGCCTCAGTTGTGCTGCTGGGGGGGATGCCCAGCGCACTGCAAACCACGTGCCCTGGCGTGTGAGAGCTGTGTTCAGGATGTTTCTCCTCTTCCATTGGCTTTTGCATATTGGATGTATGTGTGCTGAGACCTAACGCCAGAACGGCATCTGTCTTTCTGGAAGAGCTCCTTCCCCTGTCTGGCTGGTTCACTCTTAGGAAGCTGAATTACTCACCAGTGGAAATACCAACTCCCTCGGACTATAGGGGTAGGGTATTTCCATAAAAGTTTTCACTGGTAGATATGATGATTTATGGGTAACTACAGAAGCAGAACATGAATTGAAGCGGGTTTTTTGGGGTGCACAATCTGACAGGACCAGGTGAGCTGGAGCCAGTGCTGTGCAGTGGGAGATGTCGGCCTCTTTGAGGCTGAAGACGAATTCTGCTTCAGTGTCAATCCAGTGCTTCGCTTTCTTCTGCTTTGGTGTCTGTGCAGCACAGCTCAGTGAGCAGTAAGGCTTGAGAAAAGCTGGAAGTCATGCAGCCAAAGACCAAAGTAACACCCTGGTGTTTGGGAGCAGTCACTGGCAACGTGGAGGTCTGTGTAAATGATTTGAGGGCGATGGTGGGGAGGATTTGCTAAAATGAAAGTACAGATTTGGTCCAGACTGGCATAGAAGGAGAGTTTCTTAGCCCTTTCTTCCCCCGCCCCCCCTTCTGTKCAAAACTTTGAAAGGAAGAACAAAAAACACCTTCCAATATCCACTTTGGACATTTTAGTGATTCTTTTTATATAAAATTAGGTGGACAGACTTGCGTATCACTCATAAATATCAAGATTTTCTCTCCTCAGTTTCTTCCGTAGTGACCCTGTGGTCAGCGCGCATTGTGGGGAGGCAGAAGACCTATGCTCACATTCCTTCTTGTCCCAAGAGGACCCGACCCGTCTTCTGTCCTTTCCAGGAAGGTGTCCAGAATATGCTTTTTAACCTGCAAATAATGGATAACCAAATATCTTCAGTTTTGTTGGACTTCTCAGAGTTCATAAATAAAACAGTGCCATGTGCATTTCAGTGTTTTAGCCAGTAATTGTGAAAGAAATGCTTCTTCCTGACCTTCAAAAAATTGTGCTTCAAAAATTTGGGAAGGTAAAATACCATCTAAGTGATGCTATTTTCCTTTTGGCTCTCTAGGGCAGTAAGTGAATTAATGTGTAAGATGCTTCCTTCAGTGGATTTGGCAAAAATTGCTGTCAAAAAAGCTAAGATGCAGACATAGAAAGGTAGATGCTAAAAATGTCAGGGGATTCTTGAGGTGGTGACAGCAGCCTTCTCCTCTACCTCATCTTTAATGAGTCTTTTACCTGTCATTATGTTACAAGAGTCGTTCACGTCTGTCAGATTGAAGTGCAACTTGTTAATACACCTGGCAGATTTTGTGGTTGGTTGTTTGGGTTTTTTTGGTACGAAAAACGTAATTTGTTGGTTTGATTTTGTTTTTTCTTTTAAACTATTTCCAGACTAAGGCCCCTAGAAACCTCAGAACAAAATTGACCTCTTCCTTCTTTCCTCCTTTCGGAAACAAACCCCAGCAGCCTGGGTTCTCGGGGCGGTTGCATGAGGTTCACCGGGAGGCTGTCTGATGGACTGGAGTTAGAAACTGATAATGTGCTTTCTAGAAGGAAAGAGGAAAAATTTGTCCCTAAAATAGATGACCATGCTGTACTTATTAATTATTGATGTCATGCTGGACTACTTCTTTCTTCTATTTTTAAATTGGAGGAAGAGGTGGAAATTTTAATGGAGGGGCAGGTGGGATCCTGTGATTCCTGTTTAAAAGACAACTTAAGGCAGTCCCCCCAGTCTGATAACGTGAATGCAGCGTGCCTGCATGTCTGTGTGTGCCTAGAGAAAACCGCAGTATGAAAACTGTCACCAGTTTCGTACTGATTATCAGTTCACTCATCTCTATATGATGAGTACTGTACATATGTAGTCTCTTCAACCTCATGCATAAGTACATCACTGTGCTTCCATCCTAAAAGCCCAAGAATTGGGAAATCTATAGTTATTTTTCCCAGAGCAACTGGATCCCTGCCAGCTTGATTGTTACTGATTTTACACCCTTCTGCCCTGCCCAACACTGTTTAAGTCAACAGAAGCATTTGAGAACCTCGCTGGTGCAGGTTTTTTTTCTAATTTAAAGGTGAGAACAAAAATGCAATGCCATTGCGGAGGAACACACTATTTATGTAGTGTGCGCTTTAGAAAGAATTACTGAAGTATAAAACCTATTTTGGTACTGAATGACTCCAGTTGAAATCTGGCAATTGGAAACCTGCCTCTTTTATGTTTAACCTAAGCTTTAAAGTTCCTTACCAAGAGCAAGGAGGTTGGAAGGGAGAGCAATCAAGCCTGCTAACCTTCTTAGGTCTTGGCAGGAAGCCACCAGGCACAAGCATAGGCTGCAGTGGTTCCTAGCTCAGTAAATTCCTGCTAAACCTCAAGAAAGTAGCTTTGGTCTGAGTTTAGACATTACAAATCTGTGGGGAGTCTCTATCAGGTAGATGTCTGTCTCTGTTTTGAGAAATCTACAAAAGTAAGTTTTGTTCTAGCATTTCAACAGGGGCGATAACTCCCAAATTTTTTCCTTGCTGGCTGGTGTTTTCTGATTTGTTTTATTATTTCTAACTGAAATGCTGCGATGTGCCCAAGATTGGGTTGCACGCTGGCACCTGTGAGATGTTTCTGAGGCTAGCTGAGGACTGGATCGCAGGTCTGTGTCCCATGGAAATCCAAGTACCCAGGAATATCTAATCCCACTTTAAGTATATTTAGCTATCGCCCCATYTTTGCAAAAGAAGAAAATAGGGACTATTTAGTTTTTTAAAGTCGCACCTAGTATTACCTCAACCAGCCAGTTGTTTATTTCATTTATTGTAACAGTATGTTCCTACTTTGTCATCTGTGGGCGTTAAACATTTGCTAATTCGTTTTCTGAGAAAGCTATCAGTGCCTGCATGCTATCTGCCTTCCAATTTAYGGCTTTTAATAAAGTCCTAAATGAATTATTCTAGCTTGCATAGGTCTGGGAGACTGAGCTTGCTGCACTGTTGGCTGGTTGAGCTTTTTTTGAAATATTAAGATTTATAAACAGGAAGAAAAAAAATCCCCAAGTTGTTTTCAAGTCTGCCAATTTTCAAGGCAGGCAACATGGTAAAAATGTGGGTGGAGAGGTGAACATGTTCAGCAGGACATGGAGAAAAGGAAGGACACTCAGGGCTGGGGGGGAGATTCTCAACTGGGAAATAGAATATGTTGGGTGTGTGGTAGTGCAGCTTCAGGAATTTGTCATCAGTGTAAATACCCCTTTGCATCTGAGGTCAGATTTCTCTTGTTTAAACTTTGTTTTGCAATTTCCTGTCTGCTGTTATGTTGGAGAGCTTGGTCATTCCTACCTTTGAGACCTGTATTTTGTATTTCAGGCTTTCCTCTGATCTCAGAACAGGCGGCTGACCCGGTCTTAGTTTGGATCAAAAAATTGTCTTGTTTCAGGAGTAAAATGCTTTTTAGGCTTCTACCTGATTTTTTTTTTTTATTGAATTAACTACTGTTTCTGTTGCAGTTAACGCTAGGGTTGGTTTAGAGCAAATTAGGCTTCATATATAGGATGAGGAGGGTTAATTATAAAAATGACCGTGCCAGCACAGATGGATGCATCTGTTTGTTTATCTTGGGAAGAAACCCCTTAAAATTATTTGGAAAAAAGCTAGCATGTATGCCCAGTCTGTTGGAGGAGTTTGGGGTCTCAACATAACTTGGAAAGTTTTATTTAGATAAAACCTGTGAATCTCAAACAGAAGGAAATTGCTAGTTTCTTGGCTTTACTGGTATGAAGGTGTTAACACAATGTGTATTTTTTTTCTCTCCCTCTTTTTTTCCTTTGCTCTTGAATTCGGAAATCTGATCGTCTGATACAAAAGTCCACAAATGTGCCTGCTAAATTGGGTTAGAATATTAGTTTAATAAGCATTGTTCTGTTTTCTTCCTGCCCCCTTGAAGAGTGTTTTTAAAAGTGCAGTTTCACTATTGAGATGAAAATGAGTATATTTTCTTGATTTCTTCAAAAAGCTTTAGATTTTAAAATTATTTTTCATCTGGCTTATAAAAAGGTCTATTTTCAATTTTCCAAATGACAAATATGATTTTTAACGAGAACATTTTTAGCTCTCTTAAATGATCTGTTCTGCCTCAGTACATTCTAGGATTTATAGTTCTTGGATTTGTGTTAGAACAAGGACAGGAAAAAATAAATCTCTCTTTAAAATGGAATATAATTTGGCTTGWCTTAGCCTGGCTTTTGATTTAACAAAGGAAAAAAATTTTTTTTAAGCTCTACAGCAGGTGAGATTTGTATCTCCAGTCTTGCATATTTATTTTCTCCAGGCGGGGGAACAAATATAAAGATGAATAATACCTTGAATCCTAGAACATAGTTTGACTGACAGATCTGCTGCCACTGATGGAGTATCTTTTGATGGGAAGATAACCTCGCTTCTGTCACTATGTGGCACCAATCCCAGTATATTTTTCAGTATCAAAACTCATAGCATTAATGTAATCATTTACCAGGGGGCAGAATGGTTGGGGAATGACTGTGATATAGCATACAGACTTTGCAAAAATAAATTACATAGTTGATGTCTACTGAACACAAGCATAATCGAAAAGATGATTTTTCACTTTATTTTCTAAATTAGGTTATGAATGTAGTGTTCAGTGAGGACTCTTTTGCTGCTTTTTTCTAACTTGGGGCTCATCTSTGTCATCTACATTAATTTTCTTCGTGATATTCAGTGTTTGTGCATGGGGAAAACCGCAGGTCTGTAATGCAGTGCAGAGAGAGAGAGAATTTAAAGCATGCTTTGCAGCGTCTCTTACATGCCCGAGCTATCATAGTCCGACAGCAGCTTGCGACACCTTCCTGGTTTGGGGAGATCCCTTCACTGTAATATACGGGTCCTCTGTTCTGCTTTTACTTTCCCTGCGTGYGCATTGTTGAATGCAGATGGTTTTTAAGGATTCCAACTGAAGGTGGCTGTTTGGATTACTCAGTCACTTGTCGTGCTCATCTGATTCCCAGGCTCCTGCTGTCTTGCTGGCTCCCACTGCTGCAGAGGGCGGCTGCGTGGGTTTCTTCTGGTAACCTGCACCTTTGCGAGATCAGTAGTTTTCACTAATCCCTCTTTGACTCTTCATAAACGAAAACTGTAGTATGTGACTTGGTTTTGTTTTGCAGCTTGCCTGATTTCTGCAGCGACCTGAGGGGGTGCTGGTGCCCAGGACTCCAGGACTTGGTGCTTTGGCACAGGCTTTCCACCAACGGGCTGGGGAGAGTAAGTAACCTGTTCCGTGTCCGGGGATCCTCTGGGGTGGGGGGGCTCTTTCTGCACTTTTCTTGTCCCACGTCTCAAACACTGAAGTCTCAAATTTCTCCCAGCACAGAGACCGGAGGTACCTGTATTTCTATGCRGTATTTACGTTGTTTATCATGACGTTTGTTAACAAAGATGCTCCAGCTCTTCTAGTACTCCAGCAAGAGCAGTTCTTGGTTTATCCCTCCTCGCAGATTAGCTGTATTTGTGCAACAAAACACTACAACTTGCTCTGCCACCTCATGTGAGAAAAGGCTGTATGGAACAGAGGTGTTTCATAGTAGTGCCGTAATACTATCTGTTAATGGGGACACCTGTGTTGGATTTCAGTGTTCTGTGCAGCAGAAGTGCAGTCTCCTGTGCTGTGTTCAAATGGTTCTGTGTGGGTCTCGGAGTAGGAGGGAGGCCCACAGCAGCAGCTGCTTTGTGGCACCAGCTGAGGCCATCTATGTGGAGGGGTTATCTGGTGGCACGCTCCCTAGCAGCCTCTGGTGCTGTGCCTTTCCCTTCCTTCTCATGTGACCTTACAGGCTGGGGATGTACTTCCCAGTATTTGGCAAGCCACAGGGCTTCTCATCTTCAGAAATAGGTATGTGAGAGGTCTGGCATTGTCTGCCCACAAAGAAAGTGCTGTTAACTGGAAGACTTGGGCTGAGCATGTCTGTAGGTTTGCCTATGCCATAGAAGCAGTTGTACTGGCAGAGCCCTGTGGAGAAACTGCACCGTTTGCTGGCAGAGGCACAAAGTTTTTCCATCAGGATTGCTGTTCCATCTTCCTGAAATGCAGCAGCACTCTTCTGGGCTTTTGCTGATGTGAACCTTACGAGGGTGTTATTTTGTACAGTCATAACTGCTGGAGGTGAGCTGGCAGACCTTTCAGATGTATGCCAGCCTTGTAGCCACTGAGCAAATCTTACGTGTGCCTCAAGTTCTTCCTTTACTTGTGGGGTGCACAGCTSCAAACTCTTATTCTGTAGGTTTCCTCTTTAGGTGGTTAGTGAAAATGTAGAGAAGAGATAAATACCTAGCTGAGAATCGATTTAGAAAATGATCTTTCATGCTGCATTTTACTTTTCCCAGAGAATTCCTTATTTACAAAGGACTTCTCATCCTGAAGAATTTCAGAGGTTTTATAGTTTACACGCACCCCTCCCCCCCCCCGATAAAGCTACACTCCGGTAAGATGAAATATTTCTTATTAAAGCAGTCTTTTCACAGAGAAAATGATGGGACTCCAGCCAGGGCTAATCTCATGTTGGTATGCAGTTGTGTGAGACATGAACGTTTTAGCCAGTGCAGTAAGACAGCTCTTAAGAGCTTATGTAAGGGTTCAGGGTTAGTCTTGGTCTTCATGCTTTTCGTGTGTGTTAATCAAGCAGACTTAGTGGTCTGTAATACACGGGAGGCTGGGCTAATGATGCAACTTTTCTTTCCAAGTTGTTTTTCTTTAGTCTCTATACCTACTTGACAGAGCCTCAATTCTTACATGGGGACCGAGCAGTGTTCTTCTAAAACATAGAGTTGCCATGCAAACTATTAATTTGTATCATATACTAGGTCATTCTCATGTCTCTTTTTTTCTTTCTTTTTGTTTTATTTTTTGTTTTCTTCAGCCTTTTTTACTACCTTAGTATATCATACTTTCAAAAAGAAATAAATTTCTTGCTATATTGATAGCAATTGTCCTTGCAAACCAAGGACACAGCTCTTGCCTTGGTGGAGGGTGTTGTGGAGAGGAGAGACCTGAAAAGAAGTAATTGAATCTTAGCTGGTTGTTTGTCTTGACCTGGTAGTTTATTGTCCCCAGACTCATCTTACTTGTCAAAAAATGGAAAATGATACCATGAGTATGAATTAAAAGTATTTTAGAAAATGTTAAATAAAATTGCTTTTTAATGGAGCATTGCAGTATTTAACGTGATTATTCATGGCTCAGTTAGGATTAGGAAGCATCAGTGACAACATGAAACTCTATTCTGATTATTCTGACAAATGTTTAATTATTTAAAAAATTGTTTTTTCCTAAGAATAAGTTCTTTCATCGAGAAAGGTGGAACTCTAATGTGATAACGGCAGATAATGAACCATATATTGACTTACGACTCAGTTAATAAATTTTTCTTTTTGGATTCTGAGAATCCTTTCCACTGCATTGTTGCAGAAAAACATGGCATGTGGCATGTCGGCTTAGGAACAATTTATGCTGTATTGCAGCAGTTGTCCATACAATATGGGTTGTGAATGGAGAGCGAAGGAGGTACCCAGGAATATGCTTATATTATTCTAAATGCATGTCGTCATTTGCTTTGAGGAAATGATCAAAGAGCCCCAAAGAGAGCCTGTCTCACAACTACTCTCCTGTTGTTTATGCAAGTGATTTTGGTGACTGACACTAGTATAAAACTGGATTCGGATGCAGGGTGGGTCATGTCTGTACGTCATTCAACATCCAAAAGGGCTGATTAAAGTTTTATCTCAGTATGCTAGACATGGGTTTCAAATACTGTTTTAGTTAAATAAAACTGCAGATTCTATATTATATGATTTGGCTGTCTCTTGTAGCCATTATTTTTGAGGGAAGGTGAGGCTAAACAAGTGCTTTGACAAAAAATCCAATATAATTTTCAGTGTAATTACTACTTTGTTAACTTTTTCAGAAGTATTTCAGTGTGACACTGATACATTAATCATGAGGTTTTGTTATAGAGCTATAGAGGTAGTTTGTGTAGCTTCCTTCTAGAAAGATGTAAAAAAACCCCTGGCTTTTTATTTCTTTATTTCATTAACTGATCTTAAAGTAATACTTTTTTCTATGATGCTGCAAAAATTACTCTTTCCAACATTTCTTTATTTACTAAAATGCTGAGGGGTTTTGTATGGCTGATGAACAACTGTTTAGTCAATAGAGGTGGTGTATGAGAGTTCTCTGTATTGAATGACTCTGCCATAAAACCTGCCAAAACTGGAAACAAAGGAGAGGTTTATTTTGTGTACTGTGTTTGGATACTACAGCATTGTTGTCCATATGAGTTCCTCATGACTTTCAATTTGTTTTTCCTTCATTCCCTGTGGGTTAAAAAACAAAAAAAACCCCAGAGGGCTAAATTTGTTTTCTTGTTAAAAATGTAAATGAGTTGCTTGCTTCCTACAAATAAGACTCTAGTCCTTCCTTCAGTTCAGCAGCAAAAGAAATGTACTGCTTATGTTGCTAGAGCTGTAGTTGATGTCCAGTTTATAGCAAACTGAGACATTCAGACACGCGCTTGGTAACTGCACCTAGAAAAAGGGGCTTTTTAAGGAAAAAAAGTAGTAGAAATTAAAATCCTGAATCACACCTCAGAAACAGTTCATCTGCTTTCAGCCATTCCTGGTTTCGACTGCTTCAGAGAAGTGAGATGGCCAAGAAATTGTGTGGAAGGCAGACTGAAAAATCTGTTCACAAAGTTTCTTCCAAATCCTATTAGATGAAAGCCATCTTATCCTTTAAAACTTGATACCCCAAATCTTAGGTGGTGTGTGTTTGTTTTGTTTTTGTTTTTGTTTTGTTTTGTTTTGTTTTAAAAAAAACTTTGGCTATTCTTGTTATTCACTAACCATGCAGTTCTCTAACCCTGCTGGATTCTTGTCCAGAGGTGGTTGTTTAGATTCTCATTAACGTCTCGGTTAATGAGAATCCAATTCCACAGAAAAATTGTCGATGCTTTTTTTTTTTTAAATTAAAAAAAAAAATCAAATCACAACAGAGAAAAGTATCTCCCATTCAGTTGCTTACCCCCATCATATTACACAAATCATAACTTTTAAGATGATTTTGTTAGATGATTTTATACCCTTTTAGAAGGCTGTTCTTGGACCACCTTTCTCTGATGTTGGGTATGTTCTAATTTCCAGCCTAAATTTAGCAATGACTGCTTTACATGCATTTGTTTCTTGTGCCAACATTAGACTTTAAAGGTTTAGTTGCTTCTCTCGGCCTTCGTTTTGCTGTAAGCCAAACCTTTAATATCCATATACAAGACAGAAATCTGGTACCTTGATTATCTTCCAATTTCCTGTGTTTTCCATTAATCCCTGGTGTGCGAGGGACCAGATGCTACTGGGCTGTTTCAGATGAGGTCTGGGCATTACTTCGCACGATGGTGTCAGTGCTTTCCTGGCTCTGGAGGAAAGGCTGAAACCAGAGGATGTATTTGCCTTCCCCGGTGCATGCATCACACTGGAAGCTCAGAGCAGGTCAGCAACCTGCTGATGTAGGTGGGTCTCTTTCTTCCATCACATCCAAACATTCGCATCACAGCCCAACACTGACAGCAGAATTTCTTGGTGATTCCCTGAATGAATGACCTTGTGCTCTGTGTTACTTCATTACATTTCTATTATGCTCCTTCTCAGCATCCAATTTTCCTTTTGGTGATTCCATCTTTCTCCTTGCAGCAGAGCATCCAAATTTTGTGTCACCAGCAGATTTCACTAACACCTATTGTGACAAGATCATTGATGATAATATTAATTGAAATTTCCTTTTATCATCTGATATTTTCCACTCTTCTGGTTAATTTGTATTTTCCTTTCTCCTCTTACTGTATCAAAAGGAGAAGTTCCCAGTTTGCTTCCATAGAATCATTTATTTGGACCTTTCTTTGTGTTCCCTCTTGTTAACTCCTCTGAGGTAAACATTTTGTGCTTCCCCCAGTGCATCAAAGTTTCTGTACAATAGCTTTGATAATTGTACGTTCCCTAAGTCTTCCTGGTTTTACGGTCTCTGAAAAATGCTTGAAGATACTTGGGCTTGTCTAGGCTGCTGAAGTTTGTATACTGTGTCTGAGGTCAAAATCAAGCACGGAGGAAGCCTGTGTTAGTGTCTTACAGGCTTCCATTGCCACAGGTAAAATAATATTTTGTTAACGTAACAGTTTGCTTCAGCATCATTCCTCTGCTGTGAATTGTAAATTGTATTTTAGCTGGTTGCCCAATGGCCAGGAAGCAGTTGTGTACACACACACACAAATATATATAAATATATATTCTATATTAGTATATAAATATAGAATATATAAAATATATAAATACATGAACATTTATATATTTATATATCAAACACATATGTATTTATATAATAAGTGTCTATTTATATATATATAAACATAATAGGGTAAATTTTTCAAAATACAACCCGCACTACATTTGTTACTGCATCTGCTACACCAGGTCCCCAAGGAGCAGCAACAGCTAATGCTGTGACTGTTGCATTGCAGACTGGGGGTATAATGCTCTTGGGTTAGATAAAAATAGGAAACTCTGRTGACAGGAGGAATGAGTAATAAGATACGAACAGAATTGTTGTGATTTTGTTTTGGTATTTTGCTTTCAAGATAGAAAGAGTGGAGGCTGCTTGGGACAGCGATGAAGAAAGTCACAGAAGGTATCTGCTGGTGGTGGGACAACTGTTCCAGAAGGAACTGTTTAAAGAAATACCAGTGCAGGTTTTTTTGTATTGCTTTACAATTCTCTTTTTCTGTTCTCACACCTCAGCTTTATCTTACACTCAGCTTGTCTTTTGAGGGCTTTCTAGTAACCATGGGAGTTAGAAACAGCCTTGGCTTGAAATCCTGGTCTTCTGGCAGTACATGGGTTCTGCTGTGCTCACTGCTCCCGTGGAAGGGTAAAACACAGGGAGTGCAGATTAGATCATTTAGATGCAAATGGGCAAGATGGGTAAATTGGGAATTTTTGTCTGGAGTACTAAAATGAAGTAATTTTCTTAAATTAAGTTTCAGTATTTAATGGAGGATACCAGCAAGATGAAGGTGGTGGTGGTTTTGTTTTTGTTTTTCTGTCTGAACAGTTTTGGTTTAGCAGATACATCAGTCTGAAGAGAGAAGCTGTAGCTCATGCCATTAGTTAATTGAGAGCTGGCAAATGTAGAAATTATGATATTTTTCTGGAGTTTCCGGTTCTGTTTTGTGTCAGCTTCCAAGTTTTGCATCCATTCTTGGAAGGACAGCAGCACCATTGTGTTCATTCCTACAAGATCCAGGGGTGGGGAAAGTGGAGAGTAGTGGTGAAATGCTGTAACAGAAAACCTAGCTGTGCTTGAAAAGCTTCCCACAGAAAACAAAAGCACAGTGGCATCTCTAACTTCAGAAGAAATAAGCACCTTCTCATTTAGAATTACTGCTGTTAACTGACTGTGAGCTTTGAAAAATGCCTTTCACTGATCTTGGTGTAAATGAGATTCAGAATGCATCACTGCARCCATACACATCGCCCTCTTGTTTTAGGCTTTACGGGAAGATCTGTGTTACCTGGTGATGATTGTTTTGATCGTGTAATGCCTTTGCACTCCAGCACAGCTCTGTGGCTTGCCAGGCTTGCTTCTAGCACACAGCCTGACCTCGCTGCAACCCCAGAGGCTCAAAGCACGGCAGTAGTGGTCTTGTCAGCCTTAAACTTTGAAGTCTTTCCTTTCTCTTTTTTTTTTTTTTTTTTGGTTGTGTGTGCAACTTTACTTCTGACTTAACAAATTCCCCCCAAAGAGCAAGTAAAATTGACATTGCTAGCTGATATCAGTTCAGATAGCTGCACCGGAGTGAATAAAGTTATCTTGATTTATAACAAACATTATAGACAGTGTTTTTCTCGGTGTTAAAATATATATGGACTATATAGTTGCRCAGAAAATGTCCTGATGCTTTCTTTTACTGTTTGGTTGAACAAAATCTGCATTAAGATAACTTAATGTAGAATAAATAAATATAAAAAGCAGATGTGTTTTATTAAGAAAGGATGTATCGTCTGTGCAGGGGATCAGGGTTAGGGGACCACGAATGACTTGAATTCAGCTTGCTCTACATGATCTGGCTGCAGAAGTACTGAAATGCTAAATCTCAGAAAAACATGTTTTTGATGAGTTAGAGACTCTATGACAAAGCCTCAAATATGAATTAGGGACACTGTAGGAATTTTGTCCAAGTGACTAACACTGATGATATCCCCCAGAACAGGGTAGGAAATAACATCAAACATCCCCCCATAGTGTATGGGAACCTCAACTAAGTGGGCAGGTGGCACAGTACCTGGAAAAGATGACCAAGAGTAAGAAAAACCCTTTTGAAGGACTTCTCAAAAATGGAGAAGAGGGAAAGCATCCAAATAGGAACTTGTTAGAGGGAAAGTTAGAAGCACAAAGGTAGCCAAAAAGTAGACAGGACAGAGAATTGCAGGTGAGAATGATTACAAGAAACAAGAATTTGAGTAGTGTGAATTTGATGGAAGGAGAAATTGTGGAGTCGCCAGGCTTTTTGGGCAGGACAGGACTTTCCAGGTCTCTGAGCATGTCTGGTATCTGGATTACACTGCATCCCCGACAGGTCCAAGTGTGGTAGACCCATGGCGAGTGCGACAGGGCTGGAATGCAGGCAGGACATCCCCTTGGCCGTAGGGTTGCGGTTGTCTTTCCGGTTCCCGGAAGGCTTTTATCCTGCGCCAACAAGCGGGGGTGACGGGGAGCGAGTCCTTTGGTAAGCAGGGTGGCTTCCTGCCTCTCAGCAAAGCCAGGCGGTGGGAAGGCATAACCTCCTGGATGTGAGCGCTCCCAGACAAAACTGGAAAGGCGAATAGGTCTCTTGGGTAACAGACGACTTTAAAAAAAATAAAAAAAATCCCTGAAATGACAATACCTTTTTTAAAAAAAGGTGGCAGTTACTAGATAAAGAATAATGGATATGAATCATTTTTTGAAGCTGTCACACTCGCAATGATAGAAGATATTTGGCTAGTAGACAACACTATGCTTTCTCCAGTAGGCAGTTTGGCGTGAGAGATCCGCATCCGGTAGCTGTTCCCAGCACAGAAAATTAATGTGCTGTCTCTGTATGTGCCTCCAGAAATCAGCAGCACAAATTCTTAATGGCCTGGCTGCACACTTTGCTTGCTTGTTTAAATTGTGTTTTGCTAATGTTGTCCTACAGGCGATGCTCCGAGTGGCTGCTCTGAATGCAGGGAAGGTGAGAAGGAGTTGACTATAGGAAGCATATTTGCATTATCTATGCGTATATGTACATATGTATACAAAATTTATGTGTATATAAAAATACACTTTCTTACGTCAAAATGAGCCTTACAGGCTGATTAGTTTTTTATTTTTATTTTTTTTAAATCAGCCTGTTTTTCAGTGTCTGAACCCTTTGCTATAGTGGGCCTATTTTGTATAGGACCTGTGGCCCCTGTGTGTTTTTAAAACAATGCAAAGCATTCCTCTTACCCATTCCCTAGCAGGGCTATTTCCTGCTATTCAAAGCAAGACTTTAAAGGTGGAATTGTGTTGTTTGTCAGAATATCACCCAGAGAGTACTGGAATGTAAGTCCTTGGGTAGGTGTCCCTTGAGAAACTAAATGCAATAACCTTTTTTCTTTCCCAGCTGTGTGTAGCTGTTCCTTGTGAGCGTTGAATGATGTAGTCAGTCACACTTGGATGACTTCTGTAGGTAATTTGCAGTCATCTCTTTTCTTTCGTATCCTTTTTCTTGGGTGTGTGAGGGTAGGTCTGCTGGCAGTCTATTCTATGAGATTATAGCAGCCAGTATGAATGTGCTTACAATTGTGTTTGAACACACATGTATTTATAGCAGATGCTGCTTGTAGAGAACCAGGGAAGGTCGAGTTGTCAGCTGGCCATTTAATACCCTCATAAGCAGCAGCTTGCATGAACAAATAAATTTGGGTGAAACCCAAAAAAGGCTTAATGTCCATTAAAAGTATGGAGATAGGACTATGAGTGGTTTGTTCTCAAACAAAAGATAATGGAATTAGGTCAAGCAAACATGATCCTATGTGCCTACCATATGGACATAACTCTTGGTTTGACACTCTCATTTACAAAAAAAAAAAAAAAGACACCAGAATTTAGTTTTTCTTTTTTTTCAGTGGTGTCAAAGGATTAATACAAGTAAAATGAAACCCTTACGTAGCAGTTATAAAAAATAAGAAATGTAAAAGAGCCACAACAAAAGAAGCCCTGTAAAGAAAATGGCTTAGGAAGATGACAGCCTCAGCTGAAAGTCATGGCAGGCCTCTCTGCAAGATGATTTATGCCCTCATTATGTGTGATGATGAGTAGCTGGTACCTCTGTCACCACAGCTCCTAGAAAAGACTTGGCATTAGGTAAAGTGGGTAGTGCTTTCAGGTGCTCCCCTGGGTGGCAGGTACGCAGTGATAGTGCTCAGGTTTTGTTTCCATGGATGTCTGTAATTGCTTGCAGTGTCAGGCTGGTCACCTGAAACAAATCAGGGAAGATCATCAAGAAAGGACAAAAAATTAAATCTTCAGGCAGAGCCAAATCAAAACATTTCTTGAAGAGAAACCATAAGGCAATATGTGCATTTGTGTATATATAGTTTTTAATTTAACTATGAAGATGTAAAAATCACTATAAAACATTTTTTAAGCAATTTTGCAGTAGAATAATGATTAAAAAAAMCCAGAAAGCTGTTACAAAACACATTTGTTGCCAAAAAAAAMCGTGAGTGAGAGGTTAAAAATGAATACTAAGAAGACTTGATCTGACATATTAGGTACTTTCAGGTTTAACTCAGATTTATGTGCAGTTGTGGATATCTAAGTAGTGTACATTTAAAAACAAAAGAAAACCCAGACCTGTACATACATTGTACTTGGATCTTTTGAAAGAAATATTTGAGACCTCCTTCCATTTTGTTTACTGTTCTCATGGCTATATATGGAAGATAAGTGCTAGTTGTCAGATGCTTTAGCTATGGCATTTCGATACCAACAAGGTCATCCACATTTCTGTGGGAGTTCCCTGAGCTTGCTGAAGCTCGGGACTCCCTCTGAGATTCACCTGAGTGAGCAGATGTGTTTAAAAGGCAGGTCGCTTTGGCTATTCTGGTCACAATTCAAAGATGGTTCTTGGAAAAAAAGAAAAAAACCAAACCCAAGCAGCATCTTCATTTGTCTTGATCTGGGTATGTCCCTGCTGGTACATACAGTCCAGTATCACTAGTGTTTTGCAGGGCAGTTTAACTTCACTTACTGTGGGGCACTTGCTTCTAAATTGACTTTTGATAGTTGGCTTTAATCCAGGTGGTAAATCTTTGCAGTTCCCATTTTCTACAGTAACTGATGAAACCTTTTCTATAATGAGAATGTATCTTTATGTTGTCTTTTCCACTGGGATTTCTGGGGTTTTAAAATGGGATGTTTAAAATGGTTGTACCTTTGGGGCCCCACCTGGCCTCTCGTAAGAGTGGGTTATTCCCATGGTGGGCATGCTTCTTTAAGAAAACCATACTCTAGTTTAATTCATCTGTTTGAGGGCATAATTGTGGGGTTTGGGATTTTTAGTTTATATCTGTTAGGTTTTTTATTACGGTATGGCGCMGAAGGCCCCCTCTAATGTTCTGTGCTGCTAGGTAGGGAAGGAATAGCATGTCTCAAGTGTAGTCATCTGATRTAATTTAGTGAGTGTTATCCCTTTAGAAAAGTGCACACCTTCTAGAAAGACAAGAATGCATTTATGAAAAATGAGTAATCTTGCAGCTCCATACATACTGATCAAATTCTTTCACAAGCGAGGGAAAAGAATTGTAAATACTGTCATCCGGTTACAATTTTTGTTTCACCTCAGTAAATTTTTTTTTAATCCTTACACAGATAAGGACTGTTCTGTTGTATTCTGCTATGAATTATGAACTTGGTGCATAGGTATTTGAGGGGAGTAAAAATGTTAATGAATTTGGGGTGAGGGGAGACTTAATTTTTTTCTACTAATAAATATGTTTTTTTTTTTTTTTGTATTCTTGTATATCAGGAAAGTGGAAGCAGCCATCTGCAACTTTTTTCCTTGCACAACATTATAATGTGTTGAATTAGTAGGCCACCACAGAAGTTTGAAAAGGTCTGTTTGACCCATGGCAAGGAGTTACCACATATTGCCCTGCAAATGCAGGGTTTTTTGATTGAAACTTTACTGTTTACTACTTGATTTTCATCTTAACAGCCAGAATTCTCCTTTTTGTTGCAAGAGAGTACAGTCTCATTGATTCACTGAACTTTCTCCATTGAGGAGAGTTGAACAGGACATGCTTTCTCAGCACTGATTTGGGAAAGAATGGAGATATTTACCTGGTTTTTCTTTGCACTGTCAGATATGCAGCCTTGTAGGTGTCTGCATTTCAGAAGTAATCCACAGAGGCTGTAGCAATGTTATGTGATTGCATTTTAAGTAATTTTAAGCACAGGCTGCCATGGTCCCATTCTTTCCACTTGCCCTCAGTAGCTACCGATACTAGTGCAACCACTGTGAGCCAGTTCAGGAGCCTAATCTGGCTGAAAATACATCTTTATGTGGGAGTTTTCAGCTGTGTTGGCTTCCAGACCAGCTCACCGGAGAGTTGCATGGATGCCAATATATATAAAAGGCTTATCTAATTCAGGAGTAAGCTGGTGCTCAATCAGGGAACGGACAAATCTGAAGATTTGTGGAAATCTCCCGCTTTTGGTGCAGTGCTATTTCATCTATGTCCTGATATTTCTCACTGTTCCCTGGATGGAACAAGCTTGTGCTTGTAGCTGCAGCTGCAGTACAAATCCTTAATGAATTAGGAAAAACACTCCCCAGAATTTTTTGCCTTTTTGGTCCTTCCAGCAAGGGAGCGAATGATATAAAAGGAAATGTATCTTTATAAATTGCGTGGTTGRCATGCAATGTATATTGGAAGACATCTGGGAACATGAAGGCTATGCAGGTAGACTAAAAAAAAGGTAAAGCTGAAAATCAGCTGAAAATTGTATTTCAGTGCAAAATCTTACACCGAAAAAAGAAACAATGGGACTTGTTTTTAGACTAAAAGATTTTAGGCTAGTTGTTTGACAGGTTCAGTAGCATTTCTATTAAGATTTTGGATTTGTGATGTGTTATTCCAAACTGATCGTAAGATGTGCCATGCATTTCTTGTTTGCTTGGGGTTTTGGTACTTTAAGAAAACCGATACACTAGTAAATAGCCTGCATTCCTGTAAAGACACTTCGTTTTTTAGGGACAGATTCAAAGCGATCAGTGTTATGTAGCACAGGTAAGTTTTGCTTCTATAGCCAACTGTTCATAAATTTGTTGCTTAATGATTGCTTCCTAAAATTTATGACGACATTGTTATTAAATCTCACCTACTGACTAACTGTATTTAAAGCCAAAAGCAAACTCTTTCTTGCAGGGTTTGTTGTTCTGTCTGTATCATGGGCCAAAAGAAGCTACTGTATGACCTGAGACTTCTTTGTGCCTTCAAATTTATGTGAGCTTATTAATGGAGGCCAACCACTAATAATAAATTTGTGCTGCATGTATAGCACAACAGTTCATCTCCTCTGACAACATGACTATGAATAATTTATAGATGTGGTTATCCTGAAATTTGTAGGGGTCATTAGCATTTTAATGAAAAAGATACAGCTGTTGTACTAAATCTTAACTTTTTTTTTTTTTTTCTTCTCCCTCAGTTAAGCGTTTCGATCTGTACTTTGAAAGCAGCTGACAGCGTGCGGTAATGTGCTGACTGGCACTATGGGCAGGCGGTACCCGGGGGCTCACTATCGGCCAAGCAGCTCATGTATGTATGCAATTGGTCTAATTTATTTGTCACTTTATTACTTTTGAAGGCTGCTAAGTTTATAAATTTTGAAATAGTATTTATAAATGATGATGACATATTCTAATCGATGCCAGCTCTCCTGTGTGTGTACCCCAATGGTAAGTATATTGCTTTATGTTAAACTGCAAAGGTGTTTTCTAGAACTTTAGAAGTGGCTTGCGGTGTGACTTGACCACGTCTACGGCAGTGTGCTGTGTTTTATGTTCAAGGTCTCCAACTTCATTTATTATAGGGTTCAAAAGTTTAGTTGCTATTCCTCTTCACTCCCATCCCAAGTTTTTAGTACCAGATACCTTCAAATTAACAAACTACTTGAGCTTATCCTAAAATATCACTGTGCACTATAGCTTTAGTTGCTYACAACTGCAACTAACGTCTCCAGTTCAGACTATTTATATGCTTGAGTTCAACACTATTCATGTTTTTTTTTTTTTCTCTGAATTGTATCCAATAGGATTACATTACATTATCTCTTACTGAAGGTTGTCTTCTGTAAAAGTGCAAAGGCAACTCCTAAAATTTATCACCTGTACCTTCCATTGAGTAAGCAGACATCTCTCGTGCTGGTGCAGATGGCAGCCACCACATCGCAGTGGTTCCACAGTGCAGGCTGTGTGAAATGAGCTGACGTGACCTTCCCCGGAGAGCTGTGTGGGGTAGCACCCCAACTCCAGAAGGCTGCTGCCAGTCCTCGTGCACTTTCTGTTGATCCCTCAGGCTGCTGAGGTGAAGCTGTGGTAGGTTAACTTTTGTATTCACTCTTCTTTCTGCTGTAGCAGAAGAACATGATCCCATGTGGCTTTTCTTGGCATCAAAGGCAGCTTAAGAAGCTCTCACTTCTGTACCATTCTTTGTTTCTTTAAAGACTTCTTTAAAAGCCTCGATCACTTCAGGCATCCAGCTCCACACATACTTGCGTTGGCTGATGCAAGTAGTAACCTGCAGTGAGAGCTTACAGCTGTGGCAGGACAGGGACTTCATAGGGTGGCTTTGCCATCAGATATGAGGAACTGCGTGGTGAGGTCCTATATTCAGAACTTGTGGGATTTTCCCTAGCCCCAAGGCTAAATCCTAGGAAGTATTAAAGCATGTTTACTCTCTGCTGCAGACTAGTCATAGGTGTCATGAAGATGTGTGTTAAAATGGTGCATTAGAGCCAATTTAGATACTACTTTTCCAAAGAGTTTGTCTTGGGTATTAATGCCGGGATATTGTCTATACTAGAACAGGGGAAATAAATGGTTGTTACAGTTTTGATACGTCTCTGGTGGTCAAAATGGTTGTTACAGTTTTGACAGGTCTCCGGTGGTCAAGTGCTGGAGTACAGAATTGGACTGACAGAATCACTTGATATTAAATCTAGACACTAGCCTTCAAACCTGGCCTCTCAGCATACTGCAGGGCATGATATCCAAGTCTCATACCTAGGCTTGAAGCTCAGAGCTTTAAAATGATCTAGTAGCGTAGAGGTAGGTAATTGTCTTTCCCATTCCTGCTTAGAGAGAACAYGTTAATGGGCATTAAATTCTTACCGGAAGAGCCTAGGATGTTTTTCCTGTTGTCTAGTTGAGCAGTTGCAGACAGTGAAGAACTGGAATTGTTTGCTTGGGGAAACACTAGGGTTCCCATCATCTGCCAGGGCAGAAACTTGTGTCAGAATCAATTGGGACCAGAGCTCCCTCTGTTTGAGGACAGAGATCTCAAAAGATCTACTTCATGATTGCTTTATGCTTTTGTTCAGCCAAGTTTTCCCTTTCCTTAACCTGTCGGGGTTTCTAAGCCAGGAAACTTGCTTTAGTTTTTGGTTTTGTTACTGTATGATTTGTGCAACTTCCTGGTGCCTAACATAATAAGTGCTTTGGGCATCCAACAATAATGGCATTGAAATTGCCCAGTCTTTGGGAAATGCGGATCATAATGAAATCTCTGATAGCAGATTAGATCTCAATGAAAGTGCTGGTAAAATACATCATTTTGCTTTTGTTTTCTTTGCATAAATAATGAGTAATTGCACCATCTCAGCTATTGTATTTCACATTCACAGCTGTTGCAATCTTAATGTTGTACCATTAAGGACTTGGTGCAGCATTAAGCCTTAGTCCCTGACTTTTATCTTCTGTCTGTACATATGTATATACCTAAATAAAGTTTGTGAGGGGAAGAATTAGGTCTGTGTGGAGTATGGCAGTTGTATTGCTTCTTKGGTGGTGAGATAATATTTCATCCATTTATGACATTGACTGTTTTGTTGAATGATTTCATGAATTTAATGAATATAATACTGCGTAGTCTTAGGAGGCTAACAAAAGGTTTTATATTCAAGGAAACACGTAACAATTTAAACAGAAAACAGCTTATTTGAAGCCCAGTGCTAGGAAATATATTTGAAATACAGGTGCTGAAAATACAAGACACAGCAAGGTGTTTAAAATGTAAAATTGAAAGCTGTGAATTTAACGGGTGCATGCTAGTTTAGACTTTTAAAAAGTGTAATTAAAGAGCAGTGATCTCCCTTAATTACTGACAATAAGCAAAGCAGTCTTGGGTGTATCCTTAGCTCTGTCTGGCACTGCTTGTCCTGACTTAACACTCCCTTGTGTGCTGTTTTATTGGGGTTTATTTTTTCTTTTCTGTGCTTCCCTTGTGAAAAATACGGACTAAGGACGTACAGTCTCCAGCTACTAAGAAGCTAGGTTTTGTAAACAGACTTCTTTCATGAATTTCTCCTGAGCTTTGTTTATATTTATATTTTTCTAATATTTGTTCATAAACCCTACTTTTCTGCATTGGCTGCAGCAGCTCTCCTGAAGACACGATACTGTTTGTGTTATTAGGTAGCCTCAACTTTTCTTTAATACTGTGGCTAAAAATTTTTTGTTCTGTGCACAGAGTAAAAGGGTTTTGTATGTGTGGAAAAAACTTTCTAACAGGTTGTCCATGCATATCCTGTCCCCCGCATAATTCATTTATTTTAGTTGTAGTGTTTTGCAAGATGTTGAAATCTGAGCAAAGTGTTTCGGAGAAAATGAAATCGGTTCCAGTGCCATTCTCCTGGCATTAAATGCTCAGGAAGGGTTTAAGCAATAATAATAATAATAATAATAATAATGAAACACACAGTTTTGTGAGAGTGCTTTTAAAAGAAAAGCCCTCTTTTTTCTCAGAAGACATCGGAAGTGGGGAAATGCAGGAATTTGTGGGTGGTAGTTTTCGGCACTTGTTGACCTTTGGAGTGTGCCAGGGCGGAGGTGCAGTCCTGCAGTGGCATGTCAGCATTCACCGGGAGGAAGGGACCCGCTTGCGCCTGGAGCTGCGCAACCAGCCCTCGCTGCACACGGAAGACGGCACCACATCTCCCACCCATAAGTCACCCCCTTGATTTCTGGCAGGCAGAGGTGGACTTTTGTTTCTTCTTGAACTAATGAGCATCTCTTATTTAAAAACAACTCAAACTAGGGTCCATATGGAATGATTTATTGATATAATTCTGCCAATACAATTATTAGAGCTGACTGGAGTTTTATTTCAGAAACTTCTGATGGAGAGTGAATTCCTTCCCCCTCCCCCCCAGCAAACCTTTTTGGGGAAATACCGTTTTGATGAAATGTTCATAAATCAAGGACGAGGATGAAAGGAAATATCCCTCATGGGAAGGCACTCCCCTGGACTGTGGAGGGGAGAGGTTTGAGTCTCGGTTCTTCCTAATCATCTCCAATATAGTTGAGGGTAGAGAGAGCAGAGTTGATTTTATAAACCTAGGGTTTGATTTCCCTCCAGGAACACTCAAATTCCTGCTCTGCCTCCATCTCTTCAGCTTCCCAAGGAGTGTCCAGCTGTGACCTTCTTTGCACTGGGGCAGTCCCCCGTTGCTGATCTTGCAAGAGGGCTGTTGCTTAGTGAAACTTCTGGGAAGTCTTAGCTTTGTTGCAGTGAAATAAGGAAACAAATGTGAGAATGGTGACGACATAAATAACAGCAAACCCCTGAAAAAAACCCAAACTTCCAGYCTTGCAGCCAGTGCCAGTAATTACATTGCTATTGTTAGCCCAAGATGAGTTGGTGTGAAAATGTACCATGGAGTGGCTCTGTGGGCTTGGCTTGGAGCAGCTTCCAGAGTAACAGAAAACTCACCCAAAGAGGCACCCTGACCCCCAAGGAGGAGTGTATCCACCGTGCAACTCCTGGTAGAAGCATCCCAATAAAATGCTACATCTGCAAAATCCTGCCCTGTATCTCCTGGCCTTTTCTTTTCTGAGAAAGATGTCTTGGTGTAAACGAGACTCAAGCTTTAGCACTGCTCAGGTCGTGCTTGGGGGGGACAGTTTTCTGTAAAGTTGCTGAAAAGCTCCACGTGATCGTTGCTTAGGTGAGGAAAAGGCGTCAGTACAGAAGACTCATGGAGTAAAATTTACAAAAGCATCCAACGACACATACGTTGCTCTCCCCGTGAAAGCCTCTGTTGTTTAGGTTTCTACCTTTCCTAGGAAGCTGTGTGGAGACTTGCACAACAACTTCATCGAGGCCTCTTGGGTGATCCTGTGAAGCCCCAAAACACATGCAGGTTTCCACAGATAGGAGCTGACTTGGAGCCTGCAGATAAAAAGCTTTCTTTAAGAACTGTGTATTACTCTGAATGCATATCATCACTTCTGGTTTGTTTCTTAGTATAGTTAAATAGTACCCATACCCTGGGACCCTGACAGGTTGATTTCTTCTTCATGGTGAAACCAGAGGTAGAGTGCTCTGAAGCTGAAGGTTTCCTGGTAACTCTGCTTGGAGTTGTGCATGCTCATGGAGAACCACCATGGTACCAGATTTGCATCGTGTGTTTGGCCCCTTTCACAGGAACCCCAGTTCCTTTGGTGTTAAAGTGCCTTGTGAAGATCTGTGAGTTTGTAGATAAGAAAAAGGAGTAGAGGATTTTGGCTAGCACATCAAGAACTCAAGACTCCTTGTTGAAATTCAGGCCAGTAATATTACTAGCTTGTTCTTTTCCACTTGTTCAATGTCTTCTACAGCCAAGTTTGCTTCTTGTTGAAACTGAGCCCACTTTTAGCCACACTTGAGTTTAATATAAATGCCAGTAAGTGCAGTTGGTTTTTTGTTATGTTCTCTTTCCACTTTATTATGGATTGATCTGTTTAGTTTATGGGGACCATAAAGCAAACATGATACTTTGATTTTATTTATGAGCATGTGGTTTTATTTTGTATATGAGCACTATGGGCAGAAGTTTCTCAGCGTTAGTACAACATCATTCTCAAGGAATGCTCTCAAGGAGCAGGCCAAGATTGAAGTTATTCCTGTATTCTAGTACCATAATTACACTGGGAGAGTTACTGTAGGGTATGGCCATTTTAGTCATCTGTCAGCGTTCTGTCAGCTTAAGCAGTACTGCAACAGTTGGTTTATAAACTGTTTGTATGTTTTGAAGTATTTCTGATTTGCCCCATTAAAGTTTGGTGGAAGACAATATGTAGTTTTGCTGGCAACTTTCAGCCTTGCTGAGATGTAGCTCTTTGTGTAATGGGCCTTATTTTAGTTCAGCTTTTAATGGAAAAACAGACTAGAAATGTGGAGACCTTTTCTGGTTTGATGCATCCTGTGCTCTGAAATACATCCTGTTCCATTACTGGGAGCAAGGGATATGTGGGTAGGACATGCGAGTACAACTTTAAGACAGTTTTAGCAGATGTAGCTGGAAGTGCACACATAATAGCCTTACCTAGGTGAGATCCAGCATGTTTTTAATGTATGTGGAACAGAAGCAATCTTGTCAACATGCAAAATCTTAATTTCTTCTCCTTGAGAGCCCTGATAGTCTCATTTTGCAAAACCTGGCAATCAGTCTAATGTTCTGTTCTGTTACTAAGACTTGGACTTTTTTATTTTTGCTCACAGGTCTCAACTTACTGTTAGCAATTTGAAATTGTTTGCAAACACTTGTGAATTAATGAAATTAGAGGTTTTCATTCTCTATTGAGACTTTTGATATACATATTTTTATTCTTTATTTCTTTTCATATAGAGTTTTAGAGAGTCTACTGAAAGATTATTTCCCATTTATTTAATTTTCAGATTTTCATCTCTAGAGCTTAATTTGACACCAAATACAACCTTATAGTAACAAGAAAACAATTTTGGTGTACCATGCTCTTTCAAATGCATTTTAAGATCTCAGCTATGAGGCAGTGACAATAGGTGGCTCAAAACTATTACTACCAGTCTGGGTAATTTGAGAGTAAAAACATTTCTGGATAACTTGATAAAAGCTTAATATGTAACTAGCCATAAATTTATTATATGTAATTCAGAGGGCAGATGAAGTTGTAACAGGTGAAATCGTGATGCCAGGCCACCAGAAGTTCGATTGTTAAAATATATTAGTTTAAAAGGAGAAGCTGAAATGTCTGTATTTATGTGCATACAGTTAGTTGTTCTTGGGGAAGTGGATTGTGCCCAGGAGTATGCAGTGTTGTTTCTAGGCTTTGCGGGAACAGTTGAGTGTTTGTAAGCTGCAAATAGCAGGGCCACARACAAGATGTGTGGGAGGTGGTTAATGATAATCATCTATTTAATTTTTTTTTATTATTTTTTTCTGTCCAGCACAGATGCTGTGCTGGAACTTAACTCATCCATTCCATCTGACAGGGGCTCAGTTAACATTTTTGCTCCTTCTGTTAATAATGTTGTGACCTATGCTTAATCTCTTTCCTACTTTCGCTGCCTGTGTCTCCTGATCAAAGAGCTTGATATTGGGCTAGTGCCATTATGAACAGCTCGAAAGCTGGTGCTGGACCCTGCGGGTTTCTTTTAACCTTTTCAGGAATTGATCATCTTTTGAATAGTTCTGCTTCCTGATTTAGGAGCTGTCGAATGATCTAAGTTAAATTTATGTGGGGCTGAAAAATCCATGGTTTGAACTCAGTCTAATCAGTCTAAGTCATTTTATGTGCCAAATCCGTGGCCATTGATTCCTTTCTATTACTTCATTAAGCATATGGGTAGGCTGCCTGTCCTACAAAGCATTTTGGTTGCCTTTTTTTCCCTGAGGCAGCTTATCCTAGCTTTCTTTTTCATATGGCATCATGCTTTGGTTTTGGTAATTCTGATCAGGTTTGATTACACATTGTTTACCTTCAGACTTGGTAAGAGTTATTTTTGGATGGCACTTCAGATTGAAGTTGCAGGATATGGAAGACCAAGTCCTTCTTGCTTTATTAGTCATCTCAGTTGCAGCAATTTAAGTTACAATTTCTGAGTATGTGTCTTTGTGTAACAGAGAATGAAGTCTATGCTTGCCCTATATTAGCACGTGCATTTAAAATGGAGTTGTTTGTAATTAACAAATAAGTCTGAGGTGTGGTCTTTATTGTAGATTGAGTAATTTATACATAGATTAAAAAAAAGGTTGTTAAAGCTCAGGAGTTTAATTTATACAACAGGATTAGAAAAAATGACTGAGGTTTACTTAGCAAATGTCGCTGTGAATGTATAGATCCGATGACAGAAGGTCTTATTATCTGTGCTTGCAAGTAGCCAATAGATAAAAAACGTTCCATCTTCTTGCCTTGACAACACTGTTTTTGCATGCCAGACTGCTACATTCTGCACAGGGGGGGAAATCTAATTAAAGGGAGAAAATTAAATTTGGAAAGACTTAGTATGCCATCTTGTTTTTTCCCTTACTAAATGCAGAATTAGTTGTGATTGCATGTCATGGTTATGCCTTATGTAAATGAAAGAATTGCTCTTTGTTTCTCCAAGTGATCACTTGACTTAAGAATACTCTAGTAGTAAGAGATGACCTAGGTCATCTGCAACATAGAGTTTCAATCAGATAGTCAAATATACACTGATTATCTAGATGTATCTATCTCAAAAAAAATTGTAAGTAAAGGAGCAATGGATTTAATCTGTTTCTTTTTTTAATTATTATTTTTATTTTTTTCTTTTTCCTTTGTARCTGTTAGAATCTAATTCTGAGAGCCATCCTGTTCCCAAATTTTTGCTGAATGAGAAATTTGACTGGCTGTGTGGGAAGGGGGAGGGAAAAAATGGGAAACGGGAAGATGTACTCCACTTGAGTGCCATAACTCATTGCAGGATCTGAAGTTGTTTTTTCCTTAATAACATTATTTAAAGACAGATCGGCATTATGGATTTCCATTAATAAGAGCATCACTAGAACAGAGACAGCAACTGCTGCTAGGCTGTTGCAGTCAGTTGGCAGCATGTTTAGCTCTGAAAGGAAAAATGTAATTATTGTGGCAGCAGGGGCTGGTAGGGTGCCTCTTGGGGGAGGAGGAGCCAGGACAGAAAGCTGGTTACTGGATGGTGATTTCAGTAGGACTAGATGAAGCAGAAATAGCTGGAAATGGGAGAAGCTACATTTAACAAGCAGATTGAAGAGGTGATTTTGTTGTGATGCGAGGACAGAGCCAGGGTGGCATGGAGAAGGCAGCGGTGATTCCCTGCTTGGGCAGGGGGGGTTGGACTAGAAGATCTCGAGAGGTCCTTCCCACCCTTGGCATCTCTGAGATTTGTGTGGAGGAGTCTGCAGACGGGTTTGAGAGCGCACGTGCAAGCTGCTTGCAACCCTGCTCCTTTCCTGCTCTTGCATTCCCAACACTGCTCTGCCCACCATCAGAATTTGTTTTCCTGGCTTTGCCGAGCTTTCTCTCTCCAGCTTCCAAGCTCAGTCCAGCAGAGATGCCATTGCTGGAAGGAGCAGTGAGAAGAAAACCACTGGCTGTAGGAATGTTACCGGTTGCTCTGATCTACCACAGCACTTCATTCAAGTGTTTGTCCCCCTTCCTTTTCCCCTCTGAAAGTGTTTAAGATCCCCTGGCATTTGTGTAGATACATAGGCAAAAAGGAGCGTGTTGACACTTGACATGAAGAAACCACCTACTCCCAATTCTCATTTCCACTACATTAATGTAAATGTAGACTTCATTAGGATGCTTTCGGCTGACATCTGTTTAACTATTACCATTTAGCTGGTCCTAGTTGAAGAATGCAGATGTGAGAAGGCAGTGTGTTAGGATACTTAATGTTTTAACATTGGGATTCACCCTTTGACGTGGAGGGAGTTAGCTAGTGTTGAGTTGCAATCATTGTATAATGGAGGTGTTCTCTCCACCTGCTTAGGCTTTAACTAGACCCAAATTGTACAAGACCTGATGCCGTAGCCCCATGGCATGAGTTTGTCATGAAACACTTTGTACTCAACAGATACCATTGCAGAAAGGAAATCTGCTGTGTGAAAAGGTTTGTATTCTTTCTTTCCTATGTTTCCTAGACACAACTGTAGAAATAGTCATAAGTGCATAGAAATACCTTGGCTTCCAGTGTATGTGTCATTCACATCCAAACCAGAGACTTTAAGGCAAAATGGTTTACTTATGAGAAGATGGCCAGGAAAGGGTCCCGTACAGAAGCTGTCTGCCTAGCTTGCTTTTTATGATTCCCTCCTGTGGGATCAACCCTGCAGACTATGCTTCTTAGTTTCATGTGCTGGATCTCATTCTGCAAATTCTCATGTGAACGTGTCTTACTGCTGTATTTTTACCAACGCTGCTGTAGTTTCCTGAGTAAGTTGTAGTTGGGTAATTGGGGAAAAACCCAGATTTTCTAATGTCATGAAGTTTTTGCTATGGTATGTTGATTAAAACTGGAGAATATTGTTGAACTTGTGCTCCTAGTGAAGCGTGCATTAAGAAAAATGTCATAGTTATTTTTAGTTACTTGTTCTCATTGCTGTAGACTAGCATCTCCCATACTTTAATGGCTGTCAAATATCATTGAAAGCTCAAAGGATCCTCACTGTTATGTTCCGGGGTTTGTTTAGAATGCTTAATGTCTTTCAGGAGCTTCTGAAATGTGGTATTTTTATTTTGTGTTTTGCTTTGGTTTTAATTCTTAAATGATCCCTCTTTTCAGATTTCAAATTATAATCTATTTCCTGATGCATTGCTGACGCCCCGTGAGCCATGTCAGAAGTACTTCCAGGTCAGATGCCCTTTAAAAGATTCTGCTATGCAAATATGTGAAACTTTCCTCTTCTTTTCCTCCTTCTTCTTCCCAGGCCCGTATTTCTCTTTCATTTTGCACTTACACACGGAAAAGAGCAAGCACTTTCTTTTCTTTTTAGCAGTGCCTTTTTGAATAAACTCTCTATTCAGATTTTTAAAAACTATTCCTATAGACAAAAAAGTCTTGTTAGAGGTAAAGACAAATCAGTCATGCACTGCTCTCGTTTGCAATGGCATTTTCTCTCTCCTCCTTCTAGCTCTGTAAGGTTTATGACAAGATTGGAAAACCAATAAAAGCCATTCAAGTAATAGCGTTATTTGTATTATTATGATGCTTAGAGAATTGGGACTACTATGTGTTAAACACATCATAGTGGTGAAAGTATATTAATCTGTATCTGTAGGTATGTTGCTAAACGTTAGAAGTATGCAGTTGAGACTGTGATTTGTTTTAAAAAGTAAGCAAGCTAAAATCATTAATGAATTGCTATGACAGATCTACCTCCTTACATGCTTTAAGCACCAACATTTTAATAATGTATTATTCCCAGTAACGTCCTAATCATTCTTAGTTTTTCACCAGAGTCCAATATTTTTTATTATAATACCCTATTTTTACTCGCTTATAACTTACCACTGTTCACCTGCTTTAGCTGAGATATACATATCAACTGTTGTCTATTTGTGTTTGCTTTTCAGCAGAAGGCAGAGGAGTTGAAAAAAGGGTGCCTTGTGCCAGTGGCGTTGTCCTTGCCGGTGGCCAGGCAGTGTGAGGAGCTGCCCAAGCAGGGGGAACAGGGTCTGCCTGCGATGGGGTGCCTGGGTGGAGGACCCCTGGCAACGGGGTGTTGGTTAGCTGGTGAGGGGCGCAGCACCAGTGTGTGTTAGGTACCCCTGCGGCAAGGGAGGCAGGGTCAGTGGGAGAGACAAAATAAGAGATACGGGAAGTCAGTGATTGGAATTCCGGTCTTGAAATTACAGGCACAGGAAGAAATTGCATTTCCTTGAAATTTTTAATTAGAAAGTTGGGATGTGCTTCCTCTGGGAATAGTGACGTGTTTCAAGCATCACTGTGTCCTGTTGAAAGGAGGAGGGGTAGGCTATCACTCTTCTTCCTTATGCCATTCTACTATGCAATCTAGGGTTTTTTTCAGTGCATTTAAGCATTTCCTTGCATTCAAACGTTTTCCAGCACTTTAGTTAGGCCTGGTTGGTAGCAACTTCTTCTCTTGAGACGCAAGACCTGTCCCTTCCCATCTGTATTTCTTATTCTCTTTTTGCCTCTTTTGTTGCTTCCCTTTTTCCCACCTTTATATCTGTTTCTGAGAGCGGAGGGWTGCTGGCTGCGCACATCCCAGAGCCTGGCTGGGAGTGCAGGGTGATGGCCAGCGAGCAGGCGCCTGTCCTTTGAGAGGACAGCCCGCTCCTCTCTGTGCGTGCCTCGTGGTACTGTTTGCATGTTCATTGATTTAATCAATGGATCATTTGAAAAGGGGTCGGGAGGGGCGGTGGTGTCTAGTGAAAGGTTCATTTTGACATTTTTCTGCTTATGATCATACACCAACCCAACTTAGCACCCAACTTACAAACACTGCTTGGGTCGGAAAGACTTCTGGAGGCTTTGGCTCAGTCATTGATCAATGTGCCAATGTTCATCATAAATCCATGGCGGAGCTTTATCAAGCAGATTAGTAAAACATAATACATTTTGTTTCAATGTTTCTATGTGCTTATTCTTACAATATTTTTGATAAATGAAATGCAAACGGCAGGAGGCTGGCTAAAGATAATCTGGCAGGCAGATACTTAAGCTTTATCTAGGAAGAGTATTTTTTAAGAAATTTGTTCGGTAGTAAAAGTAGTGGCAAACATTGCATGAAGCAGCTCACTTGTAACAAAGAACAAGAATAAATTTCAGTCATGTTCCAGATTGTGGCAGTTGTATTTATTGATGAAAAAAATAAATGCTTGTTTTAATTTGCTGAAGCATAAAGTAAAATACAAGCTAGTGAAATCCATAGATACTGTGCAATTCCATAAATTCTAAAGGTCAGGAAGTGGGTCAAAATTATCCTGCCCTATTAATTTATTTTCTATGTGACTTCCAGATTGTCAGACTTTTAACTGATTCAAAAAAAATATAAAGCAGCCGGTCCTTAAACACAGGCCATGTTGTGTTTTTAGGTGGAAACATGTGCTTTGGTAACATTATGTTGGATCAGGTGTGACCTTGCTTGCATTAGACTTGGTTGTTTTTAGGCAAGATGCAGAAAGCAGCATTTATTGATATATTTGAAAATTACATTTATAAAGTTCCTTTAAATTATGTGATGGTTGTGTTTTAGAAATCTTTTGTGGCTAAAGCTGAAATTGTCTGTGGGATGTTTGTTAACTGTTACCTAAGCTGATGGCTTCTGCACAGTGTGCGTGGGGTGATCTGTCTTCTGAAGAATTTGCAGTTGGTTTAGACTGACTGACGGGTGCTTGAGGAAATGGCAGACATAAAAATTTGTGAAATTTAGTTTAAATTCAGTTTTGAACAGTTTTAGAAGTTATTCTAGGTGGGTGATTCAGGGAACAAAGAGTGTACTTGGTCTGCTTGATTTTAAATGAACCGGAGTGATGGTTGGAAGTGTGCAGCTTTGACAGCACATCAAAGAGAAGGAAACACTAGCAACTGCGTGTGTGTAGGTAACGTTGTGAAGCGCTCCTTTTCACTCTGTGTTTATGTATATGTTCTTTTAAAACCCATATATTTAATCTCTCATAAATCTGTACAGCAGTCATTTCTGTCATATATCAAATATATGAGGATGCAGCACAACTCAGCTGGAATGATCTGTCATCAGCTAGCACAAATTATAGCTTTTTATTCCTGGATAAGCCCCAGATACGTTTTTATGTGCAAGATAAGCAGTCGGTGATATCTGAGAATTAGGAACAACAGAAAGGCTGTTTCATGCTGTGGTGGGTGGGAGTGATTTATTAATTGGCCTCTAATTTGGTTCCCAGGTGTCAAACAACAGTGACTACTACAGTATGTAAATTGAGGTGTTCATGGATATTTGTGCAGATTAGTGGGAGCCATAAATGGGCAGTACAGAAACAAATGGTAGGTTTTTAAAAAATATACTTTTGATAATTTTTTTAATAGTCTAAAAATCTGTTCCCTCAACAAACTTAATATTTTTCAAAATGCGAGCTGTGCCCCTGGCTAATAAAAAGCAGAAACAAGTAGACAAAAGAATGATTTTATTTAACTGTGGAATATGTGTACTCTGCCCTAGGATGTACGTTTTAGCCTTACGTTTGAACTTTGTGAGCTGTAGAAACAGTGAGCCATCTTCATCTCTGGAGCAGCCCTTTTTTAAAGTTGATTGAATTAGAGCAGGATATTTTGTCAAGGGATTTTTTTTCCCTCCACAGAAATCAAATACAGTATTGTAAAATACTCCGCCTTTTGTATTCCCTGCCTTCTGACCCTCTACTTCCCCCTTCTAAAAAAAAGGAAGGGGGGGAAAGAGAGACAAAGAGCAGAGAAAGTGCAGGTGTTAAGAGGCAACAGCTGACTTAAAATTAACAGTACTTGAGTTCTATCCTAGATGAAAAAGGAGCAGCATCTGCCTGCAGTCTGCTTASAAATTTCTCAAATTTTCTGCTTCCTAGTGATGAGCACTCAAGGAATTCTTCCCCTCCTCCTCATCGGAGGTAGAGGTGAAATACTAAAATGAAATGATGGTAAGGACGACTTCTGGACTCCCAGCCATTTGCAAAGGGCACCTCTCCTGTCCCCAAGCCTGCCTGCAGCAGAATCAGACATGAAAAAACTGCATTAAAACTACCTTGTGTAGGGTCAAACTTTCTGCTTTCTCTCAGCTTTGTGGTCCTGATGATCTATCTATATTTTTCTGCCTCTGTTTTTCCTTATTTAATAAGCTAAGCTTTTGTCTATTCTCTTACCTACTTAGGTTGTGGTAATTTTCTTGCTATAAAACAATTATGTAAAGTGCCGCATCCCTTCACCAGAAGCCCTAGCAAAATAGCGTATATCAKAAATGTGTTTAACAACTGTTTCTTTTGCTTTTCTAGTTGATTCTGGCGTGGACGCGTTGGCAGTGTTTATGGCAAGCAGCAGCACGACGGACGTTGTGAACCGCAACAACCCCGCCACCCCGCCAAACACCCTTAACCTGCGCTCCTCTCATAACGAACTTCTGAATGCAGAAATTAGGCACACGGAGACCAAGAACAGCACTCCTCCGAAATGCAGGAAGAAATACGCGCTGACTAACATTCAGACAGCCATGGGTCTTTCCGATCCAGCAGCGCAGCCCCTTCTGGGGAACAGCTCTGCCAATATAAAGCTGGTGAAGAATGGAGAAAACCAGCTCAGGAAAGCCGCCGAGCAGGGACAGCAGGATCCCAACAAAAACCTCAGTACCACTGCGGGCATAAACATAACTTCTGAGAAGTTTGAAGGCAAAGAGCCGATCCCGCAGGATTCCTCTGGCTGTGAAATATTACCCTTGCAGCCAAGGAGGACCAAGAGCTTCCTGAATTACTATGCGGATCTAGAGACATCTGCTAGAGAGCTAGAGCAGAGTTTTGTTGCAATGGAAGATAAATCTGCACAAAGCAACAGTCAGGCTTCTACTGTTATTGTCAATGGGGAAGTCCTGCCCCGGAAACAAACCAAGCTGTCAAGCCCAGAGGATGGCCAGGTTGCCACAGTGTCGTCAAGCCCTGAGACTAAGAAAGACCACCCAAAAACTGGGGCCAAAACAGATTGTGCCCTCCATAGGATTCAAAACCTGGCCCCAAGTGATGAGGACTCCAGCTGGACTACACTGTCCCAGGACAGCACCTCGCCGAGCTCGCCTGATGAAACAGGTACGCAAGTAAAGTCTGCTCGCAGCCACCATTTTAGAAATGTGTTGCTTAACTCCTGTCAGCTGGTGGCTGGAAGGACAGAGGTGATTTAGCGGCCTTTTCAGTGGGGAAGTGGATTGCATTGAAACACAAGTGCTGGGCTTGCACGCGGCTCCTTGTCCGCTTGGGAATGCTTGTCAGCCTCCCGCTTGGTCCTAGCAGCTTTACTGCTGCTTTAGGAAAGGCACCAGCGAATGCTATAGACAGAGTCCTAAAATATGCTAATTGCACCTTCTGCTAGTTTAGAAATAATTGCTCTTCACTAATCAATGGGTACTGTTGTGAGAAGTACATGATTGTCTGGAGATGCTAAACTACTGATAGCTGCCTACACACAACAAACAAACTTTTCTGAGCAATGATTTTTAGGTTCAGCAAAAATTTTTACTTCTCTAATTCAGATCTTTGTGAGTGTCCCCCCTCTGCGCCCAGTCACTGGATGATATTCTTTTATTTAAAAAAATAAGTCCTCCCAAACCTTGGGTCATTTAATTTCTGTGTTTTGTTTTCTTTGTGCAGCAGTTCCATACAGTAACTCAGAAGCTGAAACCATGGCGTTTCATAATTTGGATGCCTAACTGGGCTCACTAATTATTTGAACAGTAATGATGACTTCTGCACTGGCTCTGTTGTGATTTACAACACATCTCTATTATTTTTAAAACTCCAGAGATCTCATTTACTCTAGTTAATGGACTTTGTCACTTTTTTTATATCCATGCCAGTATGTAAAGGTACAACTTTGTCAAGATGAGGGGAGACAATCCAATTCTCGAGTGTGACGTGGGGCTAAAGAGGTTTGCCATATGTTGTTTGCACTTTAAGTGATTTCATTATTACAGCACGGAGATTATATACTGTTTGGAGGCCACCATGGTCCAAATCTGCGTTACATGTTAGTCGTGCATGATTATGACAATAGTGATTTTTATTTTAATGTGTAGGGTTTTTTAAAATTGCAGCCAGAAATCCCCACTATGTGACATGTCATGGATCTTCCGATCTTCTTTTTGATAGGTAACAAACCTTTGCTGTTAAGAGAGAAAATTTTCTTGAAGTCACCTCTTCACATGCAAAATGAAAAAGTTTTCAGTTTACTAAAATTGCTGTTTGAATTAATATTATTTCTCAGGATACTTGATATAATATGTGTGACATCACTGATAACATTTTCTGGCGAAACTATCAATAGAAGGTAATTAGGTAATTTAATGCTGAGCTTGTTGGCTCCTTCTGTCTGTACTTGCCCCAGGTTTGGCAATGAGAAACTGTGGGTAGAAAACTTATATTCACTGAAAACTAGATTAGAGTAATTCCGAGTAGCTTATTTAAATAAAGGTGGCCTAAGATGCTAAGAGGTAGCATAAGTTTTTGTTTCTTTTTAAATAATGTGTTTAAAATTTTCTTCCCACGTGTATTGCCAGTGTATGAGCTCTTTCAGCACTCAGGAAGGGGGATTTTCTAAGCTGTTTTGAGGTGTCGGCAAGTTTGCTTATTTAAGTAACCAAGTGTTAGCTGAGCTGTGGTTGGTTTGCACTATGGAAATAAAGGGGAACTTTCCCCTGCTGAGTTGAGCATGGGGGATTTCCTGTTTTTTTTTAAAAAAAAATAAAAATTAATAAAGCCCTCAGAGCTCACCACTCTTCTAAAGCAGAATAAAGGGCTTTTTTAAATTCTACGCTACCTTCACCATACTAGCAACCAATGTATTATAAATAGACAGTTATAGAAAAGCAGATGGCCAGATATCTTACTTCAGTCTCTATAAGAAAAGAGTTAAAAATAAACAGAAAGCCCTAGAAAACCTCAAAATTGCCTTTTAAGATCAAAGTGGTAGAGGTATTTCTTTCTCATGCCCATGGTTATTGTCAGAGAGCACTGAGTAGGACATAGGACCTGTCATACTGGATTGGATCGCTGGTTTTAAGATGCCTGTATATATAAGTATTCATGGACACTAAAAACATCCAACTATTGCAACTTGCAACTTACAGACATCCGTCTTTTAGGATTATGGGCTATCTTGAATTTACCTTCACTCTGATAAAATTGTTTCATTAAGTGTTTCCAGTTTCTTTCCAAAATGAACAATCAATTGATACAGTGAAGAGAGCTAAGAAATAAAATGTTGAGTTGCCATGAGTGCCAAGACAGCTTTTGGGCACGATGAAACAGGTCAATTTCTCAGACTCCTCTGCAGCTCCTTCTGGGAGGCTGAAAAGGGGGGTGCAAAAAGCAATGCTATTGGTGTTTAAAAAAAAAARGGGGGGGGGGCAGAAATCACAACTGGTGCAAATATCTCCAGACTTACTCATTTGGGGGCAAATTTTCTAGTTGTTCTCAGGGGCTCCAGCCTTTTATATTTGAATAATGTGCCATCCCTAGGCAAGTTCATGTATCTCCAAGGATGTTTGAAGGGTAATAAAATAAGAGGTGAAATAAAAGTTGGGGAAATGAACTGAACTTTCTTTTTTGGGACAGGGTCAAGAACAGTTCAATGTTTTGCATTGTGAACACCTGTGCCTTTTCCGTCTCCTTCCTAAGAGTTGCTTGAGTTACTGTGGTGCTGATCGACAAGCATTTGCCTTTCACCATGCCAGGTCAAGCTATGGGAGTTACCTTACTTGCCAAATAACTTGGGTCCTACAGCAGTGGGTGGAATTGGAGGTACTGAAGGAAATCCTGAACCCCCTTGCACCCTTCTGCTATGCTGGGGACAGAGAAGTAGTTTCCCACAAGCAGAAAATACATCCAATGCATTTATGTCAGTGGTGGTTGACCAAAAACCCGAGAGATTCCCAGGGGGCCATATCTAGCCCTTCTGAGGCCACGGAGTAGATGTGAGAGCCCACATTTAGGAGTAGGCAAGAAGAAACCTCAGAAAGCAAGGAGGTGGTCTCTCAGCTCTCTTGTGATTGTCTGATCTGGTTTTAAACATCGCTTCAGTGGAGGTGTTGCCCCAACCTGCTCGGGCCATCTGCTCCAGAGGCACATGGTGCTTTCCCCTGTGGTAGATCCTTCCAGTCTCTTTAGTGTAATCTCTCATTCCTCGTTTCCCTATGTGCCAGGAGGGGGGAAGGGAAGCCCTTCCGACTGGAGAGTTGTGCAGTGAGCCCTGGTGGTGCCCATCCTGGAGGTCTGAGATTTTGGGCATGGCCAGGGCTCCTCATTGCTACTGCATCTGGGTGGGAGGAGAGCATCGCGTGGGGTCTTCGCAGCTCAGTGCTCTCCAACCCTTGCTTTTATGCTCCAGTAATAAATGTAGGGACCAAAGGGTGAAAGGCATCTGGGAGAAAAATCTGCAAAAGTAGACAATTTTAGTCCTATGGCTTCTGGGAAGGGGAAAAAAGATGCAGTTTTGAGAACAGTTAATCCATTAAAGAGTGTAATCTGGCAGATACCTGGAGAATGATTAATGTTCAATCCAGAGATTATATTTAGCACTTCAGTATACATAGGAATGTGATAGAAATACTGTTTTACTGAGAGGACACTGTTGAAAATGACAATATACTACTCCCAGGGGTTCTGAATTGTTTTGTTGTCGTCTTGTCCTCGTGGGGGACTTCAACTTACCCGACATCTGCTGGAAATACAACACAGCAGAGAGGAAACAGTTGAGGAGGTTCCTGGAGTGTGTGGAAGATAGCTTCCTGACGCAGCTGGTGAGGGAGCCTACCGGGGGAGGTGCCTTGCTTGACYTGCTGTTTACCAACAGAGAAGGACTGGTAGGAGATGTGGTGGTCAGAGGCCGTCTTGGGCTTAGCGACCATGAAATGATAGAATTCTCGATTCTTGGTGAAGTAAGGAGGGGGGTCAGCAAAACCACTACCATGGACTTCCAGAAGGCAGACTTTGGCCTGTTCAGGACACTGGTTGAGGGAGTCCCTTGGGAGGCAGTCCTGAAGGGCAGCGGGGTCCAGGAAGGCTGGATGTTCTTCAAGGAGGAAGTCTTAAAGGCACAGGAGCGGGCTGTCCCCATGTGCCGTAAGAGGAGCTGGCGGGGAAGACGACAGGCCTGGCTGAACAGGGAGCTTTTGCTGGGACTCAGGGGGGAAAAAAGGAGAGTCTACCGCTGTTGGAAGAAGGAGCAGGCAACTCAAGAAGAGTACAGGGATCTCGTTAGGTCATGCAGAGAGAAAATTAGAACAGCAAAAGCCCAGCTAGAGAACTTAATCTGGCCACTGTCGTAAGAGACAACAAAAAATGTTTTTACAAATATATTAACGTCAAAAAGAGAGCCAAGGAGAATCTCCATCCTTTATTGGATGCCGGGGGAAACATTGCCACCAAGGATGAGGAAAAGGCAGAGGTACTTAATGCCTTTTTTGCCTCAGTCTTTAGTGGTCAGACCGGTTATCCTCAGGGTGTTCAGCCCCCTGAGCTGGAAGACAGGGACGAAGAGTGGAATACACCCCCCTTAATCCAAGAGGAAGCGGTTAACTACCTACTGCGCCACCTGGACACTCACAAGTCTATGGGGCYGGATGGGATCCCCCCGAGAGTACTGAGGGAGCTGGCAGAGGAACTTGCCAAGCCACTCTCCATCATTTATCTGCAGTCCTGGTTAACAGGGGAGGTCCCAGATGACTGGAGGCTTGCCAATGTGACGCCCATCTACAAGAAGGGCTGGAAGGAGGATCCGGGGAACTACAGGCCTGTCAGCCTGACCTCAGTACCAGGGAAGATTATGGAGCGGTTCATCTTGAGGGCGCTCACAAGGCAGGTGCAGGACAACCAGGGGATGGGGCCYGGCCAGCATGGGTTCATGAAGGGCAGGTCCTGCTTGACCAACCTGATCTCCTTCTGTGACCCGGTGACCCGCCTAGTGGATGAGGGGAAGGCTGTGGATGTGGTCTACCTGGACTTTAGTAAGGCCTTTGACACTGTCTCCCACAGCATTCTCCTAGAGAAGCTGGCGGCTCATGGCTTAGATGGGTGTACACTTCGCTGGGTAAAAAACTGGCTGGACAGCCGAGCCCAGAGAGTTGTGGTGAACGGAGTTAAATCCGGTTGGCGGCCAGTCACGAGCGGTGTTCCCCAGGKATCAGTTTTGGGACTGGTCTTGTTTAATCTCTATTAATGATCTGGACGAGGGGATCGAGTGCACCCTCAGTAAGTTTGCAGATGACACCAAGCTGGGCGGGAGTGTTGATCTGCCTGAGGGTAGGAAGGCTCTGCAGAGGGATCTGGACAGGCTGGATCGATGGGCCAAGGCCAATTGCGTGAGGTTCAACAAGACCAAGTGCCGGGTCCTGCACTTGGGTCACAACAACCCCAGGCAACGCTACAGGCTTGGGGAAGAGTGGCTGGAAAGCTGCCCGGCGGAAAAGGACCTGGGGGTGCTGGTCGACAGCCATCTGAACATGAGCCGGCAGTGTGCTCAGGTGGCCAAGAAGGCCAACAGCATCCTGGCCTGTATCAGAAATAGTGTGGCCAGCAGGAGTAGGGAGGTGATTGTGTCCCTGTACTCGACACTGGTGAGGCTGCACCTTGAATACTGTGTTCAGTTTTGGGCCCCTCACTACAAGAAGGACATTGAGGTGCTGGAGTGTGTCCAGAGAAGGGCAATGAAGCTGGTGAAGGGTCTGGAGCATAGGTCTTATGAGGAGCGGCTGAGGGAGCTGGGGTTGTTTAGTCTGGAGAAGAGGAGGCTGAGAGGAGACCTTCTCGCTCTCTACAACTACCTGAAAGGAGGCTGTAGCAAGGTGGATGTTGGTCTCTTCTCCCATGTAACTAGTGATAGGACAAGAGGAAGTGGCTTCAAGTTGCTCCAGGGGAGGTTTAGATTGGATATTAGGAAAAATGTCTTCACCGAAAGGGTTATCAGGCATTGGAACAGGCTGCCCAGRGAAGTGGTGGAGTCACCATCCCTGGAGGTGTTCAAAAGATGTGTAGATGTGGTGCTTAGGGACATGGTTTAGTGGGCATGGTGGTGTTGGGTTGAYGGTTGGACTTGATGATCCTAGAGCTCTTTTCCAACCTTAATGATTGTATGATTCTGTGATTCCATCTGTTAACACAATTTGTTATTCAAATCCTGGAAAACAGTGTTGTTTTGTGTTGTGGTKTTTTTTTTTTGTTTGTTTTGTTTTGCTTTTCACGTGTTTTGTTTTGGAGGTATGTAATTCAGAGGCCATGAAAAATTTACTCTTAAGCGTAATTGTTTGCACTGGGGATGCATCACTGTTTAGACAAAATCGTCCTGAACTCTCCTTAGGGCAGTATACATACATGAAATTAGGCCACTATCTTCCTATGTGAAATACCCATATACTTGTTTTCTTTCATGTAGTCTGACTTTCCTATCTATCACCACAATACATTAGCAGATACAAAAGTAT
>JASVER010000005.1:18851607-19009434 GCA_030449065.1 Oceanodroma leucorhoa
TTAAGACACTAGTTATTTTTTTTTTTTTTTTTTCGTTTTATAGGCAAGCCAACATCATTTGTAACACTCTGTAGGTGTACCAGACTTTCAAGGTAACATTTGGTGTTAAACTCAAATTACCTTATTTTCTTTCGTGCTTAACTAAACCAGAATAATGAGTCTCCCTTTTTTGCCACTGGAGCCTGTCAGCAGATTGACTAAGGAACTTTGTAGTCTCCTGACTACATTAATTTCCCATAGTTACTTGTGCTGAAACATAACCAACGCTTTTTTAACAAAGAGATCTAAAAAGTAGGAAGAAGACATCAGAAAAATAGAGATTTCAGGGCTAAACTTCTACTGGCATAGAATAGAAAGTTTATTTGATTTTTCATACAGGTTTGGTTTTTTTCCACTGAAATGGATGTGTTGGGCTTTGTGAAATTATATTGCCTGTGCGTATTCAGGATACGTATAGGAAATAAGGCCCTTATGCAACTATCAAAATGAATGTGTGATCATTAACGGAAGATTGTTTTTCTATATTTCTTGATTTCATGTCATAGTTGAATTCTCACTTTCATAACTATACTCCAGATTTCTGTACTTTAAATATACCACGTGTACTTCTTTGTGGGAAGTTCCTAAGATTATCTAATCCTACAATTACTTCACCGGGAAAATGCAGTTTCTTAAAAGAAGCTGCTTTGGGAGTAGGGTGACATGGAAGTTGCCCCATTCTCTGTTCCTCCCAGTGGCTTCTGTCCACATCCACTTTGGTTTTAGTTTCAAGGAACTGGTCCAGAAAACAGTGGTGCATGGTCCAGAGTGCTTAACACTTCCCAGAGGAAACCTGCCTTTTTTGGGTGGTTGGGTGTCTCGAACTTGAGAGAGACTGTTGTTAATCTGAGACAAGCTTCAGCTGTCCCAACGTAAAATCGATTGAGCAGTGACTGAGGAAGAGTTGTGGTTTTCCAGGAATGATGCAGAGGAGTGGATTGTCTCTCAGGTCTCTCTGCCAGAAGTAGGTAGAGATGCTATCTACGTGTTTGACCAATGTTTCAGGTTCACTACTTCCGAATTTTGCTAACATCAGTGCAATAACTATTTGACAGTATTAAAAAAAAAACCAACCAGACAAACAGAAAAAATCTACTGATTTAAAAGTGGCGCTCGCTGCAGACCACACTTGAAATACTTTAATAATAGTAATTACTAGTTGTGKTTTTTTAACCTTTCTTTTTGTGTATTCAAGTATACAGCAGAAGCTTTACTGTAGGTGAGGGAATATATCTAGCATTTGCACAGTAGATCTCTCGTTTTTCTCTGCTAAACCACCCCATCTGCAGACAGGGCAAGTGGACAGACTGAGCACTGGAAGCAGAAAGGCTCTTCAGAAGCGAGGGGAGGGAGTTTTCAGATGTTGCTCTTTTATTATTAACATGTTAATTTTACATCCTCTCTTTAATTACACAAGAATACTTATGGATATCATGCATTTATAAAGGCTATCGTACTGATGAATAAGAATAAATGCTTCAATTTACACCAAGAAACCAATTAAAAACTAAATGAAAACAAAGTTATAAATTTTTCTTGAAACAAATACACCCTGTCCCCAAGCGGAAGTCTAAAAAGAATGAGTCTTCAATAAGAAGAATCAATTTTAGGTCATTGTTTATCTTTTAGGGTTAAGCTTTTATTCTAATCTTATTTTTTTTAGCTTTTTTTGGGGGGGAGACATGGGAGATTCTGTGGGTTGTAGTGAAGGGTTTTTTTGTTCTTTTTTTGTTAATGGACAAGTTGCAATTTTCTGATGAGCTGGGGATTTAAAAAGTACCAGATATCACAAGACACAATACGAAATTGTAAAAATTTCTGTCAAAAATGCTGAAAACAAGCAAAAGTTCACAAGAGTAGTATTTAATTTCTCTAGTGTTTTAAAAGTAAACTTTTTGGAAGGAATGAGCCTTGCAGCTTGAACTCTGCAGTGATGAACAAATCTACTACCTCGTTTGGTAATATGCTAAAGGTCTTTTGGTGGGATGTGCTTTGTCATTTTATGACTTGCTGATGGGTAAGGTGGTGGTCAAAGTTTAGAAGAGAGAGAAAACTCATTGTTTTCTCCTTCTGGTAGCGTTACTGCAAAAGGGTCAGTGTAAACGCCACCAGATCAGGTTATTATGACTTAGTTACTTCTCTTTTGGTTTATCACTTTACAGATGCCATGTCAGGATTGTATGTTGTGCTGGCCACAGTCTTATCTGGGCTAATTCTGTTTTCAGAAGGTGGCAGGATTCACTGAGAATTCATTACCAGCGCAGAAATAGCGAATTTCTAACTAGCATCTCTCATCCAGTTTGTTGCTATCATCTCTCCTTTCTACTTCTGATTTTTTCTGGAATGCAAATAATATAAGAGAAGCGAGACTGTAAACACTTACTGACATAAGAGCTGTTTTGAACTGTAATAATTGTCATATGTAAAAGCCTGTAGTTTAAGCGGTATTAATTACCTCTCGAGCAGTTGGCTCTGCAGTAATCACTAGACGAGATCTGCTTTTAGTTACTGCTCTTCGTGGTAGTTCGAGTATGTTCCCCTTTCCTTATTCATAAAGGTATTTAAGCCCGACAGACGTATTTGCCTATAAAGAAATTTTTATCTACTAGATGGCTCTGTACAATTTAGTATAAAATTAGTAAGATCTTCCTTTTAGATACATGTTAACATAAAATTGAAGGTGACAGATGTGTAAGGATAATAATATTCAGTCCCATAACTCCTACACAGCTGTTGTCATATGAGGTTATTGTGTATCTCAGGGTAGAAAACTCTGTACCTTTGCACTTACGAGAACAAATCTATTGAGGATTTTCCTCTGAGGATATATATATCTCCCTTAGAGGAAGCTTGGATATATCGGTTTCAGGGTTCTTGTATCACAYGTGGCTTTTTAATCTGACCCAGTATAATTGTTGTGGTTACTTTTATCAAAGTCTTTCAACAATGTTGTTAATTCCACTATTTCCAATGCAAACTAATATGCTGACTGGAAGCTAGARCTTACTTTTTCAAGAGTTACAGAGGTTACAGTTCCATTTGGTACATCACCAGAGAGTACGTCAGCTTGTAAGAATGGCTGTATCCAGCAGACCTTAGGCTCGTGTAATTCTTTATGGTTCGCCTCTGACAGTGGTCAGTAGCAGAAGCTTATGGAAGCAATAAAAACAAAAAACAGCGCTAGCATAAAGTGGTCATCCCCCTATTGTATATTTTTCCACTTTCAGCAATTGGTGGTTTTAGGGCTTTCAGACTTGGTATGTCATTCATGTTATCTTCTTTAATTGCTCTTGATAGACTTCTCTAACATGAATTTATTTAATCATTTTCGGTCTCATTTGTATTTCTGGCATCCACAACATCCTGTGACCATGAGCTCCATAATTTAATTATGTTCTATGAAAAAGTACTTCCCTTTGTTACAGAATTGCTCTCCAGTAATTTCATTAGGTGCCCATTACTTTTCTGTTATAGGAAGCAGTAAATAACAGTGAATGATCTTTCTTTTCAATCCTTGCCTTCTTCCCACCATTCATGATTTTACAGATTTCTGTGACATCCTTCCCTCTTCCCTGTCACTCCTTTTCCAAGCTCGAGACTCCTACTACACTCAATGTCTCTGCCTGCAAAGCAGTTTTATCTGTCTTTGTCTTTTCTAGTTCTGCTACGTCCATTTTTATCATAGGGCATGTGGAAGTGCATGCACTAGTCCTGTGATAGTTCAACTCTACATTAAAACAGTAAGCATAAGGATTTTTGTCTTGATCTTCGTTCCTAACATATAACTTTTTCAACTGCCAGTGAGTACCAAGCTGCTGTTTTTAAAGAACTCGGTGACCTTGATGCTTCCAGAGTGGCAAAAGTAATTAATTGCCTGCCATTGTATATGCGGTTTTTAAGTAGCAGATCAGAAGAGTAACAGTAAAGGAACCTCAAGAAATTAATAAAAACCAGGTGGCGTACATCAGTGTGGTGAAGGAAACTGAAAAGTGAAGGCTGTGCATTAGAAAAACAGCTCGTGAAACCATGTGTGTCCTAATCCTGTAGGACCTATTCGCAGTCTTTTGTTTTTGCACAGCAGCAAGGGTAAACATAAATTTAGAAAGGGAAATCTTCTCATCCTATGGAGCTGTGGTTTTCCTGCTTCCCAAGACCACCTACAGCCCTTTGGCATGTCCGCAAATTGTAATGTTTTCACCAAAGATGAGATACTGTTTTCAGCTGGGGGAAGGACCGTGCTGTTGCTTGCGCATCTCTTGTTTTACTGTTTGTGTCAACTTGTGATGACAATCAGCTGTGTCTTTTCCATAGTGCTAATAGATCTTATGGCTTGTTGTACATCATATACGCAGATCTTTTGTGTATTGTTTTACTGTGCTTTGGCGTGTTTACATTCTTACCAAGCAGGTGTTTGTTTTGAGGGAGATTCTAGCTCAGGTTTCACAGTAAAGGAAACTTTTGAAGTTGTTACATTCTGGGCAGATGCAGCCTTAAGGAGAGTTTGCCCTCAAGTTTTCAAAGCAAGTAGCTATTTTGCTAATATTCTTTGAATCGAAGGAGGTGCTAATTGCAAGTGAAATTCTGTTGTGGTTCTGCAGAATTGTAAAATTAATCCCTCCCTTTTTCTCTCTCAAATGCTTGGCTGGCATAAGACTCCAGTTGTGTGTTAGGTTTGTTTCTGGCTTCTGTTTGCTAAGTTAGACTTACCAGGATCATCAGTGACACGGTTATTTTTTCTGCATTTTCTTCTAATTCTTGTTAGTGGTTGTGTCAGAGATACCATTTTTGTCCCCTTAAATGCAGATTTCTGTTCTTCAGTTATGTGTATAAATCTACCTCTGTGAAAAATAAATAGAAAATTTTAGTGCTGGAGTGCCATGAAGTAGATACCAGAATGAAAATAATGATATTTCTAATGCTAGATGGGTGCTTTCACAGATGATTAACATCTCTGAGTTTGCTTAATACCAAAAGATATCTGGATGGTATGAATAAAGATTTAATGAAACTTTATACCAATGTAGCAATGTGAAATACTTTAATAAACTCCTGGGCTATGAGAGCTCCCTGTGCGCTATCAGCATGCTTCCCTCTTCTACAGGGGATGAAATACAACCAGCTCCCCTGATGCTTATATCAGCTGTCAGAAGCCCCTGTTCATAAAGCCTTCCTGTTGTAGATGCTATACGTTGCATTTCATATATGGCTCTATGCATTGTGCAGTAGGAGACTTAGTTCAACTGAAGCAAGATTACCTTTGAAAAGGTTAAAGTTTTGGGTTGGTTTTTTTGGGGGTTTTGTTTTGCTTTGTTTTGTTTTTTAAAGTCTCAAAGCTTGAAGGCTGGAAGTGGAGCTTAGTTCACATCTTACAAGGCCTCAACACAGCCTTTAGCTGCCTGATGCGCCCGAGCTTCTCCCTTAACATCTTTCTTTGCAGGCAAACTGTAGGCCCTGAGGGCCAATGCATTGCTTCCTATGCTTGTGCAATATTTCATGCTTATGYGCCTCTCATGGTAAAAGAGAGGATTTTCGCCATAACAGCTTCTTCTCCCTTCCCTTCAGTACTGTAGCAACATAAAATGAATTTGGAGGTGGGGAAAAATTAGGTCTTCGGCTTCTATGTTGGAAAAAAAAAGGAGCCTTCAGTTTATTCTCTAATGCACATTTGACTACAGCTTTAAAGTGGCAAACTAATCCATTATATAGATCGCTAAAAGTAACATTCTGGTTTTTACTGATAGTACTAAACTGACTAAATTGGGTAGAATGGCGTAGGAATTACTTTTTTGTCACATCAGGAAGAGCAGCCCTTCGTGTGGGATGGAAGGGGACTCTGGCACGTGGACATACCGGAGGACGGTGGCTGGTCTCTGTCTGTGCACTTTAATCTTGTGGTTGGAGTTTGGGTGCAGGGAGCCTGCACAGATCCCGGGGAGTACACAGAGTTTGGGCATGACTCTGGGCAAGTTATTTAGTGCATCTCAGACCTCTCCTACCTCTGCCCGGCTTTGTTTRAAACAGGGCTCGCACGCTCCTGCCCCACAAGGCTGGTATGAAGGATAAAGTCGTTGTTTTGATGGCGTCCTAGAGCATCTGCCGCACTGTATATGGAGCCATGTGTCTGCATGGTCTGAGGGGTGAGCAGAACTTGCATCTGAGATGGGAAATGGCTGTTCTTGCAGGTTTTGCATTTTCTTGAAGCACAGCATTTAATTTCAGACAGTAACTCCATTGTAATTCAATTTTATGTTCTGTTTTCATTGAATCATTAAATTCAGAAAAAGGTTTTTCTAATGCATTTGCACAGTGCTGTAAATGAAGCTGTCAACGAAAAGCAATTTCAGTCAAGTCACCATTTGAATTGTATGTCTGTGCCACTGGCCAACTTCAGTGGTTTTTAATTAGCCAATCACATGCACAAAACTCCCTAATGAGCATTTCTGTAAAATTTCAGATTATACCAATATATTTATGCAGTACGTTCTCCAGAGAAGTACAGTCCTTCCTTTCTCTACGTTKTTCTCTCCTGATGTCAGTAGGATTCATCACATTTTAGATGAAGAAAATTATCATTTGCCCAGTACCTGACTTTTTATGCAAATTTCTTTTTTCTGCAGTTCCTATTCTAAAGGGAGAAGAAAATAGTACCTGCTAGTCAGATTCTTTCTTCCATGCTCTAGCTTACTGCTTCTGTCATTTAGATTAGAGATATTCACTAACGTCACCAAATTTAAACTATTGAGGCTCTTTCTATTCCTCAGTTGCAACAAATCTGATAGAAAGTGTGGAGTCCAAGGCTGTTGCTGTTCTTTAGTACCAGGAATTGATGGCAAGTGTATCATAGCTAAGTAAGGGAGTAAGATCTGTCCATCTCTCATGGCATGTGTCAAGTTAAGTAGCACCAGCTACTAGCAGAAGGTCTAAGAGAGTTGGGACCCACTTGTGTCTACAGCCAGTCCCAGCAAAGCGGAGCGTTACAGGTTGGGAGATACTGAACTCAGTAATGTCTGATGCTTGTAAAACAGTTTTACTTGGAAATAAAGCATTACGGTGCAGCAGTTCCTCTGTGGAGAGTTGAGACTGTTGAGGTGACTGACAACGTRTGCTATACATTGGCGCAGCATCTCCTCCCGCGCTGCAGGCATCTTGCATCTTGAAGTGGGAAGGACACCTGTGTTTAACTGTTTTTTGTGTCAGTATTTATAGACTGAATCTTTCTAGTTTGTGGGATTATTCCAGATTATATTTGTTCATTGCCTGAAATGAAATTGTTAATGGTCTCTTCTGTGGATGGTTTGACACTAACATATTGATTTCCTTTGAGGGGACAGGAGAATCAGGCTCTATATTTTAGTAGAGAAATACAGAAATTCAGAGTTGCCACCAAATTGATTTTCCCTGCTTTTCTGCTAAATGGTTGGCTGCTGTTGCCAAGACAGATAAATTTTGTGGGGTTGAGGAAGACTGGTCTCCACGCATGCACAGATTGCTTTGCCTGGGTGTGCTGTGCACTGTGCCTACCGGTGCAACAGTGCATGTGCAGGCTTTGCTGTGTGAGTCCAGCAGTTCCTTGGCTGAGATGGCAGTTTAATTTTATTCTTTAGACCAGACAAAACCCTCCTTCTGAAACAATACAAAGTAGTTAAATAGGGTATGAACCCAGAACACAAGATCATGTGCTGCAATCCTGCTCTCTGTGGGGAAAGGCATGGGAAGAAGAGATGCTACGCCAAAAAAATATCAGAAAAGCAGATGCAGATTGCTGCTGGACTGCTTTAGCCCTGAAAGCAAACTCACAAGACCACTTCTAGTGATTTGTTGATGAGGAAGAAGATACTGCTCTGGCTGAATTATTTGTTGCTTAGAGTCCTCCATGGTGAGGAGGTCCCTTGGAGTGCAGTCCCACAATGCACAGTCACCTTAGATTTAGAGGTAGACTCTGTGTTAGATTATTATTTTTAAGTAAAAGCTTTTGCCACCTAGTGGAAATAATAGAGAACTAGCATTTCAAATAAGCAAGAAACCCACTAATACTGGTCATATACAGTGTATATGGAGTAACTCACTTGCTAGAACAGTAGCAAGTTACTCTGATTTCCGGTGGAAATTAGATGGTAGAAATCTTCCGAGGTAGTGGTGCATTTTGTTCATATAGTATTTGAGGCTGTATCTCATTTAAGCACAAAGTTGGGCAACAGGGCATTCATTTGTATGCTGCTGTTGCTCATTTGGGACTCCTTTTCATTCCATCCCGGAGGGTACCTGCCTGCTCTTCCCTGGATCCTGGGCTTGGCCAGTATGCTTTGAATGCTTCTGTGGTGGCTCACTTTACCCACTGGTGGGAAGAGAATCAGAAGGGCAAAAGTGAGAAAAACTCACAAGTCAAGATAAAGACAGCTTAGTAAGTGAACAAAAAAAAAACCAACAAAAAAAACCCCAAGTGATGCAAACACAATCACTGACCACCTCCTGCCAGCAGACCAGTCTCTGGCTGGGGGCAGAGTGAGAAACAGAGAAGGTCTTGGCCCTATGCAAGCACTGCTCAGCAATTGTTAAACCACTGGTGTGTTTCCAACACTGGTTTTGATGACAAATGTAAAACACAGCACCTTACAGGCTGCTATGAAGAAAATTTAACTTTATCTCAACCAGACCCAGTACAGCCTCTTACTTGCCCAACTCTCCTAATGTTCATCAGCTCCCTAATCAAGAGATGGAGATCTCATCACACAGTAGAGTTTGTGCAAGAGCTGTAGGATGTGCCTCCACTACAGCACTTTCAGGTAGCGATTCATCAGCCTTTGCTCCAGCTGAGGTGGTCCTTCCTCTATGTCTGCCATTTCTTGTTGCCACTACTGCTCCACCTGGCTAAGCGGCCACCCTCCTCCAGGTGGGATGGGTCTTCCCAGAGCCTGGCTTCCTCCTGGTCCACAGCTTCTGCCACGACAGCCCCCTTGAGACAGCAGTTTAAGTCCCCTCCAGGTCTTCCTTCCTTCTTTTGCTGGACTCTGCTTGTTTTGTGCCTGGATGGTTTTGGTTGGTGAACAGGCTAGTCCTCTTGCTCTTACCTGGTTTTGACCCATTTTTCAGGAAGGAACACATGGACCTTTATCACGGTCTTCCTGTGGTACTTTTCCCCGCTGCTGTTGCTATTAGTATAACTCCTGTAAATGCAAGCTGCGGTGCTGGTTTCTCACGGCTTCACCTCTGGACCTGAGGCTGTATTGGCCCTGAGCAGACACCTCGCAGAGCCTTGAAATTCTCCCACTTAAGCAGGACAGGTAGTACCATCCTGAGTACTCATCCAGGGCTGTCATCAACAGTTCTTCTGAACTTCTCTCCTGAAGTCACTTGCCCTTGTTTTTCTTTGGTTGTTGTGCTAGTACTTTGATCCTTATGTCAACAACTTGGGGTTTGGTGGTTGAAAGGGAGAAGCAGCCAGGACATCAAAACAAGTGGGTTTAGTGGTGTAGTTTTTCTTCCTAAATGTTGACAAATCTGCTTTCCTCTCTCTTCCTTAAGATTAGTCATCTCTGCTTGAATGCCTTGTATACTTGTAGTAACTCATTATTTATACAGCAGGACAAAGATCACATCGCATGAAAAAAATAGTACAGGTGACTCATCCCAAGCTTCCTTAGGATTTTTAAGAAGTCAGTCTTTTCTGATTATGGTTTATGTTACAGGTGATCAAAACAGCAATTCATTTTGGCACAGGTTGCGTCTGGTTATGTGTATGCCTGTAAATCCCACATTTCAGCACTTTTTCCTGGAACCTGTTTGAGAATCTTCCTCTCACAGAACGCATGCGACTGGTTCAGCGATTCGGCAAGGAGGATGACAGGGTTGTCATGACAACCAGTTGCATACTGTGAGAAAAGATGATGCCAAATGACAGGCTTCTGGCTGTTTATCGCTCCTCGTTGAGTAATGTTCCCCAAATTAGACAGGCTTGTCTAATTTATATTTACTTGTCCTAGTGGCTTGCATTTTTGCTGCATTTGTTTCTGAGATAGCATTCATGCTTCTTGCAATGATGCTTAGGCGAGACTACCTGCTGACCATCATTGTTGTGAATTATGAGGGTAGGTGGTGCCATTGATTATGCTGTAGTGCATGCAAAATGAGGAGAAAATTTGTCTTTGGGGTCTTTTTTTGTTAAACCCAAGCAACTTAAACTTGCACGTTGAGCCCACTACAGGAAATAAATGGGATAAAAACATTCAGGGCCTCTGTTCTTTCTATTGTGCTGTTTAATGGAGAGTGCTCCTTTATTTTTGTTTGCCTTCACTCATTAATACAATATGTCTTCCCCTCGCTTCCAATGCCTGCCTTGATCTTCAGTGTGCATATGGGGTGGGGGAATACACTCTCTTTATGATCAAATCCTGGATCTGCTGAAGTCATTGGGATGTTCTCAAGAAGATTAAGTTTCTGTGATTTTCTTTTCCTTTGGTCTTGCTTTGCTTTAGACCCAGAAGGCAAAAGGAAAACATTTTTATTTCAAGATTTTGGAAGTTTAGAAGAGGAAAAAACCACTTTCCCCTATCCCTTTCATTTTTAATAAAACCTTTTTATCCTCCTGTCTTCCCAGCTCCTTTCTTGTGCTTCCCCTTGTGTGCTCAGAAGGATGGCATCTGTAACACGCACTTGCCATTGTGGGCCAGCTCTTTCCTTATGCTTCATTCCAGCAATGAAGAAAGCCATCAGATTTGAAACCAGTGGTTTCCCATTGCTGCCCAAACACTAGGACAACATGTTGTTAGATCCTGTCACCATCCCATTCTTTGCAATTTTTGGCACAGGAAACTTGCTGCAGATCTCTTATTTACAAGCAAGGTACTTTGCAGTTTGAAATCCTTCATTTACATTGTGCACCCGCTGCTGGAATGTGAGCAATGGGAGGGTCAAAGACTGACAAGTGGATTTATAGATTTATTGGCCAGATTTTCTAGATTTGGAAAACTCTGAACATGTCCCTGTTTGGACCATTGTGCTTCCAGCCTGGACACTGAACACTCCTTTTCAGTTAACTTTTCACTGTGGAAGTACACTTTTGAGATGGTGGTAGATAATCAAAGTCTGGATCAAATCCTGTGTTTGGATGGTATCCCTTTTCTTCAGAGGATCTTTACAGGAGAAAAATTGTTATAAAAAACAGTACTAAGAATTGAGATAACTAAGCTAGGAGTACGAAAAAGTGAGTTCTCTCATCTTTATCTCTGTAGAGTATGGGTATTTTATTTCCTAACCTATTTAGATAATGTAGATCAAGTGCTCACAAGTATTGTTGAGCCTTGCAGACAGCTGGTCTCACTTGGACTTCTTCCACTGTGTGGTCATAGAATGACCTCCTTAGCTGGAAAGACTGACTGAAAATCAGGCCTCCACTCCAGTGGAGCTGTGTTTGCATCAGCTGGAGACTGCTGCTGCTTCCAAGTAAGGGAAACGAGGCCCATATGTGGAAATGAATCCCTCAAAAAGCAAAACATGTATGTCCCTTTAATGATGCAATGGCACCTCTCAGATTTCCCTGAATGAATTTTCTGTCTTAATGTAAGTCTACCTTGGTGCTCTTTCCCAATTTTCCAAAAAAATGCTTTTAAACTGAAGTAATGCAGTTAAAATTGTCCTGTGTCATARGTTATATTACTGTGCACCTCCTTACTAAAATTTCTAATTATTATGCCAAACTTAGTATCTGAACTATAGCTACAGCATGAAATTTATCACTGCTCTGTATCAGGTAACTGGCAGAGGCTGACATTTGGAGAAGGGAGTTACAAACAGCAATATATTACATTATATTGGCTTTATCCAATCCGCTTTAGAATACAAAATGTGTTCACAAAGTTCTAGCCAGAATTACGAGTTAAATATGGCTGTGTTTATGGTTTTGTGGAGGTATATCTCCGTTGGTAGTTGTTTCAAGAGTGAATTAATAGTTTCATTTTGTGTAACCGACTTTATTTTTCCAGTATTTTYGAAATTTTAACTGTTGTCCTCAGTTATAGTGATACCAGGATGAAGGCTGTATTAATTTTTTTTTCTATTACAGGCTCCATGTTTCAGCCAAAACCATTTAGTCAAAGCTTCAGACACAAGCATTTATTTCTGAGTGAAACTTGAACAGACAATTTCAGCGAGTGAGAATCTCTTCAGACTGTTTTACTTCTTTGTACATTTATTAAAAATGGAAACAACTATTTATACCTTTTTTAAAAAAAAAAATTCTTTGGTACTTTTCTAAAGCCTTACTGGCTTATTGTGAGTTAGTCCTTTCTCTTTATTTTAATTTTTAAAGACTAATGACTAACATAAACTCCATATTTGGTTTTAAAAGGGAGTGGTAAGGCACTGCAGGCGCTGCCCTCCCCTTGGGCTCTCACTTCTGATTATTTCATTTTTTTCATCATTTTCCCATTCTTTTAAAAATGTTCCTATCATCGCCGTGTTGCTGGGTCTCTGAAGAGACGAAGCGGAGGCTGCATGGTGGGATGCAGCAAGCGGATTCCTCTCTCCGAGTTCTGCAGAGACCAGTATAAAAGGTTTTCAGGGAGCAGCCCTGTGCCCCGTTGTGTTGGACCCCATAAGAAGGGACTATGGCGCCAATTCTAAGCAAGCTTTAGGTAGAGGGGAAAGATCTGGTTTCCTGAGGGACTTGTCAGGTCCTGGTGCAGGAAGGTTGTGGAGGCACGAAAGCCCAGTGAAGTCCACTCTGTGTTTTTCAGCTTTCCTCAAATGAAGTTAGCTTCTTACCTTAAACCACATCTTTCATGTTTTTATGTAATCTTCCATTTTAGTCCTCAAAATCCTCTACCACATCTGTTCTACTGTAATGTTTTTTTTGCTAGAATTGTCCCATGCTTCTTCCATAATAACATCCCCAGTTTGGGGATCTTCCCCCAGATGGACAGGGCTTTAGTTTTCTGTCTTCAGTGAGGCAAAACTCCAACTGAAAAATATCAATCCTCTCTCTGCGACCTGTCCTTTCACATGAATCTGCCTGCAGAAGACCAGCTGTGAACTTCTAACTATGTTGACCTTTAAGCTGGTAGTGCTGCATTTCAGAAGCCGGGTGCTGAGAGCTCACACTTATCTTAGGCAGATTTCCAGGTAGCAGCTTGCCGATAATGACTCGCCAGCGTGTCCATGCCGGTGTGTGCAGATGTGGGATGAGAGCCGGCCTGCATCGCTAGTGACGGCTCTCATGCACCCCATGTTGAGACAGGGATAGAAAGTGAGGTGAAGGATCAGCTGCAAGCTGACTGCCCATTCTGGCATGTATTGAAAGGCCCAATATGTAAGTTCTATGAACACTGACATTATTGGGATATTTTGGAGTTTTATGAACCAGTTATTTAAACTTACCCATGTGTATCTGGACTTGCAGATGTTGCCACGCATACTTCAGTGTGATGTTTAGATATTTGATCTTTGCATGTCGCTTTTTACATGATGTGGTCAAATTATTGAAAGTGTTTTGCTTTCATTTTCCTTTTATATGGTTGAGAAGAGTGCAGCTGAGTTGTTCAGTTGGAAAATAAAAATGGGCAAGGTTGAAGATGAATGGGCTTTAAAACACGTAAGACCTTGGAGTCAGGAACTACATACTTGAATGCAGTAGAGGTTACAACGGGGGGTCATTTAGAGGTGGGTGTTTAGAGTATTTGGGAATTTCTGGGATTGATTATATGAAAGTTGCTAATTTCAGATATTGGGCCATGGGTGAGGCTCATTATTGAATTTAAGTGTAATGATATTGTCTAGTTTTTCTTCTGCAGAATTTGCTCAGAGTAGTCCTCAAGTGGTAAATCAGTAACTTGAGAAATCTAAGTGGCTCTGGGGAAGAAATAGTCTGGTTTGTGCCATGGAGCGTAAGAGTTATTTCAAGTTATCATGCCATTTGTGTGTGTGCGCATATGTGCATAAATGTGGGTAGCAGAAATGAGAGAAATTCAGAAATAAGCAACTGTGATAAAACACCTTATAAGAGGCTTGAGGATAGACTAACAAGAAACTTTGAATTCAAAAAAGAGATCAAAAGCGGCGATATAACAACAGGTTATTCATCTGTCACCCACTGAAGGTGTTTTGAGGACTCTTTGAAGGTTGGAAACAAGTCGCCAGACTAGATGAGCCACGGCTCATTGGTATCATGCTTCCTTTATTCTTGGGGTTTTTTCTCGCTAGCTCAGTTCACTGTGCTGGTGTCAGCCTTCATCATGTCTGCTCAAGTGCCGGTGGAAACGTCARTGTGAGAGGTTACTTGTTTCTCGCTGCAGCTTGACGGTCCTTGGAGTAGACCATAGCAGCTGGTTAATAGCACRTACCATAATGACACCACCAAAGCAGTTTAGCTGGGAAGTTTAGAAGAGCACAGGTTCCCTTTCCAGCCTCTGGAAAGCATGTATCCAGCAGAAGGTAACTGCCCCTGCAGGGGTACAGCTGGTTTGCACATAGGTGATGTCCCTGCCTTTCTAAAAAGCACTGCATGCTCTCCACCAATGACATCTCTTATATGCATCTATCATCCCAGGTAAATCTGGGAATGTCTCTAATTACGATATGAATTGCTGGCGCATTCTTAAGTTAGTAGGAGGTTTGTCAGTAGAGCCAGTATTTCATCTCTGTGTTGGCACTGTGGATGAGTTTTTGATTTTTTCTACTCCATTATAAAACCGATTGAAAACAGCATGTTTGTGACAGTCAGGGTGTGTGTAAAATGATCACTCAGTTCTTTTGTTTTCACCGTTTTGAACAAGCAGTCTTTTAAAWGTTGTAAGTAAACCCAGTGCAGATTGTTTGATTGGGGTGTGTGTGTGGTTCTGTTTTGATAAGCTGACTTTGATTATCAGAAATATATGCTCTGCTACCATGCACTGAGAAGGGAAGGTGCTGTGATGAAGAGTACACCACTCCAATTTTTCTTTATATGCCGTGATTTAATGTGCTTGAAGCTAAACCTTATTAGAAGAGCTAGTTTATCTGATGGTATTAGATAGCTGCCATATTAGAATAGCTCTTTGGTAAGTAGTGTATTTTCTTTCGCTCTTTATAGGTCAAATCAGTCGAGGCTTTGTCACTTTACTTTGAGCCTCAATAATTCACTGTGCTTTTCTGGTGTTGTGGCATAATTGCTGGAGGTAACTTAGAGATTTGATTTATATTAGTGTTTTAAAGAAAGGCACAGCACTGACAAAGCTTTCAGGGTCTAGTGCAGCTGGTATACGAGGAATCCATTCCTTATCCTCGACCGTGTCTCCATGAGAGACCCCTAGGCCTGTAATCTTAGATGTTAGTTCATCAGGGGAGCTTGGTGTGCTGACCCTGAGAGGAACAGTACGGAGGATGGAGCGGAGTGGAGACACCGCGGCCAGGCTCTGTGAGATAAAGGGGACATAACGGAGACTGAGAGACACCATGGTACCAATAAGCTGCACATTATTTATCCTGAGTCAGCGATCTGTCACTTTTTTGACAAAATGCTGTCCTTTTGGCAAACTTTCCTTCATTATAATACATTATAATACCAAAACACACTTCCATCCCAAAAGCTACCCGCCTCTGAGGTGCGACCCCGCCTCACTGAGCCTGCGCTCTGAATTTTTCCACCAATCACAATAAAGGTATGTATGACTAGAGTCCCTCAAGCTCCACCCAAAAGATAAAAAATAATATAAAAATAGCTTGTGAGAGAGGGAAGATACCATCACCGTGTACTATTCTAACTTCTGGGATCAGTCGACGGGCTGAGCCTCTCTTCCCCCCCATCGGGACGTCTTTGGGTAAGATTCGGACACTTGGTTATACCAAGTGCCTCCCCGGGAAACTTAAAAATCTCTGTATAGAGTCGCTTTGTATCTTTTAACGCGTTTTAGCTGAGTAGTTTGTACTTATACTTAGGCATTTGCACGTGCTGTATATCTAGTGATTTTATCACCGGCAATTCAAAAGAACCTGTTTATCTGTTGCTTTAATAAACTGCACTGTTCATTAATCTAGTCGTGATAGTTCTCATTGAACGTGACTAAACCCTTCCGGTGCGGCTGTGGTAGTTCATTGAACGCGACTAGACTGAACAGGTGTATTACGTTATCTGTGCATCTGTGATCGTGATAGTTCAGTGTGCTGAACGCGACCGGACTTTTAACAAATCTCGGGCTACTTTAGCCTTTCACGCAACAGGTGTTCATTTACACAGGAACTGTACAACAGCAGTGCCAGCTGTGCATCACTTGCATCAGGGGCAGACCCACAGAAGAACTGTTTGTGTCTTGGTAACATTGATTCATTTTCTTTTTTTTTTTTTTGTTTTGTTTTGTTTTGTTTTCCCCCCGCCCTGTTCCCAGCAGATATATGGAGTGATCACTCATTTCAGACAGACCCAGACTTGCCACCTGGCTGGAAAAAAATCAATGACATTGCTGGGATCTACTACTGGCACATACCGACAGGAACAACTCAATGGCAACGTCCCGTGTCCATCCCAACAGATCTCCAGGGCTCACGGAAAGGATCGCTTGGTTCCATTACTCCGTCTCCTACTCCAGAAACTGAGGTAACATATTGTGTCTTCTTGTGGGCTGCATACTGTAAATAAAATTGAAATAACTTTCTGAACTTGCAGATTTAACTGTTAGTTAAATTGAGCTTTAGAATATGGGGCCTGATAATATCCCAAAGTGTAGCTGTTTGTTGATAATACGTTGTATCTATTTTCTATATGCATTTTCTAATGGCTGTGCCTCATGAAACATCCTAAACTTTGGATGTGTAGGATGGAATCAGACATATCTTAAATAAATTAGACAGCCAGTGCCTGATTAATGTGAAACTACTACAGTTCTGTAGCATGCACTGAAGCGTTGCTGCATTATATGGATACAGGATACATAAAATTTTTGCACATTATAGCAGTCTTTTGGCTGGACTCTTTGTTTACACCTTCTTTCTTTTTGGTTCACTTGGTAGGAGTATCACACAAAGACATATGAGTCTTCATTTGAGACACTAATTCCTTTACAGGGTAGTTGCTATTGAATAAACATCAAGTATTCTCAAATGTAAGTCTCTTAACATCCTGCCAGTAGAAAATATCTACACAAGTGGATCACTGTGTTGCAGTCAGTCTTTTACTAGAAACAGGAAGAAATGCACTGTCTCTTCCACATGCTGAAAGAGCAATATGTGATACCGCCTTTTAAAATAAACCTTTCGGCACAATCCAGGGGGTTGATTGATGTCATATAAGCAGAAAAATAAAATAAATTATCAGAAATAAGAGTATGCTTCAAAAAACGCAGTCACTTTGTTTTGGTATGCTGGGAGGACTTCTATGGAATGAAATACTAATATAAAATCAAATTGTTTTGAAATTAATTCTTTTTCATACTAACTTTTCAGAAGAAGGTCCACAGTTTTATGAAATAAAGGGAAGTCTTTGTACTAGCTTTGAGTTTTGGATCAGGCAATCCGTAGGTTTTATTTATTTATTTATTTTAAATGTATTTAGAGATGACATTTCTTCTGTTCTTGGTTTTGTTGGTATATGCACCAAAATAAGTTAAACGAAAGTTAAGAGGAGTTAAGGACATTCAAGTATGTATTATCGTCTTGACCCTGAAACTTTTATCCTGTATAGGCTTAAACATGTACATTCTTGTTCATTATTTTAGAAAGATTGCTCCCACTTGTTCATAAATGCTACTCATAAGGTTTGCAAACTTGACCACAATGTTTCAGTTATGGTTTACATCCGTCAAGTTCCCGTGGAACGTACTGTGCACCAAGCATGCTGGAAATTATTTCTGAGAGGGTTCATGGAGAATGAACAGCAATTGTTATCATTCAGCTAGAAAACAAGAAAAAAAAAATCCAGAAATGCTCAATGTAAAGKGCTGCACTTGCTTCCAGTATAAATTCCTGTAATGTACACGTGAGTGATATAACTTCACCACTAAGTATTTTTCTTATTCTAAAATACGGAGAACAGGGCTTTAATTAGTAAGTTATAGATGTCTTTCACAAAAACCCAGAAATTGGTATGGTTGGTAAATTGCAGAGAGAAAATCCGTATATTCATTTCAAATATTTTTCTATCTCTTTTTAAAATGTCGTCACAATGAAAATTTCAGACCTGCTGGTAATGTGGCAGATGCACCTTTAACCTTTCACAATTTTGTTTGCTTTAAATGAAGAGTAGTTTGTGATTATAAATAATGATCATTAATTCTCAGCAGCATCATGGAGAATACGAAATGTATTAATTATAACAACATAAATTTTAATACAGTGTAGATGTATTAAATAAGACATTTGAGGAGTCATTCTAAAATGCCATGTATGTGAGTACTCATGTATGTAGTAGGCTCTTCTAGGTTTTGATATGGCAGTTCTCATTCAGCAAGGAATTTGATCCAGCAAAGACTTATGCATATACAGCTCTGTGGCAGCATCAAGACCATATACTGTAGTGTAAAAGATTACACAGAAAATAAGCAGATTTCCAAAATTTGTATTAGTATGATATTATGTGGTTATTTTAATTGTAGGTATAGACAAAGGCATTTGTCTTTTGAAGGTTTCTGCATAAGCATCTTACATTATTTAAACAATACTGTTTTTTTGACTCAGTGGTTATTAAGATAGCATTGCGGTACAATGACAACAGACTTAGAGTAATGGAGTTCAAAATGAAAGTGTGAGTGGGGCTTGGGGCTTTGTGCACTGCCACACTCTGAAACTGCTACAAAGAAGTGATGGGGCTGGAGTTATAATGAGAACTGTTAGGAAAAGTCTTGCACTTCTTGAAACCACAGATGTTGAGCTTTATTAAGAGGGAACTGGAGGAAGAATCCCTTGGGATTCAGCTGGTTCAGAGCAGAACCCCGCTACAGAGCAGTAAGAGGGAAATAAGCCATGGTGTGGGGTTAAGAGATGGGGTAGGTAATGAAATAGTTTGTAATCTAAATTTGACAGGGTCAGCTATCATGAATCTTTGGTTTTTCATCTCTCTGCAATCGATACTTGCCAGCACCTAATGATCTCCAGGTCACTTGCAGTTGATACTGGTTTCAGTCCCTGTTCACTGCACTGCAGCCTACCCCAAGGGCTCCCTCCCTCCCTCCTTGTGAAGGATTAACCTGGATGTCTGTGATACAGTCACTCTGACACTTCACAAAAGATGTGGAATTCAGGTCTAGAATAGGGGCTTCCAAACGCCTTTATCCAGCGCTACCCTTGGCAGCAGCAGTGTGGTGGACAGCTTCCAGCTCCAAGTTAGACCACGTRTGAGCTGTGTACTACTGGTTCCGTCATTGCTGTTTGGAAGCCTGTGCTCCGAGATAATCTGGTTTGGGAGGACTGGTTTAGSTCATTCCCACATGCTGGAATGAGTGTTGCTTTCTTCTGGAAAGGTTGGGGGATATATAGGTTTTAGGCAGATGAAAGAGTGTAATCTAGGATTGAAGACTGTCATGGGTAGCATTTCATGGGAAGCATGTCCCAATAGGCTTCTGAGTCCATAAAAAATACTTTTATCTGTATCACATTTGTCTGTGAAGCATCATGTGCTAGTCTTGAGATGAGTTTAATTGGGCTCTTGCAGCTTTTGAGTTTGTCACATAAACATTTAGAAACTACTTTTTTTTTTCTCTCCCAGAGTAATGCCTTTTTACCCTTTGTCTTGTTTCCTCTTCTTTTTTTTTTTTTTTTTTTTTTTTTTTTTTGGGTTTTGTCCCAGTCTCTTAAATGATGTGATATACAGAAGCTTTGCTTCATGTGGTAGAATGTGGCTCACAGCTGAGGGCAGTCAACAAAGAACAGATCAAGTCAGCCATTTTTATGTTGTAGCTTACTCTGGATATTTAGCATAAAGAAAAAGCAGTTACTTACTATTGTTGAGCAGAGAATCAGAAAAAAATGGCTAGGAAGGAATGATGCTGTAATGCATACAGATGGCAGAAAGGGTTTTAAAAAGGAAAAAATGGGAAAATKTCTTACTTTTGCATAGGCTGCAAGGCAATTTTTCTTTCACAAGATAATCASTAAATTTCAATCCAAAGCAATTATGGGTTAAGCATTATGCGAAAATCCTGCAGATTTAACAAAAATGCTAATAAATGCTAAATATGAATAACCTGGAACATTCCTTCCCTTCCTCCCCCTCAAAAGTATGAAAATGTATTTTGGTTTTGCACAGCTGATTAAATTTGACTTAGTTTTAGATGGCTCTTTTCTCCTATGTGTTGCCAAATGTCTTCCTTTGTGAATCCTTGTCTTTTGTAATGTTCTCTTCCAAATTTTAGAGATTTTGCTGCCTCTTTCCATTTCCTGTGCAGAGAAAAAGCCACAGGGTTCAATTTTCAATAAGAGATTCTTTGAGATCATTGCAGAATTTGATGGGTGTAGTTGTGTCTTCTTATAGCCTGACTCATCCCAGGCCTGGATCACCTCTAGAAGTTCTTCTGTAGGTAACATAACCACTAGCAGCTAATAATTAAAAAGGAGGGGCTTAGTAGGAAAAGCTAACAACTTGATTAATTCAAAGGCATGTTAGGGAAGAGTTACTCCTGGMAGTTGTTTCTCACAAATAATTCCTCCAGTGGGGATGTACTGAGAACACTTCTGAGGTGAGAGGTCCACCTGCAAATTAATGCATTGGGCCATATTAATAGGTACCACTTGATCTTGGGGCTGAGCTGGACAACCTGGGAGAGCTCATCTTAAAAGGGGCCACTAATTACAGGAATACTTGATTTGATGAAGCTATAAAGAGGTGGGTCTGGGTCTCTCAGCAACCAGATCTCCTGTCCCACCTGGCTCTTGTTCAGGACTGTGGGATTTCTGTCCTTGTGGGGAGGAGGATGTTGGAGTCGCCCCTCTCAGCTGCTGCTCCTCCCGGGCTTTACAGAGAAGGATGAACCTCAGGTTGCTGTAGTGGTAAATGCACTGCTGCTTGCTTGATTGTACCAGTGAGTGGCTCTAAAAATTTTGAGAAACTTGAATGGAAAATGAGAGGGTGGGTGGTTTGTTTGGCATTTTTTTGGTTTTGTTCAGTTTTTTAAAAAAGCTACTAGACTTTACAAAACTACTTCTTTGGCAAGAAATCTCTCTGCACTCCTTACAATCCTCCTTCCCTTCACTGTCCTTTTCTTGTGCTTTCTCTCTGGAAATATGTGATTTTTACCTTGTATGTATCTTATCCTTGTACGTATCATTGTGTTTCAGTATTTCTAGTTCCAATAGTGTTAGGGTCTTTTAACAAAAGTGCCAGTCAAATGGAAATCCTAATGTTTCCCCTTAATTGCTGTTTATCAAAGGCTGTAGCAGCTGTGGCCAACATTCATATTCAGATTCATTTTGCTTGCTTTTAAGATCATAGTTAAAGAGTAATTTCATTGTCTGTTCCTAATTTATATTAACTTTCCTTGTTTCAATCATTTGTTTTGGTAAGTAACTGTTAGAGGCATGTCTTCTCTCCCCTTTCCTCCAAATGCCATGGTATAGTGGAGTTAATTAGTTGAAGTTTGAGGTGATCTGTTCCCTAACCCATCCTGTAAATATCAATGCTAACAACAGTGTCTTGTGTTTTTTTTCTTTTTCTTTTTCTTTTTCTTTTTTTTTTTTTTTTTTAATCGATGTGCTTCTTCCTGTGTGAATAATTATGTGTCTAGAAACAGCCATGGAGTGATTTTGCTGTACTGAATGGGGGAAAGATTAATAGTGACATTTGGAAGGCAAGTATATTGTCAGATTTTAGAACCTTTAATACTATTACCCTTGTTTTTTGCATGGCAGTGGCTGTTTTTTTCCCCTTTTATTTTTCTGTGAATGTCATTCATGACCTAGGCCAAAGTGAATGGGGGTACTGCTAGGGATGTCTAGCTCACAAACATGCCACCTTTTCTGATCTTTCCACTTGGGATGGATTCAGTCTAAACTAGCAGGGCAGCTGCCATGATGTAACGAATAAGATGCCTGCACTGAATGAAATGCAGCTTGAGAATATATGCATGCCTCTTTTCAACTTCAGCCAGAAATACTGTCGCTTCTTTGCAGGGAGGATTTAACTTCCCTTTGAAGTAAGAAATAACACGGTGAATACTATATTAATAGCACTTAATACTATACTAATAGCACTGCCTTTATCTCTAGGATCTGCATGCAGCCACTGTGAACCCAGACCCAAGTCTGAAAGAGTTTGAAGGAGCAACGTTACGCTATGCCTCTTTGAAGCTCAGGTACAATGACTTCAGAATTCTCTGTGGAGTGACCAGCTCCATTTTGTGCTGTGCTATAATTTTCATATGATTTTAAGATTGATTTTTTTTTTTTCCTTTGTAACAGAAATGGTCCACAATCCGATGATGATGATTCCTGTAGCATCAACAGTGATCCAGAAGCCAAGGTCTGTAAGAAGATCCTCAAATTTGCAATTGTAAACATAACTTGCAAGGTGCAGTATGTCTCCTAGGTTTTGAAATTAACTGTACTCCTCCTCTTGGCACAATGTAGATTGACCATGCAAGACTAATTCCATCAAAGGAATTTGCAGATTTAAAGCTTCATTCAATTTGATCAGGAAAGTGTGACTTATTTTAAAATTATGTAAGCCAAGAAATTGAATGTTACAGCTCAAGATTCTACTGTCCAACTGTAATAACTTGCACAACTAAGTGAGTTTTTGGTCCTGAATGAGGGAGGGCTCTGTTGTTTGTCATGGCTGGATAGCTTCCTGGGGCATTCGGTGACAGAATTTGCTCTTTATTCTCAAGTTTGTCCCTTTTAAGTACTCTTCCTTGTTTATGTGGCTGCTTGAACTTGCAGCTAGTAACAAGGAATTTACTTTTTAGAACAAGGAACTTTGTATTTTAGAACAGAGAATGCAACCTAGTTTGAGGATAAAATTTATAGAGAAAAATGAGACTATTATGTGAACAAGCACCATAATTAAATCAGAGCCTTTACTGTTGTAATGTAAGGTTTTTGAGGAGAAAGAAGCAGCAGAAGGTTTTGAATGCGTGTATACATATCTCCAGATTTGTCTTGTTGATGATTTTGCCTCGTGCTTGCATGCATTTTTAAGGATGTATGTGAATCTCTATAATTGGAAATCCAAGTAATTTAAATAAGTGTTTTGGCTGTGCCATACACCTGCAGCGACTGACAGGATCAGAAGCTACTTACATGCAGGAAGACAGTATGTAACAGAGTTAATAATTATAATAGCATTAATGATAAATTTTAGGAGAGAAAACAGACTGATCAGGGTACTTAAACTTCTTTTTCATCTTGATTATTTGGCTTGTGATGTTTAAATCAGATGTGAATAAATGTGTTTTGCTTGGCAGGCTGGCAGTTAAAAAGCAAGGGTTTCAGCTGCACTTGTTACAATGACAAGCACTAAATTCTGAGCACAGTAAATGGAGGTGGAGGAGTGATGAGCATTAGGCACCAGTCCTCAGAACCTCAGAGGTTCTTCCTCAGAAAGGAAGCTGTTCCTTTCAAGATAAGCCTTATGGTACGGAAAGCATTATAGGGAGGCAGTAGTTTGATATGTCTGACTGTTTTCCAGGTGATTTGCACTGGGTAGAATTAGGAGCCATTCCTGCATGGAGAACCGTGGCAGTATTTGTGTGGGCGAATAACTCATAATGTCATCATCTCCCTTCCCTCTCTGGCTTGCTGTTTAAACTTCAAAATTTATGGAACTGATACCCATCCAGTGTCAGGGAAATGGGTCAATGCTGAAAGCTTGTCCTCTTTTGTCTATCACAGCTGGTTTTGTTTCTCCTGTTTAGGCGAAACATGATGATGACACTTAAACGGGTGGTCAAAACTGAGCACTGAAACATTCACAGAAGTGATTGAGAGTGAGTGACAAGAAATAGAGGAGAAACTATACATGTTTGGGTGTTTTTTTTAAATCACTTGAGTCATAGCACATTACCTGCAGTCTGTCACTGTCTGATGGGGGTGTTGTGCAGGGACAGTAGTGACCACGTGCATGGTCCTGCAGGTGAAGCTCAGCAGCGCTGATGTTGCTTTGCAGCCAGAGAGGCTGTGGGCAGAGCTGTTCAGTGCATCTGCTGCTACCCCGAGGACAGGATAAGCAGCTGCTGAATGGCTGTACCCCATGGGGACGGGAAGTGGTCTGGAAACAGCGGGGAAAATCTTCACCTGTGGAAAATGCTCTGGGATCTCTAATTCTCACATGGATGAGAAGGACGTGTGGTAGGTGGATTCCTTGCTAGCCCGTTTAACCCAAAATATTGCGCGACTGAAAGAATTCTGATAGGATTTGAAACTGATGAACTGAGTCTTGGAAAATCAGACTTTTTTAGCCCCTTACGCTTTCCTCTGCCACATAACGTGCCTTAACTATATTTGATTGAAGCTTGCTTTTGCGTGGCAGCAAACACAGATACTTTTTCTTCAGTTCAGCATAAGAGATCTTAAACCTGTTTAAACCTATTCATGACAGTGGCCAATACATTTGAGAAAAAAAAATAAATAATTAAATTTCCTCAATGGCACGGAGTAATGCTGTCTTTCAGCAAAGGGAACCATGCCACCTTGTGGAAAGCTGAGGTAGTTGTCTTCCCTCAGAGTCTCAACTTCTGCAAAGATGTAGCACCGCAAAAATGTCAGTTTTGGGAAAAGTGTGTCATATAATTCATGTAATTCTTGTAAGAAAAGTGATTTATGCAGCAACACAGCTAAGCATTCAAAACTGTCAATAAACAACAAATGTTTCTTTATACATCATGTGCTTAAGATGCAGTTCAGAGCTTCGTATCCTTGGCATCTTGGTGCAGGTTGTCTGCACAAGGCCATAAAAGAGAAAGGGAAGCGGGAGAAAGGAAAGAATKATTACATCCAGCTTCTTGATTTCAGTAATTTATTTTGGTAGGAATTTCTTGAAGAGATGGCTCATTGCACTTGACCAGGATCCTAATTCTGCATGTGAAACATGCACAACTGAAAATGAGTTTTGAATTGGTACTTCCCAGGAGACAGATCATAACCTTCCTGGTTAATTTATAGAGCAACTTGTGCCTTCCTAATTGAGTTTCAAGCGAGGTAAAAAGATGCTTTTACCCATCCTGGACTGTAAATTCCTCTGAGCTGTCTCTTTTTACATTGTTGTAAAATATGATGGCCGTGTGTAAAAAGTATAGAAAGATGCTAAATTTTTTCCTTGCGGTCATGCAAAGAAGCTGAACCTCCTGGGAAAACTGTCTCTGTCCCCAGGAATGCRATGAAGAATGGAAAGCTCATATGACTCAATTTCTCCAAAATCTTTTCAGAGTTGGCCTGTTTGGCCTGACATTTGGGCTCGCCTTTATTCTCTCGTTTTAAATGTGATTTACTGCCAAGGCTTAATTTAGTCTTTCTGTGTTAAGCATGGATTTTCAAATTCCCTGTCCACATTAGCCTGTTCAGCAGAGCTTCACTTTCCAGCCTTGCCATTTTAGAGTAGTTTCAGCTATATATCAATGTCTAAGAATGGGAAGCATGTATTTATACCTGTGGAAGTACTAGACAGTTGCTCCAAAAGTCTGTTTTCTACTTTAGAAACCAGTAAATGCTCAGGATCTCAAAAGAAAGGATTAACCAGTTGGGCTTTTTGGAGTGATGTGAGGGATGTTTCTGACAAGCTGACTTGTCAGGCCACTTGTGGCTGTCATGAAAGTGGCCTCTAAATAGCACTGTGGAAATAATTTTACGAAATATTATGTGCCTCCCAAAGAGTTAATATCCATCTCTCTGCTGCTTTTCTTGCTATGTAGGCAGGTATGTGTGTTTTGGAGACATCCTACATTTGCTTGTTTCTGGTCTTCTCCAGAAGCAAATATAAGCAAATATCCTGGCTAGACACAGGACCATTAGTAAATAATCAGCGTGTCTTCTTGGTGATGGAGATGAGTCTGATTTCTGATGCAAGTGGAGACTTAACCACAGAGGAGAAGTTTTTGCCATGTCTAGTAATTCCAAGAAAGGATCATCTTTTCACACTGAAGTCCATAATTCTCTCTCACAGTCAGAGTAGCTTCTGAAATTACTGGTGCAAACAGGGAGCATTCAGCATTTTCCAGCAGTTTCACCTGGAATAGAAAACAGTCCACCTCGTGCTGCATATAATCTTCTCATGGGCACACGAAACACTACAAAAAGCCTCTGTTCGATTAATTTCAATTAATGGTCTCAATTAGTGGACTTAATTCAATTAATTAAATCTGAGGAGTTTATTCCATCTTAAGTCTCCTTACAAAAAAAGATTAAATCTAAACGACAAATTAGGCATCTTCAACAGTTTTTCTTCCAAAATGGTACTTCTGCTTGTTTTTTGGAATAGGAATTTGTTTCTTTCAAAAACAATCCTTGGTTTTTATTCCCTAGGAATTAGGACCTGTTACAGGGTGGAGGACTAGAAGAAACCTTGAACCCATTCCTTTACCCTTATAGGGAACCACAATATGTAATCACATGTATTAATTTCAAGTGTCGTCTTAAACATTTTTGGGGATTTTTTTGCCTTAACTAGTCTTACTGACAAACTGATTCAAGTATTACCTTCCTTTGATGGTCAAAAACCTTTTAACCTAAACTCTTTGAGGCCATTTTTGATCCTCTTATTCTGTGTTTAGCCATCTTCGAATGCATTTGTAGCAGACAATTATGTCTCCTCTTCATCTTAGTTTTATTAAAGTAAAAAAACCAAGTGCTTTTAATTATTCATAATGAGGCTAGGAGGGTTGCCGTCTTCTTATGAGTCCCTGTTTCCCTCACTGTTGTAGCAGCTCTGTGTTTTCTGTCTTTTATTTTTAACCATGGGCCATCAGATTTGTTACCTTGGGTGGAGTTTTTCTGGGGTCTTGTAGGGTAGCTTTAAAATGTCCCTATTCTCTATTGGAAAGTTCTTGACACATAATTTCATTTACTTTTTCAACTCCTGAGTAAGTAATCATTTTAGTTGCAACTTAAACCATAATTATAACCAGTGTTTACAAGTTTATAAGAATGAGCGGAAGAAAAGTCCTGGTCTTCATCTCAACAATTTTAATAGCACCTTGGTCAGGAGGGGGGAGTTGATTGTTTTGTTTCGTTTTTTTCAAAGAATCTTCTTGCCAGTAGCTGAAAGTTTCTTGTGAACAGCATAATTTTGTATTTTGGGGATTAGCCTAAACRGTGTGTACATAGTTCCTTTAACACTAAGCTACTCCCAATAGAAAACTAAGTGCTKCTTTGGAGATACTGATTTTTTGCATTGATGAGATGATGTGGAAATGCAGGAAAGCTTTCACAAAATGCAGGAAAGCGGATTATGCTCAGTGTTCATGGATCTTCCTTAAATTATGTTCTTAAGTATTTTAAATCAAAAGAACTATAGACTAAGAGTTAAGTAGTGTTAAAAAAATTGTTTCCTTTTGGTATTGGCTTATTTTAGGCTTTCAGAGGGAAGAATGATAATCTGGCAATAAAAACTTTAAAACAAACAAACAAAACCCCAACCTAAATCCAAAATAAACATTGTAGTGGAGTTTGGGGTTAGGGTTTTTTCCTTGTTTCTTTCAAACRCAAAAAGGTGCCCTTAGTTTCTTCCCCCTCTCACCATCTGGGTAGTCATTTTAGTAGTTTTCAAAACTAGGAGTCAAAACACAGATCTTCATTTGAAACATCTAGTGACTCATCAAAAAGAGGTCAGTCTTGACAATTACTGTAGTACAGCAAAAGTTTATCCATCTTTCCATCCTTGCAGCTTCTAGGTAGCAGTGGTGAGAGGGTGGGGATGGCAGTTTCTAACCTGGTTGGTTGGTTCTGAATCTGATTGTCTGCCATTTGCAGCATTAAGGCACCCTCCCAGCTATGACGATGCTGCAGGKAAATGATGCAGGTGCTCGAAAACATTCTGCTTCGAAAGCGGTTTTAGAAATAGCAGACTAAAGCACTAAAATACATCTCCTCAACATTTATTTTTTTAAATAGTGTATTTTTCATTTTGTACATTAGAACTTTTGGAGAGTGTGTTTGCTCATTCATTCTCTCTCTGTGGTTGATGCTTATTACTATTGACATCTATTGTGTCACTAGGTGATGTTATAAGTGATAATGTCATGATGTGAGGTATGTCATAATACAGATTTCCATCTAGAGGATATTTGCTTTCACCTTGTCCCTCAATGGAGTCTTGTCTAATCAAATATGAAGATTAGTCCAGGGCAGAGGAAGACATAAGTGTTTTCCCAAATCTAAGTGATTTACTTTTTTAATGGTATACAGTTACAATATGTTTTAACTGTTATATGTATAATATAAATATGTGGGATAATTTCTTCAGCCCTTCAAGATTTATAATTAGATCCTGCAAAATGTTACACGTCTTTCACTCTTAGAAATCCCACGTATCTCTGGGATCTAATTAGATGTGAACCTTCCGTGCAGGATCAGGACATGGGTGACTGAACAGCAGGAGAGATGTAGAGGGAGAGATTTTACTTGTAGCCTTCCTTAGAAAAATATATCAAAGCCATTCCTCATGTGAAAGAGAATGGAAACTGCTTTAAAATTTACCGTTAATTTCCAGGTTTGTAATGCAATAATTATGTCTTGAATTTGGGGRCATTATCAGTATTTGCTTTATTAAGACATACTGTACAAAAGGTTTGCATTGGGCTGCTGGATTTCTACAGGATTGGGAAAAGAGAAGATAAAATAAGAACACTTTTGTTTCAAATTAAATCAGAATATCTTCTTGGCCCATAGATTTCCAGTATCGACAGCGACTTTGTCTGCCGCAGGTCTGTTGACYAGGGATTGTTGTTGGAGTGGTAAGAACATAGATAGCAATTACATTACAGGAGGATAAATGATGCGAGTGGGAGCTATGTGGGTCACACTTTTCCCTTGAAGCAGTTACTACCTTGTGAGTGCCGTGGGTGGCCAGACTGCATGGGCAGTTTAGGTGCACGCCGGTGACGGCTCTCCCCGTGGGGAGCCAGCTGGGCAAGGCGGCGCTGGAGCCAGTGTGCCCTGCCTCTGATATCGCAACCGTGGGGCACCCAGTGCGCTGCCATGACCTCCAAGTAACGAGAAACCATTTCCAAAGTGAAACACTGCTGTTAAAATTGTGGCTATCTACCAGGAAGTGCTGGCCATCCTTGAGAAAACATGAATATACCTGATTTTTTCTTTTTTAAATGATGGTGTTTCTTCCAGTGCTGGCTGTTTAAGAAGAGTTTTCTATTGCTTTACTAGAGTGTCAATGTCATCTTCAGTACCATTTCTCATGGAGATGCACAGTACAGTTTTTCTTGGCAGGGGTCTGCGTATAGCATCTTGCTGTATATAGCCATTTAACAAACCATGGCTGTTGTGCAGAACACAAGAAAAACCTAGCTGCTGGTGTGAGAGATTTCTTTTTTTCTTGGAAGAATCTGCACTTCCTAATATTTTCATGTTTCTTATTTTTAATTGTTTTTAATCACAATTTATTCACTGCTTTGTGGTGCAGCACAGTACACTCTTTCTGGGCCAGCAGTACTTTGTGTGTATGGTTGATGAAGGAGCCCTCAGGAGAGGACAGAAACTGCGTACTCATGTCCCACAGGCAAAAAGCTCCTGTTGCCATTCTGCAGACCGATGGATTTGGTGTGCAGGGAGCTCCCAGTTTGGCTCAGCCTCTGCTGATATTGCTGGCACACCTCCCCATCAGCTCACCAGCATCTTTGCCAATACACTGCAGAGGTAATCACAGCTTGCAGCCCTTCATACTCCCCACTGGAGACCAGCCACTTCACCTCTAAAACAATATAGAGCCTCTGTCAGCTCCAGATGTAGAATGGCCTGTTGATTGTGAACTGCCTCTTGTTCATCATCTTGCTGCTACAAAATGAACTGATCAGATGATATTTTTGTATTTCTCTTCAATTATTTACATTAGCTTGCCGGTTTAGGGCAGCTCAGGGAAATAGCCTGATCTAGTCTGTAGTGTCACAAAGTTTACCATTCCATTGCATAGATTTTTAATTTAAAAAGTGCCAAGTATGTATTTTTGTGTGTATATATATAAAATACATATATATTTATTTATGATGTATATATGTTATATGTTGTATATACAGTTTGAAAACAGCATGACACAACCTTGGTGGGTTATTTGTCCATTGTGGACCTGCTGAAATGTACATTTATGGAGGAAGTTAATTTAAAAATCAATTAAAATGGAACATTGTGTTGAATGACAGAGCAATATTTAGATCACTCTAGCCAACATGTATATTTATTTTGGTATTTGTTCTAGCTCTAAATTTCACTTTAAAAAAACAGAGGTCTTCCTTGCCAAAATTTCCTGCATTTCATCAAAGAGAAAAGGGAGTGGGAGGTAATATTTATCTCTTAAGAGATTTAAAAACATGAGATATGCAGTACATCATACTGCCATGTTGCTCCTACACAGGTATGCATTATTCCATATGCTTGAAGACGATCACTCTGCGGTGCTGTAGGGAGGCAGCGTGACAGTAAGTGGGTCCTCTAATGTGGGAGGCCCACCAGGGCTCAGGATTTCTGGACTCAGGATTCATGTTCATTTGAGTCTTTTTTCAGAGTGGGAATCGATCAAAAGTGATTTAACTTCATTGACTTTGGATTCTGTCGTAAGCATAATTTCTGCAGAAAACAAATTACTCTTAACAATATTGCTTCTAAAGAGACATGAAATCCTGACTCTAGTGAAGATGGAATGTTTTTCTCCATTGATTCAGTAAGGTTGAGAGTTCACCTAAAGGTTTTTTCTTCCCCCCACCCCCCCTTTTTTTTTAAGTTGGATGTCGTGCATTTTACCTTTGAAATTATGCACCACAGTACTGAATAAAGTGCTGCTGGCTGCATTAGAACCACTTACATCTATCAGCCTGCAGAAGAAACCTCATCAGAAAAATACAACATTTAAGGTTAAAGATAAYAAGTGCAGAGCATTAGTTTTTAAGAAATGAATGCACACATTCTTTCATGCCCTGTAAACTCCTGCAGGGCTTGTCTTTACTGACAAAGCATGTGTGTGTTTGTTGGGGACATTTTTGTGTGTTGCAGAACAATGAAATCTGCTTGAGTTATACTGGCAGTTCAGTTATTCTGCAAGATAGACCCTAGTTTAAGCATCATTGCAACAATCATCTTTTATTAGTTTCTGGTGAAAAATATGACTGCCTTTTCTTCACTGAGGAAGCATGTTTTTTATTTCACTGGATTAAAATGAAACCCAAAACACCCTTGATAGCTCAAAGCAAACTCCATAAACCCATCCCTTTAGGATGTGAAGTTAAGGTATCTGCAAAGCATTTAAGATCAAAGTCTATTCTTTACTGAGAAAACTGGAGAAAAGAATAAGGTGATTTTAATKTCTTCAGAACTACATATAGCAAAAGGGTATTAGGGTGTTAGTAGAGAATAAGAGCATCCATTACATTTTTGCTCAACTGACTAGATTTTTTACTTGATTCAGAAATACAGTAATGAATAAAAAATTGGGATTCAAAAAATCTTGAACCGGCACAGTGGTCCTGCAACATTTTCTTGCCTTGATAGAGCAGATTTGACCTCTGGCTGTGAGCCAGCGGGAACCACTGAGAAGTATTGAGAGAGGGACTTTTGTCATCCTACGCACTGGAGTCTGCGAGTCTGGAAAAAATGAGACTGTAGTGTCTTGGAGAATTAGTAAGGGACTGTGAAAGCAGAAAGTTCAGTATTGACTTGCTCTATAGAAGTAATTTATTATAAAGGTTATTTTACAGTATTTGTAAAGCCCTCATATTTTATTCCACAGAAGTTTAGTTTACAATCATCTGCTTGAAATAGCGATTGTTAGTGGATTTCTGAATTCTGTTGTGACCTGAATATCTGTGTTCTTATTTTTGTATGGCATGCACATTTTCAGCAATTCAAATAATACAACATGAACTGCAACAGAAAGCTGGAAATGTTGAAAAATCTTATTAGTATGTTTTTGATTTTCTGCATTTTGAATTTTTTGTAATTAAGAATTTTTATGTGACAACTGTCAGTATTTCTCTGAGAAAATGGATGCATTGTAGTCTATTTACGTCAATTAAATGAAAGTGTTTGCTTGTTCATTAATTGCATAAGATTTCTTTATTCTTTTGTTACTCAGTTTAGCTTTGATCATCTCCAATATTTACATCTGGAATCAATGCAAGCTTTCTTCATGTATAGCTGGCAAATATACTGGAACGTATTTCTTTCTCAGAATAGGGTGACTATATTTTAAGATACTTGATCTTCCAAAGCATAAAATAATATGATAGTTTGTTTCATTTTTAAACTATTAAATAAAATGTAAATGGAATTTCCGAGATTGTGTTGGCTGCATAGGAAACGGTTAATTATGTGACCTACATGCTGTGTCTCAGGCACAAGCCTGCTCAGTGGTCTGTGATAAAAGGCCTTATTAAATACTGTAATGATTTATGTATGTCTGCAGACAGATATAACCTTTAAAAAGGGAAAACATAAAGGGAAACAAAGGGAAATCCAAGTCCTTTASGCTCAGAAGTAAAGAAGAAATTAGTAGCACAAACTTAAATCATCAAGGCAAACATACTGTAATGTATATGTTCATAGTGGCTACCAACAGCTGTGTGATCTGAAAAGCAATCAGTTCGTGTATTTGTAATGTTCATTAGTTTGTTGTTCTCAAACTGATGTTCTAATACAATTTTTCCCTGTAGTGGGATCCTTCTACCTAGACCCTTATGATCCATCCAGTTTCTAGTACTACTCTGCCATCAGTCTTGTGTAATTGATCTCTTGTCCTCTGTCTATAGGGGATTGTATCTGCTTCGGTTGTCTTGATTTTTTTTTTATTTTTTTTTTTAAAGGTACATGCTTAGCACTACATGAGGCAACAGGTAGAGTGTGGCATTTGCTTACCTGCAGAGATTTGTCACAGTTCTGCATTCCTGTCAAAGCTCCTTCTAGACTTCCCCTTGGAAAAGCTGCTGCAGGGCAGAACCTTGCCCTGTGGTGAAGGGTTTGGAATGCCAAAGAACAGAAGTGTGAACCACGATTCAGTCATTCCTTGAAACCTAAAGCTCCCCAGCTTTAGGCAATGTTTTAGATCGTGGCTGCACTGCGAGGGAGGTTTACTGCTTTTTACGTAGTTTGGGTTACAGCATTTATGAGTTTGGTTCTTTGGCTACAGATCATTAACCCTGAAACATTACTTGGATTTGCAGCCATGCAAACATATGTTCCTTAGAACTGTAAAACTGAGCAGTGATACCTGTGTTTTCATTTCTGTTCACCTGTCTTTTCATGGGGCAGTGTGTGATAAGGTGGCCTTTTTTTCCCTGTGGCCTCTTTTTCCTGTGTATTTTCTTTGCACAAGGTCCTGTGTAGCCTAGCAGGAAATGTAGAGTCTCCAGCTGAGATGATATTACAAGGTTGTTGACATACTGTGGTTTAAACATTTTTTTCATTCACCTATCTCAGACACACAGTGTTCATGGTAGTATCTTTGATCCTTCTCCATCCCAAACAGCAATATCCAAATGATCCAAATAACAGTATACAATTCCTAAATCTGTCTTTCATCCTGTTGTATTTATCAGCTTTTTTTGGTTTTCTTCAAACCCGGTTTTCTTTGCTATCTCTTGGAAAGAGTCTGGGAACAGTAGATTCAAGCAGGTAGGAAAATCATGTTTCACTTACCTTTATTCAGGTATGGTTACTTAAATCATCCTTTTTAGAGTTTTGATTTTAAGATAAATCAGAGGGTCTGATCAGCCACAAAAAAAAAGTAAGATTTTATTTTGTAAGTTAATACTGATAATGTATAGCGTGATACAAGGGTTATTTGTTTACTGTCCAAGGGAGAAAAGAAATGAGGTAGACTACTGTAAGCCAAAAGTTGGCGTCTGGATTACTTTGAAATTATGATTTGCCAATAATTATGATTTGCCAGTAATTATATGTCAGCCTCGAGTAGAGCTACTTAATGAATTGGTATTACCAGGAATGTCTGTTTTACTGAGCTCATAGACTCTTAGTCAAGGAGAGCTGCACTCAGTGGTTTTCAGCTTGGCTTGTTTTGACTCTAGGTACCAGTTCCAGGAGAAAAGAGGGTGCGTTAGCAAAGCTCTTTCAGGTCAAAGGAAGCACTTTGTCTCTTGGCTAGTAAGTACCGTTGGTGGGAGCCGGGGAACCACGATGCTGGATTAGCATGCTACGTAACTAAGCAATTCTGCTGTTGTGGCTAGCTCAGCTAGCCCTGGTTTAAGAATTAGGTCATACCTGATTGGAGACACTAGGTGGTTTGTTTCTGCTGGGTTTTGTGGTTTGTTTTAAAGAGTACCTCTGAGTCAAATAATTAAGGGGGAGGGGGGCATCAACAATAAAGCATGAAGTGCATCCTKTATAAGAGAGATCTACAATTGCTGGCAATACACAGAGAGAGAGGGATGCAGGCATGCATGCACACACTTCCACCGTGCCCCCCCCCCCTAGATTTTCTAGTGCTGAAATCTGCRTAAAGGTCTGCCATCACTTCTGAGTCATGCCAGCATGTGCATTCAGTTAGAGCCAACCAAGAAGTAGAAGATTTTTCGTCTTTAAATGTATTTTGAGCAAAAGAACGTTTCCTGTATGCGTATCCTCAGGTACATAGGCATTGTGTTTCTTTGTGGGTGGGGTGTTGAGTCCTTCTGGGTTTTACCGAGAGTTTTTTTGTTTGTAGTGAGTCTTTGGGAAATTGGTTTGTTTTGATGAAGCTGTTCTGAAGCATTTTATTTGGGTTATGGTACRGGCTTCTTGCCAGGTGCCAGAAGCCAACTGGGTTTCTCACGTCTACCTGGCTTGGAGGCACGGAGAGGGACTGGAAGTGGGGAAGGAAGCCAAGCCCTTCACACAGAGGGGAATATGTGGAATGGACAACAAGAGTGTTCCATTCAGCTCGCTCTACTGTCGTGACAGTGGSCTGGGAAGGGAAGGAAATACAGTGGATGCCACCACTGGAGAATTTTAAACATAGTATAAAAATGGCCAAGAAAGAAATACGAAAACAGTTCACCATCTTTACTAATAAGAGATATACCTGCTGTCAACTTGAACTGATTGTCTTTCACTAGTTTTTTTGCCTTCTTAAGGTATACTCTGTTCAGAGCAAGGACTATATTTGTCTTTGTGTTTGGAAAGCAGCTAACAAATTGCAGGTGTGGTTGAGATACGAAGAATAATGAGGAAACAATATGCTTAGTGTATATACTTAGTTCTTCACCTCTCTTAAGATGATTTAGAAAATGTTTCTCTCCTAGTATTGTTACTCAATTTAATATTGAAATACTTGTAAAAAAAACCCTTTCTTCTGGCACAGTAAAAATCTGTATTTTAAAAGCTTGCAGAAATAAATATTTAATACCCCAATGGGCATTGCAGCACTTTCAGCAATATTCATGAGCATCTGATGTGCCAAAAACAATTGTGCAATCTTGAAATTAGATGACCTTAATAATTGCTAAAAAATGGATATTTTAGTATCTCATGTAGTCCTGAAGTGAAGAGCACCCCTGAGTGCAACCCTCCTTTGTTTCCTCTTTCACCTTCTCCTTCATCTCCCTTTAAAATCTGAAAGCCAGCGCTTTTGTGGGTTTCCAGCAGAGCTGGGTCAGGAAGCAGCAGCGTAGGAGAATTTGCATATTGGTTTCCTTGTTTGCAAAGCAAAAAAATAATAATAATTAAAAAAAAAAMCAGCCACAAAAAATCTGGAGGCATGGGAGGCTTTAATTTTTTACCCACACTCACTAAAGGGTTTCACACAGTTTGCGGAGTGTATTTGCTGTCTAATACCTTAGACGAGATGCATCATTAGTGACTCGTTGGAGTAGGTACCAGAGGTACAAGAGGCAGGCTCTTAGGCTGGGTTTTCTGCGTGACAAAGTAGGCTGGAGGAGTGCATTGTGCAAGCTGAAAGAAGGCTGAAGGAGGAGAGAAGTTCTAAAGGGAAGGAAGGAGAAACTCGTTTATCTTTTTAGCCACTGGTGAATTTTATTCCTCCCTTAGTTTGCCAAAGTTGACATATTATGCATATTTAAAATACCTTGGTGTTTTGGGGTCTTTTTTTGAGGACACTGGTTCCCAAATGGCACACCAGTGATGGTGCGTGAGCTTGATCTACTCACTGACTTCACAGCATTTTTTAGAAGGTGGCAAATAAATATTCAGTGTCTGGTTTTGAATTCTGAAGCTGATTTATTTGCTGCATCTCAAGAAGAGGGATTAATTGTTAACTCCAGTGTGGACCTGCTGTTGCTGCTCCTGGGCTGTGTGCCTGTGTGGGCAGTGTCTCGTTGGAGGCAGCGCGGGTCCCAGCGGTCACCGGTGTGGCTTCCTTCGAGCAGCTCCCGGGATCATTGCCTGCCTTTCCGAGACCCGCAGGACGCTGCTGACAGCAAAGAAGGCTCTGTGGCACAAGGCGGCAGCGCTGGACAATGAGTGTTGGTCTTTGCAAGGTCGAAATTGCACTGAGTACCTAGCAGGGAACTGGCTTGACTGAAACAATTGCAAGTCAGTTCACCAAAACAACATAGCATTTCAGGGCAACATAACATTTCAGAAGAAACATATGAATAACGCTGAAGCAAGCAGGGTACCAAGGACTGAGTACTAATTGACATCAATACTTGATCCGGCTTGGAAGGGGGCGGCTCCCGGTGAAAGAACAGAGATGTTATACGATGGCAGATTTTCAGTTATTAATTGTAAATTGTCTCACTTCTACTTTTGGAACTTGTGCCTGCTGAATCCTGCACCTCTGTAGGAGGCATCATGGTTAGCAAAGAGGATTTGGGTATAAGAAGTGAGTGCAACTTCACGTCAGTGCTGGTGCCCTATCTAATCACTGACTCAAGCCAAGTGTTTCTTCATATTATGCAGGGAAACCGGAGCTCAGAGATGAGATAGCATTTGATTTGGCAGTGTTCAGTGGCGGTGTCTGTTGCCATATTAAATACCTAGAAGATAGCAGGAATTTTGTATGGGGTCGTTAAGGAGCTATTATTACTGAACCTTTAGGGACCACCATAAATGTTTGGTGTGCCTATTAAGGAGGTACACCACTAAGTCTGTTGTGTATCCGTCACTGGCGGTGCGTTGCCATTTGAGAATAAGATATACCTATAATGTTCTCTGGAGGAAATCTTGGTTTCATAGACAAACTCCCATTGACTTATTGTGAGGTCTGTATTTCACCCATCGTAAAGCCTGAGAGAAATGCACGGCGTTTTTTCAGAATTAAAGTTTTTTATTCCCTAATTTAGTAGATGTAGGGTAGAGATGGTGCCATTCAATTTCTCCCATTTAGTTTTGTTTGCAAAAAGCACCATATGTGCAAAGTAATATCGCCTTGGCTTGTTCTGCCAACTGAGTGCTCTGGTTGGCTAAACATCCTTCTGCTAAAAAAATGTATAATTAGATTGTTTTATTTTAAAGGTAATTTTTAATTYCTTGTAGAAAAAAGCCCACTTTTCTTGTATGATAACTTATCTTTTTGTTAGTGCTTTGAATTTGTTATTGTTTGCTACCTTAGTTAAACTTACTGTAGAAATGATTGCTGTAATCCACAAAACCCCCTTAATTTTCTGGTTAAAAGCCAGGCAGTAAGATATACTGTGAGTGTGAATCTCACAACAGATGTAATCCACTGGCATTTTCTTTGTTTTTAATTAGAGCTTTAGATACTTGCGAAAATTTCAGCTCTACTGTATCTGTAGTTGTGCTTTTTTGTTTATTTCTCTGTGTTTGTGTGTCCTACTATTTACTGCTCCCTTGTTTCCTCCTTTATATTAGCAGAAGTATTTTATCGTAAAGCATTACTGCTACCTCCACCGCTATCTTTCCTGGCAAGTCGTGTATTCTTCTTTGTTCCTTCGAATGTTTCCACTTTGCCATTCTCAAATTATATTTCAGTTTATTTATCTTTGAGCATAAGCTCATCTACAAGGCCTTGATTTTGTTTTCATCCTAGCCAGGGATCTTTAACCTTAACTGACTAGTTTCTGTTGCATGACAAGATTTCCATAGCTGGATACAGCAGCATGTTGTGTGCTCCGATACATGTTCAGATATTTTCTGGTTTCTTTTTAGTGCTTTGCTGTGCGATCTCTGGGCTGGGTAGAAATGGCAGAAGAAGATCTGGCTCCTGGAAAAAGCAGTGTTGCTGTGAACAATTGCATCAGACAACTCTCTTACTGTAAAAATGACATCAGAGATACTGTTGGCATTTGGGGAGAGGTAAGAATGGGGTGAACTACTCCTCTTGGAAAATCCCTCTTGTGTCGTAATCCTTCTTGAAAGAACAACTCTGTAAGCAAATATGTCCACGCGCTGTGTTTGGGATTCTCCTATCCTAACTGGCACTGCCAAAAAATATAAAAGGGTTCAAGGAAAGCATTGATATTTTATTCCAAACTGCTCAGGACAGCAGACACCACAAAGACCTTTGTGTTTACATCTGTGCTAGCACACACGTGTGCCGTAACAGTGTTGGGGACACACAGGCCAAGCTGTTGAAATCAGTGGAAGTCTTTCTCCTGACCAGAGGTTTCAGAGTGGTGCTTTGGAAGAGCATTTTCACTGGTTTCCCAGTGACATAAAAGGCTTTAAGGARACCCAGAAACCCTGTGCTTCTGAAATGTATGAGAACGTTGAGACTGATGAACAGATGGCTTATTTTAAGATGATTATTTTATCAGTGTTTCAGAAGGAAATTAATTTTATATCATCAGTCTGTCTGTTGGCTCCTCTCCAATAACTCTTGAATCTGTTTACCAGTGTCATCCGGTTTTGAAGGATGCCAAATTCACACACACTGAAGGAAAAACAGAGAGCCCAGCTCTCCTCTTTCTTGGTTTSCTGATGGGTCAGCACATCTTCATCAACTGAACCACGCAAGCTCTGTGCTTCTTTCTGAATTGGCAGCAAAGACAGGATAACACTGTGGGTGCTCAGGGAGAAACTTGCAGGAAGCTAGAGGTATTGTGGTTTGGAAAAGAGGTGTGCTGGGGACAGATGAAGAAGTGGAAGGTGTGGAGGGATCAGTAAGTGAAACAAGAAGAAAGGAAAAGGTGAGGTTATAGTGGTGGGGCGTACAGAGGACATAGGAGACAAACCCATCGAAAAACATGTTTGTTATTGGATTGTTCATGGAACAACTTAAACTTCAGCCAAACCTTATTCTCTACCTCTCTCCTGACATGTTTTAAGGAGGGTTATACTAGTGTGGATTTACTACAAAAGATCTGAATGCAAAAGTGATGTACGAGTGAGTGTTGTAACCTTCACTTGTGTGACCTAAGAGAAACGGCACTGCCAAACAGAACAGGAATTATAAGAAAGACTTGTCTATTTCRGTAAAAATTTCAGGAAAAATATCCTTTGGTTTCCCAAGTTATTGTTACAATCTAAGGCTTGAGTCCAGTGTCCTGGCTATGACCATAACAATGCAGAGATGCTGGAGTGCCCTATCTATTTAAAGTAATTTCAGAAGGGTTTTTTTATGTAAGAATGTATCTTGTATGTATAAATGAACAAGATAATGTTGGTCTCCCTTTTTCTTCTGGGAACAGTTTTATTTAGTTAATAGAGCTAAACAAGCAATTAGAGATGTGTCAGCCATGGACTTTGGACTTAGTGATGACCCCAGGAGGGAAAAAAGCCCACTCTCTTTACAAGTGTGTGATCCCATCCATTTTTCAGATGGCAGAACTTTGATCAGCTTGAAATACATCGTTTACTTTGAAATCGTGTGCTTTATTCTGGTTTAAGAGTTAATATTCACATTTTTCCATATTTTTCTCTGTCAATCCCATTGTTCTTTGTTGGAAACCCTTGCAGGTTTTCAAGCCAAACCGGTGAAAAGTTTTGGTCCTCTTGAATGGAAGTTTTAATTAAGAATGCTATACATGAAAAAATAAAAAAGCCTGACAAAACAAGAGAAACACTGTGCTTGAATAGGTGGCCCCTGAAGTAAATTGTCTTCTTGATTTTAAAAGAAATCATTACAACTACATTTTTCTGCTGGCAATGTAATGCTTCAAGAGTGATTGGAAGAGGCATGTTTTAGAGGGGAATCTGAAAAAAGTGTGCTCGTCACTGACATATCAGATGGAGCACTTACAGCAGAAATCTATTATGAAGCTAGAACTGATGACTGCAGATAGAGGTTTTAAGATGGCCTAAAGATTTATCCTAGCTAGACTGTAATGAAAGTGAAATTGGGACTAGTACCATTCCCAAGTTTTCATGATGTAAAAACACAAAACAAAACAAAAAACCCCCACACCCTGGGTAAAATCCTGACCCTACAGAAGCTTTCTCACTGGCTTTAATGTGGGATTTCATGCCCTTTGCTCCCCTCCAAAAGAAATTCCCTGTAAATTTCTAACTTCCAGGGTTCTGTAAAATCTAAGAAGAAAAATGCAACTCCTCTGTTTGTGTTGCTACTTTGCCATACATTATATTCTTGTACATGACAAAATCACTGACRTGAAAAAGATACATTGTTGCCATTGACCTGTATACCACAGTATATAACACTTCCCTGAAAGACTGCTGGGATTGAGTATTTCTTTCATTTGCTTTCCCTGTGTGGCTTTTCCCGTGAGAGCCTTCCTCATCTTGGACCATCAGGTCTCTGCAGCTCTTCAGCAGTCTGAGACAGTGAGGCCTATGTTCAAGCTCCCAGTCTGTCTAAATTATTTCTTCTTGCCCTCTGCAGTGTTTTCATCTGTAAAATAGCTTTTGTATAATAAGGTAACAAAACTTAGCAAAATATATTGCTTCTGGCTGCGGCCAAGCTATCCCTTGAGCATTGCAAGGATAATTTTCTGTGACTTATGTTGCTTATCTGCCCATTCTCCAATCTTTTCCAGCTAATTTGGATTCAGTTTTATTACCCTAATGCCAGTGTATTTTGCATGATGAACAGATTTTACCTTCTTGTAATAACTTCCTTCTGGAACAAATACATAAGTAGAAAATGGGTCCAAAAAGCAATCTTTGTGACACTTGGTAACATTCTTCACACAATCTGTTTCGTGCTTCTGACCTCCAAGCAAATTTCTCACCCTTTTTCTTTGTGATGACTCTGTTTTCTGTTTGGTTTCCTTCATCATCCTGGTCTGCCTGGTGCCATCCTGCCTCCTGTGTTTCATTTCCCATGTTTCTTTTTCTGCATGCCACAAGCAGTTCAGTGCTGCTGATTCACCCCATTTACTGCATGGTTATCGCAGCTACATCTGTTTCTGCTTCTCTAGGAGTAGCCTATATATCCAGCCTTGCATCTCGGCCACAGCTGTACTTTCTCCATCAGGCAAAATGTTCTTGTGTTGGCATGGCATATACCAGCCTGTGTCCCCTTCCTCTCCCACACCCCCCTCGGCACGTGCGCTGCCAGCTCTGTGTCACAGCTCCCCTCTGAATCCCTGGTAGGAGATCTGGGGGTGGGAGAGGTGGTCGGCAGTGCCTGCCCCTTGCTGCCTAGCCTGGAAACCCTGGAAGCAGGCCCTCCCAGGGTGACATGAATGTGTGTCTTACATAGACACAAAATTAGACATCATTAAGACTTGAGCCACTGTAACCAAGCGGGAAGAGGGTTTCTGTGTCACTGAGGTGAAGAAAAAGGTCATTTTTGAAACATTTGCCAGTAGAAGGTCAGACCTTTTCCATTCTTTTTGTTCATTTATAGATTCTGGCACAATAGAGAGGAAACAAATTACTCTGTATTTGGCTGATAGCTCCCACCTCCTCCTTCTTCTCAGCACGAGCTTGTCTTACCTTGGCAATAGGTCCAGGATCATTTCTGTGGGATCTCATGGTCTGCAGAGTAGGTGTACACCCTCTGAGAAGAGAGCTATTAGATGTGATAGAAGAGGCAGCAGACCTTTTGCAAATGCTAGCCATAGGAGGAAGATTAGCATTTGTGAATTAGCATCAAAAGGAGAATTGCCGCTAAATTTGTTTCCTCTAAGGGGAAAAAGCATTCTCCTTGTTCTTACCTGCCAGAAGAATTAGGGAGAAATCCTGGCTCCAGGATTCTGCAGTCACCAGCAGAATTCACATTCATGTCTTAATACTTAATAGGTTTTCCCCTTTAATTAATCTTTCTTCAAAGAGTATCCTATAAATCCTTTGACATGTACAAATTGCTCTCTGTTCCCATGACCTATTGGTTAAAGTTTATGGAAACAAAGCCCATTGTTTGAAGGAAGAAACCCTGCCTTAAGAGTACAGGTTTTGATGTAACCTTTTACTATTAAGACAGTTCTTGATTTCTCATATAATTGGAAGAATTTACTGGAGAAAGGATAAACACGTCATTTGTTGAATAACTCAGTAGCTTGGGGTTGAATGAGTCAAACAGTTGCATTTAAAAGACATCAAAGCTTTTTGTGATTGGGATCGTTTAAAAATACAGTAGTAGCAAGTTACTATCTTAGATCTTTTTCACACCAGAAGTAAATGAACTTGTTTTCAATTGCTTTTTGGGACAAAGCAGAACTTTGAGTAAATTAAGAGGGTGCAAGTCTAAACAGCATAGGTATAACTCCTTSATCTCAGTCAGTTTGAGAGGGGGATGTACTGTGTAACTGTGCTTTGTCTGGAGTTGCAGGGCAAAGACATGTACCTTATACTGGAAAATGACATGCTGAACCTGATTGACCCCATGGACCGCACAGTTCTTCATTCGCAGCCCATTGTGAGCATCAGAGTCTGGGGAGTGGGTCGTGACAACGGCCGGTGAGTCTTCGCTCTCCTTATCCCTCTTGACTTGGTGCTCTTTCTGTCTGCTGATGCAGAGTACACATACACCCGAAGCAAGTTAGGTATCAAACCTGTTCATTTGTTTGAGTAATTGTGTCCCAGGGGCTATGAGAGGATGGGTAAATTCTTCTTGCTGGTGTTACCTTTTAAAATCTCTGCTTTTCATAGTTTATCACTTTATATGCTGTTTTGCAAAACCTGTATTGAGCAAACCTTTCAGATGAATTCAGCCAGGTGCATAAAACTGCACATGCAACATTATTTTATTTCAGATATATATAATACTTTTTTATATAAAATCGTGTTTTCAAATATGTCCCATAGTATGTTTCTCCTGGCTATGTGAAAGCATGTCTTCCTACTGGTCCAAGTTAAACGTGCTACTTACACTCTGACTGTATACATGTGTTTCCACTTTCTTGAAATATTTGATTTGATGGAGAAGAAAGTTGGATTGCGGGATGAGTAATGGTTTTAAGCCATTATTATTACCTAAAGATCTGGATGCAAGAAAATTGCTAAGGGTGTTGCAGAAAACTAAGCTTTGTCCCTGAAACCTGACTGCCTGCGAGCTGAAGTTCTTCCTTGCCGTAGGGAGCAACCACGAGTGCGTGCTAAAGGCCTTCCTCCCCCGGAGGCAGCGCTTCCTTAGCTTTCCTGCCTGACTGGTCTTCTTTTGGTAGCATCCTTCTTTGTCATGTAACGTTGCTGTCAGAACAGGATTGTGAAGGTGACTTATTTAGAGCGGGACAGCGAGCTGTCTCCCTGTCCCGTTGAGCGTTTTGTTCTATCAAAAACGTTTCCATTCACATTGGGTAATTCCAGGATCTTTGGGCAGTACCCATCCTGACATATGGGTAGTAAGGATTGAGTCACGCTAGTGAACTGCTGCTTTTTGTGTCTATATTCGATTATTGAGATATTTGCAATAGGTGGGKTTTTTTTGGCTCTGATTTTTGATGGGAAATGTCATTTTGGACCTGAAAAATTTTCCCAGTAAAAGATTTTGTGAAAATTCTTTAATCCTCCCCCCCCAAGTTTCTGATCATCTCTGGCTAAATTCCAAAAGGAAAGGTGATAAGTGTTTCTGTGACCCAATTCCATGTTTCTAAATTTTTTACTTCTATAAATGATTGATGGTTGGGTTTTGGGGTATTTTTACTGTTTTTCACTCCCGTTGGTGCAGATTTTTGAGAGATCTAAAAGGGGCAAATCCAGTTTGAAATGGTGGGAAGTAAAGAGGTTTTAACTTCTTAGAATAAACCATTGCAGTGCTTTGTTTGCCTCAGAAAATGAGTGCATTGCACATTTCCCTTCAAGTCAGATTTTGTAGTAAGTTGCTTTGGTCAAGAAATAAGTAGAACATCTTAAGGGGCACCTAAAAGTGATGCTGCTTTACAGAGTAAAGGAAGCCAGCTTTGCTTTTCATTATTTTTTTTGAAGCATTTACAGTTCTTTTTTCAAATATTTACATTTCTTTGGAAAATAAAATCATTCCATTATGTTGTTTATAAAATAAGATAATGAGTCACATTTCTCCAGACTGGATACATACTTCTCCTAAAGACAGGACTGGTTTAGAAACGTGAACGTTGAAAGGGGACATTTAAGATAAATGTGCCTTTTGCGATCGTGCGGCACCAAGAATGTCATAAGCTTTTAGTGAAACCTATCCAGGGATGCGAGGCAATAGCAAACTCTCCTAGATGAATATAAGCCCCATCACTAAGGCAGGAGTTGGTGGGAAAGGTTGTGTGTGCGCAGGTCATTCTGTCTGTTCTGACCTGCCGTGGTTTCCCACAACATTTACCAAAAGCTATGTACAAGGCACAGGAAATAGCACCTCTGATCCCATTCCTGCCCAGTTTCATGCTGTATCTGGGGACCAAAGGTGAGTTCCAGTTCTGTTGAGACTTCTGCAGAAACTCACATCTCTTAAGAAAAATATTGTAGTTATGGAGTATGTGGGTGAAGTACATGTCAAAGATTAAAAACAAAACAAGCCCATTGATCTCCCTCTTGGTCATAAAAGGTAGAAACTTCCTCTACTCTTTGCCTGAAAAGAGATTTTATTTGTGACATTGACAATACAGAGAACCTAGTAGAGCAAATAAACTCATCTTCTTCTCATGTGGCTACTATCAGAAGAGGGAATTGGCCTTTCTGTATTGAAACTGAACATTTCTTGTTTATAGAGAACATGGCTTTTCTTGATCGGTTGCTGTAAACAACCGCAAGAAATAATTTATTGAAGTTTTAATACATAAACACACAATCAAAAACAGCCTTAATATTTCGTTTGCTGACACAGTAATGTTCTTAGCCACTTTTATTGGAATCTGGTTTTTTTCATCGTAAGAAGCTTGATTTCAGAGCTTTCCTATTCTTAGCCCTTCATAAGAATTTTGATGGATGCTTCTACAGAAATCCTTTGTCCAGTATGGCTTTCAGAACTGGAGCCCATTCTTTCTGAAATTTAATTTGTTTATTGCCCCGTTTTAAAAAATAAGATTGTAGGTAGAACAGTGTAGCCATTATTTGTAAGTGAAGTCTGACTGCATGTGATGTTAAATAGCAGGTAGAAGATCCAAAAGGCAAGCAAAAAGAACTTATGACTGAGTAGTCAGATGTACAATGTGTTTTGAGCATAGAGATGTTCAGTATAGGAAACATGCTTTGAACTGTAGCATAAATGATGTAGAATTTGCTGAAGAAGCACCAAAACACAAGAAAAAAGCATTTGGTGAAAAGAGAACCTGAGCTGAGAAAACCATATTGTTGAGCTGGAAATTTCTCTTTTCATGTATAAGTTAGCATGCAGTCCTTGGGCTTATCCTGGTAAAATTACCTATTGGTCCTGAGGTGAGAAACGCCAGAGCCATTCACTGATTAAAAAAGCAACTTTCCCTGATTATGAGTTTGCCATCATCAGAGAAAAGTGGGGGAATGCATTGCTGCTTTGGTGGATTAATTGTCCAGGAAGTTGATGAAATCCCGATTTCTGGGATGAAGGTCTTCCAGAAGTTATTCACATGAATGTTGTTCATTAGCTACATCTTCTGGTCCAAAAGCCTGTATAATAAAATATATTGGATTTATTGTGAAAGGCAGTGTTTAAATTTAAAAATACTGTAGAAATGTATATTTTCCTCTATTTTGAGCTATTTGAACCCCATAACGATCTGCAGGCCCTCCTTTTTAACTGTATTTTGCTTGTAGTAATTTATTTGGGTAGATTTTGCTGTGGAAGATGAAAAGGTTTTCTAATGACACCTGACCAGATGATTTTCTAAGCTATGCCATAATGAAAGATTGATGAAATACAGAGATCTGCTGATCCTCAGTTTAATCTGAGGATGTGTCTGCTAACTCACCTCAGGCAGAAATGTCTTCCAGGAGGCTGTAATCACTCTCTCCATACGTTACACTACTATCTTGACCTGTACTTTATTTAAAACAGTTGTGTTACAAGCAGGGGCTTCATCGTTTTGTTTACTTAGGCTGTGTAGCGATTTTGTGTTTTGAAAGGTAGCATCCCTTGTTTTCAATTAATCAGTTGGTAAAATATGTTTGACCTTAAGAAAGGCCAGAGTGCCCTGGTAAAATCACGAACAAAAGCAGATTCCCACAAGAGAAATTGGTGGTTATGTATGTATATATCTGTGTAGACTCCAAGCGCCTATGTTTGATATGTATATATGGGCATTAAAGGAAAATAAACATACTGTATCTGTCCATCCTTTTGACAGACTCTGTTTCTTAGGTGGCGTTGTGTGCATTTTTTTAACAGTAAAAGCCACTGTCCTCTGTTTGTACAGTCTTCCTCTCCTGCTGTACTGAAACCGGAGCCATGATGATTCATTTAATATTATTTGTTAATAAGAAAAGTCCTCATACTTGCTTAAATAGTTTGATTTCAAGATCAGTAAGGTCATTGTCACATGGAGGATTTGTGGTATCACAGCTATACAGTGAGTAATTGTCGGTGCTATGTTTGCTTTTTAACAAGCAGCCCATGGCATGTTTTTTTTCTGGGCTTTAAAAGCATGTTGGAAAATATTAGTCTACTGAAGCTATAAAAGGGTTGTTCTTTTCACTTGTGAGCTGCAGGACTGTACATTAATCATTCCTCAGGTTGGGTTTTGTCTCCCCTTCTGAACTACTGGTGCATGCCCTTCGCTTTCTGAGCAGCCCGCTAATAAGGGAGAAAAGGTAATGGCCCATCAATTTTGTAAGAGAGTTTCCGTTAGCACATTTCCCTGAATCCCCCTTTATCTTCATTGCTCTTCCACCAATCCAAAGCCCGCCTCAACTTCTATGGGACTTTAATTGCCTAAAAGATCATAGTTCCTTCTGTCGTGGTGTCTCCATACAACAGCAGTATATTCCAGCTGAAATATTCAGCCGTTACCTGGCCAGGAGGGCTGTGGGTGGGTTCAGGAAGCAGCTTTGATGGGACTGAATATGCAACCAGTTGCTGGAGGGCATGGGCACCTGGCATGTTGGACGAAACACATAGCACATGTCTTTGTTCATCCACTAGCTTTGTCATCACATAGCCCAGGTTTGTTTTCTCTGTATTGTTTGTGTGTTTCCCTAGCAGGCTGAGGAGGGAGGGCAGTTGTTCTTGCTTCTTAAGTGGTGGAGGGGCAGATTCTCCGATATTGGGGTTTTCTGATTGTAGGCTCTGTGACTAGACAGTGTGAAAGCATTGTGCTCCCTCCTCTGCCCTAATAATGGCCATTTTGGCTGGTGGTGGTGGTGGGGATCTCTTTGTCTCTGTGGATGTCCTTTGCCCTGCTTCTTTGAACCGCTGCTGTTTTTCTGCTGCTTAGATATCAGGGAATAAAATGAGGCTAGGAATCAAAAAGGGGAGAAGGGCGGAGAAGAAGAGAGTAGGATGATGCATGCACCAAAGATGAGGCTCAAGCTGCCTCAAAAAGGCAGGGCAGACAGCTAAATGCATAGATGCCCCAAGTCAGATGGACATAAGCCTGTAAGGCTGGAAGAGAAGAAAGTCATAACAACAAAACAGAAATTACCTGAGCTCTGTTATCTCAGAAGCTGTTAGGGCAAGAGCTGAGAAAACTTGTAGGGGGTGATAGGAGTGAGAAAACGGGACAAATTCGTGTAAAGATGAGGAGGAAATGGCATAAAGTGATGGCTCAGATTCCTGAAAATATGGGGAATTAAAAATAGTATCCTATGTTGCTGCTTCAACAGCTAAATAGAAATGGCCTGGTTTCAGAGGTGTTCAACACCTGCACTGTCCACTGACTTCAACAGGATCTCCGTATATTCAGTTCGTTTTGAAAATCAAATGTCTAAATACAGATGTAGGAACCTTCCTCTAGACTTGCAGAACTGGAAGTTTTCACTTGAGCAACAGTGCTACTGCAGGTTAAAAGTTTTATTTTTAGTTTTGAGTGCGTCTCAAGCTAAGAGGGGTAGGGACATGTCTGAGAAGAACTGGTTTGTTAGAGGACAGAAAAAGGGTGAGTGGGGAATGTGGAAGCTGTGCTGCAGGTCGAGTGCCTGTCTCATGGGGTTATGATCTGTATTTCCTAGCTGAGACTGCATATTTACATATATTACCTGGCTTGAGCTCCAGTGCATGTCTATCAATGGACACGAGATTTTAGGAGGGATACCTGGCCTTAATTAGACAATTAAAAGCTAAGAGAAGAACAAACAATAAATACAAGTTTAGTGTGGTTGGGGTATCCTGTTGTATCTGTAATTTATTGTTCCCCCCTTCAGAAAATATTTTGTGTACAAACAACACAATATCAGAGTTCAGTGATGCAGTGTGGCTTATAGCTGCATCGTTCAGGGAGGTGTTTATGTTCTTCTGGATTTGCCTTCCCTTTGAGGTGATGACTGAATGTGCTGTGAGATTGAGTCTTTCTCCGATTCCTTGAGAGAAACTTATCAAGCTGTATGAGATAATGAATAATAAACTTTCTCTTCTGCATTAAAGAGATGTGGTCAAGAAAAGCATAAAATAAATTAAAACTGAGATGGTGTTTGCACCTGCTCTTCTGAAGAGATAAKGCCCTTCAAAGAGTGTGTAATTCGAGCTGAACTCAAACTCGGAGACACCATTAATCAATATTGCCTATTCTCCTCAGTCCCTGTAACCTTGGAATAAGGGCAAAACATACTGTGAGGAATCATGTAAATAGGGCATAGGTGAGGGATTACACTGGAGGAAAAGGATTTTACTGGCTTTTCTGACCCATATTCTTAGCTGTTTTTTAAGAGTAATCTTTTGCTTTATCATAGAATCATAGATATTCTTAGCTGTTTTTTAAGAGTAATCTTTTGCTTTATCATAGAATCATAGATATTCTTAGCTGTTTTTTAAGAGTAATCTTTTGCTTTATCATAGAATCATAGATATTCTTAGCTGTTTTTTAAGAGTAATCTTTTGCTTTATCATAGAATCATAGAATGGTTTGGGTTGGAAGGGACCTTAAAGATCATCTAGTTCCAACCCCCCTGCCATGGGCAGGGACACCTTCCACTAGACCAGGTTGCTCAAAGCCCCATCCAACCTGGCCTTTAACACTTCCAGGGATGGGGCATCCACAGCTTCTCTGGGCAACCTGTGCCAGTGCCTCACCACCCTCACAGTGAAGAGTTTCTTCCTTGTATCTAATCTAAATCTACTCTCTTTCAGTTCAAAGCCGTTATCCCTTGTCCTATCRTTACATGCCTTGTAAAAAGGCCGTCTCCAGCTTTCTTGTAGGCCCCCTTTAGGTACTGGAAGGCTACTATAAGGTCTCCCCAGAGCCTTCTGTTCTCCAGGCTGAATAACCCCAACTCTCTCAGCCTTTCTTCATAGGAGAGGTGTTCCATCTCCCTGAGCATTTTCGTGGCCCTCCTCTGGACCCACTCCAACAGGTCCATGTCTTTCCTGTGCTGAGGGCTACAGAGCTGGACGCAGTACTGCAGGTGGGGTCTCACCAGAGCAGAGTAGAGGGGCAGAATTACCTCCCTCGACCTGCTGGCCATGCTTCTTTTGATGTAGCCCAGGATATGGTTGGCTTTCTGGGCTGCAAGCACACATTGCCGGGTCACGTTGACCTTCTCATCAACCAACGCCCCTAAGTCCTTCTCCTCAGGGCTGCTCTCAATCCATTCTCCTCCCAGCCTGTATTTGTGCTTGGGATTACCCCGACCCATGTGCAGGACCTTGCACTTGGCCTTGTTGAACTTCATGAGGTTTGTACGGGCCCACCTCTCAAGCCTGTCAAGGTCCCTCTGGATGGCATTCCTTCTCTCCATCTTGTCGACTGCACCACACAGCTTGGTGTCATCGCCAAACTTGCTGAGGGTGCACTCAGTCCCACTGTCCATGTCGCCGACAAAGATGTTAAACAGCGCCGGTCCCAATACCGACCCTTGAGGACCGCCACTCGTTACTGGTCTCCACTTGGGCATTGAGCCGTTGACCAGAACTCTTTGAGTGCGCCCATCCATCCAATTCCTTATCCACTGAGTGGTCCATCTGTCAAATCCATGTSTCTCCAATTTAGAGACAAGGATGTCGTGCGGGACAGTGTCAAACGCTTTGCACAAGTCCAGGTAGATGATGTCAGTTGCTCTTCCCTTGTCCACCAACACTGTAACCCCATCGTAGAAGGCAACCAAATTTGTTTAGGCATGATTTGCCTGTAGCGAAGCCATGCTGGCTGTTGCCAATCACCTCCTTATTTTCCATGTGCCTTAGCGTAGTTTCCAGGAGGATCTGTTCCATGATCTTGCSAGGCACAGAGGTGAGACTGACTGGCCCATAGTTCCCCGGGTCTTCCTTTTTTCCCTTTTAAAAATGGGGGTTATGTTTCCCCTTTTCCAGTCAGTGGGAACTTCACTGGACTGCCACGACTTCTCAAATATGATGGATAGTGGCTTAGCAACTTCATCTGCCAGTTCCCTCAAGACCCGCGGATGGATCTCATCGAGTCCCATGGACTTGTGCACCTTCAGGTTCCTTAGATGGTCTCGAACCTGATCTTCGCCTACAGTGGACAGCTCTTCATTCTCCCAGTCCCTGCCTTTGCCTTCTGCGGCTTGGGTGGTGAGGCTCGAGCACTTGCTGGTGAAGGCTGAGGCAAAAAAGTCATTGAGTACCTCCGCCTTCTCCATATCCCGGGTAACCAGGTCTCCCATTTCCTTCCAGAGAGGGCCCACATTTTCCCTAGTCTTCCTTTTGTCCCCGACGGACCTACAGAAGCTTTTCTTGACGTCCCTGGCCAGGGTTAATTCTATCAGGGCTTTGGCTTTCCTAACCTGATCCCTGGCCGCTCGGACAATTTCTCTGTATTCCTCCCAGGCTGCCTGTCCTTGCTTCCACCCTTGGTAGCGTTCCTTTTTGTGTTTGAGTGTGTCCAGGAGCTCCTTGTTCACCCATGCAGGCCTTTCCTCTTTGCTGGGATGCATTGCTCCCGAGCTTGGAGGAGGTGATCCTTGAATATTAATCAGCTTTCTCGGGCCCCTTTTCCCTCCCTAAGCCAACTGCATCTGAATATCCTTTTCTGTATGTTTTGATAGCATTTTCCTCTCTCACTAAGAAACAGTTTAGGTGATTATTTATACAAAACTTCCCATTTATATCCATAAGGCCTGACATTACTGTTTGCAAGTGCAGTGTGTTCTAGGAAGGGGTAATGAAACAATACAGCTGTGAAAGGGGAAATCCAGTCAAGCTTACAGAATTAATGTATTTTCAAAGGAATATAGTTAAGTGGGTGCAAAAAGCTGTGTGTGTGCATTCATACTTTGATTAATGAAACTGGTTTATTTTATTTTTGGGATTTAACATGAAAGACATGATGGACTGAAGATGCATTGAAATAGGCCCATATTAACTTGAAATAAGCATCCATGGATGGTTTTGTATCAACTGTGTAAGGGCAACATCACTCTATCCTTTTGCCTAATGCCACTGATGAGATGAAAAATGCTTACAGGTGACAGTGAGGGATTTTTCTGTTTTACAGATGAGTCTTGTGAGCAGCTCAGGTGTTTACGAATGATGGATTTACCCTTTGATAGCAGCTGAGAAAAAAGGACATGCTTAGGGAGAATTTTGGCCATGGAGTTATAGATATTTGGTAACCTTTGAAAAGCTTAAATGCAGAAACAGCAGCTGAGGATCATAGAAGCAATAGAATAGGCTGGTGGATTAGCACAAGTGCGGAGAAGTCTCACGGAGCAAGGGAATTGGGACAARCACGGAAGAGGAGAATTGTAAGGATTTCTGTGGCGGGGGGGAGAGGAACAGAGAAGCCCCAGAAGGAGAGCTCAGGGTAGTGCTGTGGCATTTGCTTGTAAAGAAGTGGGAAAAATAGCAGCAGGGAGGCTACCCTTCTTATTAGGAAAAACAACCCAGACAACCATTTAAAACATGTCACTTGCTATGCTAGCAGCTTGAGCATGGCAACAAATGCTTAGTCACCTTAAAAAGAACCCTGTGTAAGTATTTTATTGTAGAATGTCTTTAGTATTCTATATTTGTTTCCAGGAAATAATGGAAAATATTGTATATAATTTGGGAATTGTATCCAGTGTTTCTTCTGGGAGGCAGACTTTTTAAATGGCACTTGGAATTGTTCAACAGTAAAGCTTTTAGTTAAGACAAATGATATCTCTAAACCTGGACTACAAATAACCACTGCGATGTAGTCATGTTGTCTCAATTAATGAAAAAGACRGCATATTGACTGAGTCTCTGGCTTAAAGTGTTTCTACAGATTTGTGCTAGAAAATCTCCACACATTCCCTATGATTCCAGCTATTAAACTCAAATGCTTTAGGATACAACTAGGGCAATCTATGAACTTCAGTGGCTATCGCACAGGTCCCTCCAGAATAGCCTGGGCTGTCTGTGAAAGTGTCTGTGGTTCAGGAGAGCTACTGGCTGCCAGTTTGGGGTGGAAATCCAATGCTTTCTTCTATTATTCTTTACACTGTGTGTTAATCAAGCAGATGCTACATCCAGGCTGAATTCCTATATTTAACTGCTGCTTTAACTCTGTGGCAAAACAGTGATGCAAAAAGCAGCTGCTCTTCGGCTCCGTAGCTATGAACAGAAAACATCCCGCTCCCAGGCTCTCCGCAGCCCTCCTCGTTTTCAACACCCAGTTAGAAGCTTTGGTCTTAAGTGACAATCAAAGGTGGTTTAAACTTGCCTTACTTACTTTGCTTGGTCATGTACTTGGGTGCATACACAATCTGTTGCTTCCTCTCAGTGGAGGCTACACTAACAAAAAATAACATCCTCCTTTTCAAACCAGTTGGAGTCAATTGAAGGCACCTGCCTTTCATGCCTCATCTTCAGCAGCACTGAAGTTAGACTCTTAGTTACACATCTCTCAGATGTTATGTCAACAGTAGGGTCTGTGTACAGAGGGAGCCACCTATGAAATAAATTTTCACGAGAGAATTAGGCTTTGACAGCCTTACGAAGGCTGTCAAATAATATCAATTCGGTAACACTTTTCTTCAAAAAAAACCCCAAAAAACAACTTCTGTTCTCATCTTAAGACCTTGTCTAGTCTAAGGTCTCTGTAGCAGATAAGAGAAAACCAAATTAGTCCACTAGTGATTTCACTTTGCTAGTCTAATTTATATTGAAGCTGTTCAGTTACTAATAAGGTGGGTATATAAAAACCTTCTGAGGAGAAAAGCCACAGGGCATAGACTACTGAAGAAAAGAGCAGTGTTTTAAGAAAAATTGTGCTAAGAATACTTACAAGCACCATGCTGGCTGAGATGTTCAATACAGCTCTTTGTTACCTTGTATAGTATGTTTGTATGAGCAGTAACAGACTTTTCTGTTCTGTGGCGGCTTACTTGAAAAGTCAGCCTTTTGTAAGGTATATATTTACTACACTTACTGTTTTCTGTTGTAGGCAAAAATTTGACTTCCTAAAAATTGTTACTATACCGGGCAAATACTTTCTGAAAAAGTAATTCAGAGGAGAAAATTTACTGTGCAATGGAAAGGGTTTCATTTGATTATCTCTGTGTTATGCTGCTTAATGAAATCTGGGACATTCACAACTTTMTAATATAGCAAATTAAAAAGCAAAAATACAGCCAGGAAGTGACCTGTCTCTAGTTGTTCTTCCTGTCCAAACAGTTTATGCCCATACTGTACCACTGGGTTAGAGAGAGATGGGATGCTTCTGTGTATGCCTTTACTGTGTAAATATTTATATCCACCTACATAAACACACTTTTCATGTTTGCATCAGTGTTACACTCCTGATATCAAGGGAACTTATGACATGCCCACATATTTGTAGACTACTGAAGGTCTTCTGGAATTTGGTATATACTACAGTAAAATAAGGTCCAAATTTTGTCATGTGTCTCTCTCTAAGCACAGTCACAAACTTGACTGAACTGCACTGGTATAATAATTTGGAATGTGCCTCTGAATATAAGAAGTTGCTCTTGCCATCAACTTACCACTTCAATTATTTAAATGTTACATCTGCCTTGGGATCCTTTTCCACCTTTGCTACTAGCTGATTGCAATTCAAATATTTATATGCGGTACGTCTTTATGTAAATCATAGCATATACTGTCCTATCCATTACATGTATTTAGAAAGCATTTTAACTTCAGGCTTATAATTCTGAGAATGGTATGTTGGCTTGATTCCTACCACTGGCTCCACCAGGGAAAAGGGCCTTTGTCAGTGGTATTCAGCACGATTTGCCCTCTGGCAATGAAGGTAGACCGCCTACTAAAGTCTCTTTGATACGTGCCTATTGATTAGCAGAAATGTAAACATGATGTTGAGTAAGCTAAAAAATGTTTTTCAACAGATAATTCAAGTGTGTTAAACATTTAGAGTTTTTTTACTGACTGAGTTGTTTTTGTATTTAGAAACTGCATTACATGAACATCCCTATTTTTGCGAAAAGTAAGTTGTGCTTAATGCCATTGAAAAATCTGTACGCATTATATCTCTTGTGATGATGGACTGCTTCACATAAATGCTATTCATCTTAATGCCATAAAMAGAATTTCAATTTATAATTTGAATGATGCGTTAAACATAGAATTCAATTGTCTCTAAAATGTCAATATTTTACTGCTTGGAAGTTCCCCTCTCCCTACCTTGATTAATTTCAAAGCTGGCTGGGTGTATGCTTGTGTGCCCCCTTAGTCTGACCAAATTCCCCTTATAACCGATGGGACGTTTTTTATTAACTTCAACATGAGTTGGGTTAGTCCGTAACTTACAGATGTGGACCTGGAAAACCTGGATACTGCTTAGCAAAATCAATGTAATACCTCTGGGAGTGGCAGGATGGTGTAAATGTTATTTCTTAGCAGGATTAGGGTTCTTCATGTAGAAGAACAAAATAGTAAGTGGAAAAGTAAGGAGCCTACTAGGAATCTTAGAAGAGTATGAAAGAGTTTGAGGTCTGCAAGGTCAGGCAAGGTGTCTGGCTTCAGTATTTGACCTGGTATGCTGCTGATCTTATGTTTAACATCGATGAAGTAAATTAATTTTTCCACTTCAGACAGGCACCTGTAAAAGAGAGCGTGCCTGTGCTTTGGGATGCCTGTTACTGACACGTGGCAGTGTTTGGGATGATGTGGTATTTGTCAGGAAGACGCAGAAAGAGGAACTGTAGATTACTTAAGGAATAATTTTTCAGTAGCTTGGAGTGGAAGGGTCCACCCGGATCCTTGTGGCCTGTCCTCTGCAACTGCAGACACAATCTCATAGTAGTTAAGGTCCTTCTTTTGGCAAGCTGATGGCAGGTCTAGTCAGTTTGCTAAGGATGTATTGAATAGCTTTTGGTTTGTAGTAGTTTATCATCAGTCTTTCTTCATTGATTAAGAAGTTTATTTTCTGCCTCCTCCTTTTGGTGTTTGAAGAATCTAAAATTTACATGTATATCTCCAAAAATGTACATATACATTGAAGATAAAATGTACCCAAAACCACAAGTGCACAAACAGGTGCACTAAGGAAGATTCTTTTCTTTATCTTTTGTTTGGGCACTTGTGTGTATTTTAGGAAAATTACTTTTCATCGCTGCTTTTGCTCAGCTACCAGTAGGAACATAATGAGGTGAATTACACAAAGCAAACTGAGCAATTGCTTGTGCCCTCTATTCATTTATGAAGTACATATGTGGCTTCAAGGGCCTTAGCCTGAAAAACAAACAAAGCCCTTCTGGGATATTGCCAACCCAGGCATTCATAAATGGTATTCAGTCTGTCACTTTTGAGCCTTTAGGATTCAAGGTATTATTTCAAACTTTCTTCATCCATCCATGGGTGCTGGAAAGTTGTTTTGTGGTGTGTATGGAGATTCTCATATCCCTGTCTGAAGCCAGGATTTAAACTTCATGAAATGTTTCCTCACTCATCCCTCACCTTGTCCCCCCTCKTTTTGAAAATGATAATGAAATTTCAGATAAATCAGAATATTTGGCACTACTGTTGCTGCTTGATAATGTGTCATGAAAGTAGATGGTCACAGTGATGGGGTGGGAGGCTTTAAGCTTCTAGCTTGGTAAAGACTAAACTAAAGTGTTGTGCTCTGAGTTTTGCTAAAAGCACTAATTTTTTTTTTCCTGGAAATGTCAAAATGTTTTGCTTCAGGATGGGATGGATGCCTCAGAATAACAAAAGGCAGGGCAAGCTTGGGAAACGTTTGTTTCCCTTCCTGTAGGGCAGAAGCTTTGAATGCTGCAGGTGCAGGAGCTGGGATGGAAACCTGCTTCTGCTTTTACCTCAAGTGTAGGACTGCAAGTCTACAGGTCTACAAACGTGAGCCAGCAGTGTGAGTGCAGCTGCTAGGGCTAACTACCTCTCCACCCGTAAAAATACGCTCTTGGCCTCACAACATGAATTTGTTTTCATAATATCATTTTCCTTTTGCTCAAACTGAAATAAACTGCACCCTGAATCCAGGTTCCTTACTCATAAACTCATTTTCTTTTTTCCTCAAAACTTTCTATATGTGAAACCCTTGGATCCACTCCTCGCACACGCTCGTGRTGGGTTTGAGGATCTCAGCCGCTGATTGTGTTTTTGTTTCTTTAGTCCAGCCACAGCTCTGCTGGTATTACCAAGACTGTGTGTGATGGGATATTTGGTATTTTGCTCTAAGGTAAACAGCTTCTGGCTATGCAATAGGAATATTTGATCAGTTTGGGGAGAACATGATCCCACCCCTGTGTCTAGAGTATAAGCTAATTTCATTTACTCGGATGCCCTGCTGTTCACTGGAAGTTTAACCAGAGAGTTGGGCACATCATCACTGCCAAGTGCATGGAGATCTGCCCAGATTCTTTGCAGCGTTAAATATCCACTCCCTGATTGTGAGTTTGGCTCAGCCTTATCACCAGTGAGGAACACAGCAACTTGGGGACATATAACCCAGCTGGGGACCCATGAGAGGTCAGCACGTGATAGCTGGGGAGAGGCTGGAACAACACATGTGGTATTTATACACAAGGCATGCCCCGAAACACCCCTGCTGCCTTGAATTTGGCATTTTTGGCAGTGCAGGAGTTGAATTTGTTGGGTCTTTGTCAGCTGAGAGCTCTCCTGGGCAGTTTTCACCTTGCCAGGGCTGGCTGCTTGTGATCTTTTTGTCAGTGTAAATTTGACCCGTTACCGGCTACAAGCTCATTTCTTTTGCAGCCTGTAGGTAAAGTGCAGTAGAAAAGGTCCCTCCTGACTAGTGATTTGGCTGCAAGCTCACAGGGCTGGCTGGCAGTGGGAAATGGGACTTGGTGCCGTGTTTGTGCTGGAAATTTTTTCACATGGTTTATGGTAGCAGTTGTTGCTGGAGAGAGCCTGTCAGCCAAACTCGGCAGCCTATGCTCAGTGCTGCAACTTCCATGACTCATTTCAAAACCTGAGTTATTGATGATTATTCTTTAAAACCCAGCTCATGAAAGATGACTTCTGTGTGAGTTTCGCCTTTCATTTTCAGAACACACATATTTGGCCAAGTAAACTCTTAAGGAATCAGAAATCAGACACCACCACTCCCCAAAGCCTATACCTAAAATTTTAAATTCATGTTTGAATTCACATTTTTGGGTGGGATTGAGGATTGGTAAAGCTAAGTTTTGCCAGAATGACAAACACGAGGCATAGTTGTAGTTACTAAGCAAATTGCGTGTGCACAAACGGGAAGACATTGGGCCCAAATTGGTTTTCATTTTTAGAAACTGCCTGCTGGCCAAGCCCTGGGAGATTTTCCTATTGCTGGTGGCAGAGGTAAATCTGTTGCCCTTTCCATAGACAGCAACTAGAAACAACAAACTTAGAGGAGCCGAGAATGCGGGGCAAGGGAAAGGGAAGCTGAAATGCTGATRCCAAGTTATTTCTCAACAATGGAGCCAGCATGTTCGTATCTAGCCATATCACTGAAGGGTGCACAGGCATCTATCATATACCAAAATATCACAAATAACAAAATATCACAACCAACACAGGATTAGAATTCAGTCCCAGTTCATTTACTGGATAACCAGCTAAAAACTCGAAGACTGGGACGTAGTTTTAATTATACTTACTTTTACAGGTTTCCAAAGTTCTGCTGAATCTCTTTTCTTGTACTGAAGAGAGGTTCAGAGAAGAGTGGTTCTCTCCCACAAACTGTTCCAGCATATTAAAACGGCAAAGTCTGGCTTCTCTCCTTAGAAGCCTTCTAAGTTGGAGTGTGACGTTGTTCTCATGGGTGCTGTCGTTTGGCCAGCTGGAAGACTACCATATCCTGTTGTATGCTACTTGCTGAGAGTGAAAAAGGAGAACAGCAATGGAGGGGGTAGTTGTCATAGTTATCAGATTAATTCTGTCTTCATTTGCAAGTTTAAACAAGTTATGTTGAATGCATATTGGAACCTGGATTAAAAATATAGTACACATGTATTTTACTGCATTTAACTGGTTTCAGGTGCCATTTTGCTTGTCCATAAAAATGCCCCTTTCTTTCCCCACAAGCGAGTTCCACATTTGTGTCAGGACTTTCGATAACTTACTTGTTTGCCTCGGTGCAAAAATTATTACATGGCCTTGAATTCTTGTTAGCACTGGGCATCCAGCACATCCAAGAAAGAAAGAGTTGGATCTGTTTCTTCTTAGGCAGGATCAACAGATTTGTTTATTAAATTCCAACCTGTTACTCCCATGGAAATCAGTGGAAAGCTTTCTGGATGGCACAGGTTGTTGCTTGAGCATAACTGGTCCTGCCAAACCTTGTTGACGATACACAGGAGGGAAGGAAGGAAGGAACCTCACTAGGCTCTCAGTGTATATTTAGGCTGTGAACTAACATCCTGCTCCCAATGCATCTGTGCGGCTGGAAGAAGCGACTGCCAGAAAACTGTCCTTAATTGCTTTTCACCCTCTCAAATCTGCAGGTGGAAATACCCATGGTCACGTTCCCTGCCCTGCTTTCACTCACGTTGAGCTTAGCTGGTTTAAAGAGGCTAGTTGGTGGGCATTTGTCACGTTGGCTTGGTTTCCTTGGGGAGGAGAGGGTGTGATCCCACAAGCAGCTCTGCTGGCACGTTTGAAGGAGCGAGTCCCTTGGATGGAGAAGAGTGACGTGCAGGGTGGTGACCCGTGTCCTCCTGCCATTGCAGTTGTGCCTCGGTCGGAGTTTGCCTCCCCCCAGTCCTCCCCTGCATYGGGAGGAGTGATGTGCAGTGCCACGGGTAGCTGTGAAAGCTGAACACCCCGGGGTGGGGTTTAAGCCCCGCCACATTTTGAGTGCAGTCCCTGGGGAAGTGGCTCTTTATTGCTGGTTGAGCATGTTTGATGGGGAGTTTTGCCGAGTAAAAACTGGAGCTCCAGGAGTGTTGTGTTTACTGTCACCTTTAGTGCAAGCAACACCTCTAAATTAGATTTGCTGTTATTGCATGTGTCGGTTCTGGAAAATCAAATTATTTGGTGTGTTTGTTTTTACAGCTCAAGGATAAATCTCACTTCTAGCATAAGCAGGTATAATTTCATTGAAGTAAATGCAGTTGTACTTCTGTCTGAATTCTTGGATTTGGCCGTAAATCTTTGCTGCCTTTTAAAGAGACTTTCTTTCTCTGTTGCATTCAGTTCAGAGTCATGCTGTGAAAGCTTTGCACTAGTTTTGGAAAATTGGGAGGGGAAGACTCCCTGTGCACTTCAGCTTTCCCCAAAAGATTGCTTCTGTCACAGCAGATTAATCTTGGAAGTTTACAGGCTAGAAACACAATGCGTAGCAGTGAAGATTTGTTAAAGGGGGAGGAGAGGTGCCTCTTCTGCGGGTCAGAGCGTGGGGAGCACACAAATGGTAAAAGCGATGGTAAAGGAGGAAAAGACACACCCCTGATGGAGCGGTGCCTTCCAGGGAGAAGCACCCACTCGCTCACAGCTGGAGCCGGCGAACACAGCGTGCACAGTCCGTGAGGAGAGTGGGAGCTGACATGATGTGCTTCAACTCGATGCAAAATGAATGAGCTGCTGTTCTCGGGGGTATTCGGCCCCCGTCGTTGAAGTACAAGTACACGRCTGCATCAAGTGCACTTTGCATCATCTGATGCATAGATACACACTAACGGAGGCAGGACCAGGCAGAGCGTTGAGTTGGGTGTTTGTCTATGACGTGCTTGGCATTAAATTCCTGTTTGCTGCAACAAAAAGGTAAGAAACTTAAAAAGTGACAAGAAAAAAACCTCAGCCTCCCCCCCAGACAACAGTCTCATGTTAGGAGTAGCCTTTGTCTGGAGCTGTGTTTTCAAAGCTATGGTCCATTAGTCTAAAGCTTCTGTGTGGATGCCTGCAAGGCAAATTACAGCTCCTAGTGTGACAAAGGCAAGTCAGATTTCTTTTCTCCAAGAGCTGACACTTAACAACCTTCTGGAGAGCACTGTAGCAGAAATGCTGGACTGTGTGCTGAGCGGTAAGTATTTGATTCTGTTCTCCCTTTCCTTTATCCCTTCAGATGTTGCTCATTTGAGCAGTCAGCTAACTAATGGATCTTGATCATTAATAGGTTTGGGGGTCTGTGTTCAGCTCAGAATTACATGTTCCTACCCTGGCTGCGGTTACTGGCTGCATATTGACCAGCCTGATTTGTAGAGGATGATCATAATTTGTTTTTACTGGTAATGCTGTGTTAATGGATGAAAAGATGCTGTAGATAAGAACAGCAGAAACCTCATGTACTGAAGAGAAGAAACCTCCCTGTGTTTTCCCCCAAACATACAGTGCCTGTATAATTATTTATGTGTAATTCCCAGCTAACTTCTAGCTAGCTAGTCTGGGCTTTCTTCTTTCAGCCCATAATTGACAATGGAGATTGTGCAATTTGAAATGTTTGTAGAGCTCCAAAAGAAGTAAACATGTTTAAAGACAGAAGAAGTGTTACACCATGTGTGGGGATACATGCATGTAAAGATACTGAAGTGAAAAGGTTAATGGCTCTTCTGACAGAAGAGGAAACTTCATGATTTAAATGTAATATAGAGAGGTCTCTGCGCTTGCTTAATCCTATCTGCATTCATAAAGAATTTGCAGTGGGAGAAATTTCATTGATTTSTTAATTGATATATAGCTTTGAATCCTCATTATGTTGGGTGCGGGGGGGGGGAAGAAAGACAAGCACATTTATCTTTTTCTTTAAACTCAGCAGCTTCACTCTTAAATTAGGTTTCTTGCATGTTACGGAACCTCATTGCTCTCCCCTGTTCTGTGCAGTAATTTTTGCTTTCATAAAGGATACCAAACATTGCTGAGTCTTGATCTCTATCAGGGAAATATATGAAGTGTTTCATCTCTTAAAACTCTGGCTTTAATTATGTTTTTGTAGCTGTTGCCTTGCAGTTAATATAATTATAACAACTTCTGAGTGAGGAAAAGGATATTATTTAGCCCTGGAGCATTTCTCAGTAAAGATTGGCTTATTTATTTTCATAAGGAGTTGAAAGAGAGAAAGAGGAGTGGGATTTTATTATGTAATAGTAGTTAGAATATTTTTTTATAACATACAGATTAGTTTTCCCTTCTACAACAGTGGGTGCATATAAATAGATAAAATAACCCTATCTATGAAGATATTTTAAACACTGATCAGTTGGAATACAGATGAGGATCAAACAAACTGTATATTAGTATTTTAGATAATTAAGGTTTGTATTGAATGTCCGTGTTTCTTGTATTGTTACAGTCTGTTGAGTATCCTGTTGGGCAAGGCTTTCTGGTTCGGCGTTCAGAGTTTCCTGTGTTTCGTGACATGAAGTAAAACTCTGCTACTGTGGACAAAATTCTGATCTAAATGATGCTAGAGTGCTAGTATTGACTCAACTGTTCTGCATAGCCTTAACTTGTGTTAGAGTGCAGACTTTGCTCCAGTGTAGTTTGCGATAGGCCGAGATGTCTTTATTCTCTGGGTGAAGTTAATCCAGGTCAAAACCTGAAATTTAACAATTCTAAAGCAAGGAATATCAAGTCATTAAGAGGTGTTCAATTTCATTTCCTCCTATTAGAAAATAACTGGCACGTGCCTGAATTTGGTTTGGTACCTGCCAGAGAAAACATATTTTGTTGTTGTTGTTGTATTTTGATGTGCTATTAAAGTGTTCTCTGTGTGTTTTAAGAAGTTTCCAAATTGATGTGCTGGAATATCTTTATGGCGAATTTAATAATTCTTCAAAAAAATAAAACAGAAGACCTCATACCAAACTGATCCATCTAAAATGGTGGTCTGGTGATTTGGGGAGACGTGGCCTGCTGTTCAAATTTCTTTTCATACTGCCAGAAACGTGTTTATTTTCCCTAACAAGCCAAACGTAACATTTCCTAAGGAGAGGGAAAGCAATGGTCGGCAGTGGGTTATGAAAGACACCCCTAGCTTACATCAGGAGAGAAGGTGTCTGGGGTGGCCATTTGCTGCAGGGAGCTGTAAGTGCACCCACTCTTTCATCTCAGTTCTTCAGTCACTGTGATTTAGTGTGTGCAGATGAGGGGAAACCCTGAWGAAACAGTAAAGTGACCTGAGGCTGCGTATTTTTGGAGTGGACTTGAGGAATAACAAGTAACCAGCTTGCCTGTCAGATACCAATGTGATGTCTAGCACCCAAACTATCAGTGGGACTTACTGATTCAGAGCCTCTGGTCTTAGGAGTACAATTCAGTCTTTACAAAATGTGAATTCATATGATGTGTCAGGCTGCCTCATATTTTCTTCTTATTTTAAAAATAGAATATGATTAGGTTATAGTAGTCTTCATAATATATGATTAGCAACAGAAGACTAGCTGAGCAGTAAGTATTTAAGCCATCAATATTTAAGCAGAAATCTTTGCTACCAGTGGAGAATTGCTTAAAAATTGAYGGCACAATCTGGCCCACAGTGAGCAGGGGATTTCCGCAGAAAGTGTTAGTTGTATTTCTACTCAGTCTCCATCCTGGGTCTGATGGACTAGGTAGTCCAAGAAGGACTTGGGGGTACTGGTGGACGAAAAGCTGGACATGAGCCAGCAATGTGTGCTCGCAGCCCAGAAGGCCAACCCTATCCTGGCCTGCATCAAAAGCAGCGTGGCCAGCAGGTCGAGGGAGGTGATTCTGCTCCACTACTCTGCTCTGCTGAGACTCCACCTGCAGTACTGCATCCAGCTCCGGAGCCCTCAGCACAAGAAAGACATGGACCTGTTGGAGTGGGTCCAGAGGAGGGCCACGAAAATGCTCGGGGGGATGGAAYGCCTCTCCTATGAGGAAAGGCTGAGAGAGTTGGGGTTATTCAGCCTGGAGAASAGAAGGCTCCACGGAGACCTTATTACAGCCTTTCAGTACTTAAAGGGGGCTTATAAGAAAGACGGCGGCAGACTTTTTAGCAGGGCCTGTTGTGACAGGACAAGGGGGAATGGTTTTAAACTAAAAGAGAGTAGATTTAGACTAGATATAAGGAAGACATTTTTTACAATGATGGTGGTGAAACACTGGAACAGGTTGCCCAGAGAAGTGGTAGATGCCCCATCTCTGGAACGTTCAAGGTCGGGCTGGATGGGGCTCTGAGCAACCTGATCTGGTTGATGATGTCCCTGCCCATGGCAGGGGGCTTGGACTAGAGGACCTTTAAAGGTCCCTTCCAACCCAAACTATTCTGATTCTGTGATACTTGTTGGAAGACAAAAGGCTTAAGGACTATTTAAAAAAAAAAAAAAAGAAGTTAAAAAACTACCAAATCCTTAGAAAAATTATAAACCACAGCCATTTTCCTTTCTATATTTCTCTAATAGCATAGATAAGTGAAGGACATAATCATTCTCTAAGCAAGAGAGACTTCCAAATGCACAGAAATGAAGGTTGTTTTCTTTATTTGTTCATGTTATGTTGTTTAGGGGAAATATATTTTACATAAACATTTTGCTGCATTAAGTGCTACTAGACTTCATAATTACAAATTAGAAAACCAGAGTAGGGCCTCTTCTGTGCCTCAGAGGATATGCTTGGGCAAGTACTTATAACTGTAAATAAAGATGAAAGGCTCGTGCCATGCATCATTATTTTTAATCAAGTAAAATGTGTTTTACTCCACTAAAACTCTTCAGTAATTGAAAGCAAAGGCATTTCAGATGGTCGTTATCTCTTAGGAGGAGAGATGGCCAGGGCTGCTGATGTGTGTAGTGCCACATGAAAATGTTTTAAGGACTCTGGAGGTTGGAGGGCAGACCTCTGTACTTTCTCAGGGTGTAGGTGACACATGGTAGCCTTATTTTTTTTCTGATCTGCTCAAAAAAGACAACTGGGGAAGTTACAGTCAGCCAGACTCCAGGGTAAGCTACAGGAATGAAGAGGTGTGAAGTGTTAACCTCTTCACCTTGTTAGCTAGATGCGTCAGTCACAGAAATGATTAGGCTGTAGACTTAAATTCACTCTGCCAGGTACAGGGGGTAGACTCCTAATGCTCTCCCAGGCTCATGTGCAGTGCAGTGCCCCACTAAAACATTAGCCGAGCATGGGAGCATCACCTTGATCCTTAAATACCTTATCAGAGACGCCAACAAGAACAAAACCTGTTGCGTTCGTTGGTATGGTTTGCTCTCCATCACATTGCAGTCTTACAGTGGCCCTTGTTGAAGTAGAAGACACAACAGTAGCAACCATGGAGTATTTGGAGTCCAGGACGCCTGTCCTGGTCACGGGGCTGGATGGGCATGTGGGGCATCTGAGCTGCCGGGTTCTCGGGCATGTCGTTTCACCCGTGCCCACCTCCTTCTGCCCACTGCTGAGACAGGCCCGTAGGCTGGTTGCCTGCATAAGCATAGTGTCACCATGTCCATCTGCACAGCACATCTCCGTCCTGTGGTTTGAGGCATTTCTGTTACAGAGTCAGAGGAAAAAAGTTACCCTGACTGCAGCAGGTCACCTACACCAGCCTCCTGTCTAAAACTGGGCAGGGTTCAGGATTACCTCAGGGCTGTTCCTGGTTGATATTTTAAACATCCCCAAGGACAGAGATTGCACGGCCTCTTGGAGTACCTCTCTGAGGACTCACCGCTCTCTTGGCAAAGAAACTTGGGTTTGCTCTGTTTTTTAAGCCCTCCCATGAGCAAGTGAGAGACATTAATTAGATCCTCCCCCCATTACCTCATTTCCAAGCTAAACAAGCCCACCTCATCTACAGGCTAAACAAGCACGGTTCATCTAGCCATGGTGCAGGTGAAACCTCCATTACCCTTCAGCTTGTGGAGTGKGCATTGTATATCAACGATCAGCCTCCAGGATGCAACTTGCATCAGTCACTGATGTACAAAACCTGGACCTGGAAGGAGAAATTGTCTCATACTCAATCAGTCATGTATTGTGAAGACCTGTCCCACAGGACGCTGCCCCATCAGTTACACCACTCTCTGCAACTGTCTTGTCTCCGCTGCATCCCTGGGCTGGGTACGACCCGCTGCGAGAGGAGTAGGGGGGAAAGGGGATGGTCAGGGACTCAGGCACCCTCGGCAGTACCATAATGCGCTGCCTCCAAAGGCACTAATTGGAAAACAACCTGGAATAAATGGGCCTGGCGGAAGTGGTGGGGAGGAGGAGACTGTCACCCCCTTCCTGGGGCGGCAGTGTCCCCTGGGGGCTCGCTCTAGGAGGGGGGCTCCTTTCTCATGCCTCTGCAGGCTGGAAGGTCGCAGGTGGTTCCTTGGAGGTCTTGGTCTTTTCCTCTCAGAGATGAATCTCAAGGCCTGTGTAGCCGCCCTGACACAGTTTCCTAGGTACCATCTTCCCACATTATTGGCAGGCTCTGGCTTGACCCCTTTTAACTCAGTCAGCTTGGAAAAAGATGTGTAGAGCACCATACCGAAGCACTTGCACAGCTACTCTTGCAGCGTTTCTGGCACTTAGAGCCATCAGCAAAATCTGCCATTTGAACTGAAACTTTCCATGTTTGCTTTTTAGCCTTGGGGTGAATTTTTTTAAATTTCTTTCAAGTTTAAAGGTAAATCATTCAACCATATTCGAGCTACCAGAATGCGAAGAGAATACAGGMAAATAGTCTTTTGTGTGTGAAAATAATTCATAAATTACAAGACACTCTATGAGGAGATATTTGGTAAATTGGAAAGCTGTAACTGGTTAGAAGCAGGATACAGCCCCCCTTGATTCACATGTATGCCACGGCATGGGAGTCCCCCAGCCGGAGCCCCGCTCGGTCCTCGCGGCTCAGGGGAGTCCAGCAGCCCAACTGTTTGTATTTTTCTCTCACCTTCCTGAATTTCGTCCTGTGCTTTTTCTTTGTCTCTGCTTGTAGCTACAATGGTGATTGTTCTGTACAATTGTATTTTGCATAACAGTAAGGGAATTAACAGATCTCCCTTTAAGAGTTTGCACCAGCAGGTCATGTTTTGCATCTCATTGTACCGTGTTCAAAATCTGCTAAATCCAAGACATTTCTTTTTCCTTTTTTCTTCCGCCTAGTACATAGTGTCTAAATTGCTGGAAGGTTTTTCCAATATAAAGCTTTGTTCTGACAGGTAATCCCTGTTTGTCCACTTCATATAGAGACAGTGATTAATGCATGAAGAAAATTATATATATTTTGCTTCTCATACTACTTAGAAACATTGACTGTATTTTCCAGGAAAGTAAAAATGATACTACTTTTTCAATTATGATTTTCAAATTGGCACTGAAATACAGAATCAAGGGCCGTTTAGGCTTGAAAAACTTCCGGTATTTGCAATACTGAGATCTAATTTTAACCTCTTAATTTACAAAATGTTAGCATTATGCATGGTGAAGTCCTTGCGGATTCTGCAAGGCCCAGTAGAAAGCCCGTTCCTAGCTGAAGCAAAGGAATGAGTGGGGCTTTGGTTGGGGAAATCCACAGAGGTCACCACTGGATATTGAAAAGGGGAAACTTCCAGTTCACTKTGTGAAGTGGAGCAGAGCGCCCTATGTTTCTTCTTCTTTATGATGAGGCTAAGTCTCACACTTCCATTGTAAAATTTTTGGGAATGTCCATTACATTTGTAAATGCGGATCTTCTTTCCAACTTGGCTGCTTTCATGGAATCATAGAACAGCCCAGGTTGGAAGGAACATCAAAAGACCATCTGATCCAACTTTGCATAAGAAAGGGAGCCTAGATGAGATTGTCTAGCACCCTGTCCAGTCACATCTTGAAATCCTCCTGTGATGGGGATTCTATCACATCCATGCAGAGGTTGTTCCAGTGAATGATTGTTCTTCACAAGGAGCCACACAAGGGGCAACGGGTACAAGTTGCACCAGAAGAGGTTTCATCTTGACATAAGAAAGACATTAAATCTCTAGCTATGTACATATGCATCCATGTGTGACTTGCACTCCCATGTTGGATGGATGCATTAGCTAACCATATGCATGTTTAGTTAAAACCTGGCTTAGAAAACCTGTGTTTATTCCAGATCTACTCACTAAGCCATTTCTAAGTAACAGATCAATCCCTGTAAGCTTTGTAAGCTTGCTAAAGTGAGATGTCAAATGAGAATTGGATCCCTTCCCTTCAGTCTACTCTGTCTTTAATCCTGCCCTTATTACTTGAGACGGGGTGATTTTTCCACTCCACTACTTTTTTCTCAGAGTCAGTTACAAACAGGATGATGTAGGGTTCCACTTTTTTGTGCACAGTGCAGGAACCTTGCTGGGATGCTCACTGGAGATGAGCCCTTCTTAAAAGAGGGGAGTTGTGAGATGCATGCGGGAGGCAGGGGCGGGAGAGCAGGACTAAGCAGCTCTTKTCTGGAGAATGGTTATTATCCCTGTAGAGACACTATACACTGCATAAAGTGGTGTCCTGTTTTTAAGGAGGGGTGGGGAGAAGCAGGCAGCAACCCACCTCATTCCCCAGCACAGCTAACCCCTTGTGGTAATGTCACGGGAAAGCACGTGCTTTCTTCACCCGGCAGCTCCAGAAGCGCGCCTGTACCCCTGAACTCGCACTGCTGGTGTTCTGTGGTGGCTGGCGTGACCTAGAAAGCAGCCAGCTGTGGTGGGGGCCGGGGACTGGCAGCGAGCCCTCCCCGGGGCTCAGGCAGGGAGCAGGGCCGGCAGAGCAGCTCTGCGGGAAGGGGGAGAAGGGCAGCCCCCAGCCAGGGAAGCTTGTGCCTCTCCTGCCTGCCTTCGCCTTTGGGAAAGGGGGGTTCGTTAAGTCGTACCGAGAGTTAGTGGTTGCTGAAGTGCTTCAGAAATGAAGGTGTGTAGTGGTTTTATACGTCCTGGCTTCCGCTCAGTGCTCATGTGAGGTTGTTACTCAGGCTGTCACTTCTTCAGGGTGCAACTTGCAGAGGAGCCCAAGTGACCTTGGGGCGTGAGCTTTTGGAAAAGGCATTAAAAAAACTCACAGCGATCTTTCCACTCTTTCAATTTAAACAACGTAAGGTTTCCACAGCCTGAAGAATTATTCTTGTTTGTTTTGTCAGTGTCTGCTTTAAATAGTGTTATTTTGGAAGAAGGAATGTTCATGCACTTTGTATGTCTATTTATGCTTTCTGTATACCACTTCCCGGACTTGTGCGTGGTATTTTAAGCTTGATTACCTCCCAGTGTTGATATGTCTGCGCTGCCTCTCTAAATTCACCTGATGCCTGTTGGCTTCATTGCATGTTTCCAAATATACAAACTTCAGAGCAACAGGATTCAACCAAAGTAAGTGTAGAAATAGTGGCAGTATACTTAGATACACTGTGCTGCAAACAAACAGCGAACGTTAAATGTACAGCACTTCTTTCAGCTACTCTGTCTCATCATAGGCTGGAGCTCCATCTGCGTGAGTGCTTTCTAACTTGCTCTTTCTGTTTCTTCATGCTTCCCTGGATTCAGAGAGAGGTAAATGATTTTTGTTTTTCTGTTATTCTGTGTGTTTATCCTGCCGGCATGCACCAAACAATGCTTGTATTGGTTTGCTTGTATCAGTAAACAGAAGCTAAACTTCAGTGAGTAAATTCATATCTCTCTCTCACCTTTTCACCTTGCTATTAACGGTATTTGTCAAGTTGAATTGCCTGCTGGGTTTTTTTTTCCAGGTCCCAAACCGTCAAGTACTAGAATGGTTTAAAATCATGCAATGCATTGGGTTTTAATATTTGCTTCTAGCATTTTGAGTTTAAAATGTAAACGTTGTTGTTTTCTGTAATCTGAAGTGCAGGAAAGTGGTATTAAAATCCCACCTTTTATTTAAAAAAAAAATTAAAAAACAGGATGCTAAGAGTAGGGGATTTAAGAGCTAAGTTTGGCAAGAGTTGGAAGCATCGATGTTTATTTCCTATTTTTGGTATTTGTTTTGGATCCAGCTGGGTTGGTCACTTGTCTTTTGAGTTCGAAGAAAAGTTGTCCCCAGCATGTTTAATTTGTTTGGATGTACAAAGGGATTGTTTGGGATTCTCTACAATGCTTCCCGTTTCATGGAAGCGCAGACAGTAAGGCTTTGTAGTCAGGTGCTTTGCGGCACAAGGGCTGCAGCCGCTCCAAAGGCTCTTACTGGTAGAATTGCATCCCTCAGATGAGATTTGGGGTTTGTTTGCTCTTCTAAATTGCAAGGACTTGATACTGGGACTGGGCGGAAGGAATGTGGTTTAGAGATGCGGACCGTTCCTTGCGTTTGCTTTGTGGAATATAATGAGAATGGTTTCCAGGCTTGACTGGTTTTTAATCAATTCTTTAGGCGGCATTGGCCTAGGGAAATGTTTGAACTTTCTTGATTATGGCTTTGCAATCTAATGTAGATTTCATGCATGTGGGAAGTGATGATCCTCCCAGACTAACACTGGCAAAAGTGTGCTGCAAGCAGATTCGTGGGTAGTGTCTGTGCGCGATTGCTGCGTTCTCTGTCTGAATAATAAAGAACAAAGGAGAACTAGTAAGCATTGCTTATAAAACAAATCACACTGGAGAGATTAACTGTTCTAGTGTAGTCTGCTGTCATATTCAGTTAAATCTGTAGTAGTGCTTTGAGCATCTCAACTTGATGTATTTCTGTATTAAATCTTTAGATATTCCTTATTAAACAAAGGCCCACGTCTTCCAATTAGATCTGAAACATAGAAGCATTGTCAAGCATGCAGAACTGTGGCCATGATAAGACATCAAAGAAAAACTAAATACTAATTTGTCAAAATCAGATTTACAAGATCTGCTGTTCAGAGGTTCACAGGCATAATAACACATTCATCTGTTTTAAGGAAGTTCAGCATTCATCAGAAATGCTAGACTGGCCATCCTGGGGAGTTAAACCACCACTTTGCGATGCTACAAAGGAGAAGCAGCAGCTACAACAGCCTTGACAACCTATGTAATTTGTGTGCCCCTACCTTGAAAACTATGCTGCACGGGGTAGGAAGGCCCATGCATGTTTCATAAATGTTGTGAAGGAATTAAGCAAAAAAAAAAAATTTCACCATTAGAAATTTGCAGCAATAAAGGCAGTGGTCAGTGATTTTCATAGGATCTGTCCCTGAAGTTCTGTCTTCCTTTAAGTTCATTTAAAAAACAAGCTGAGGTCTAAGCTGCTGCTTGACTTTTCAACTTGCTGTATCAGTCTAGCAGTTGGTGAGCATCAGTAAGCCCCATCTGCTCCCGAGCACCAGGTGGATGTGGCATACTGTTAGCTGGGCCCTCCTCGTGCTGCCGGCGCTACAAGAGCACAGAGTCTCCAGGGCAGTCTTGGTGGTGACCACRGCACATGTGATAGACTGTCCTCCTTGCCCTGACAGTAGTACTTCAGCCATGCGATCATGAGGTGAGGTTGGGAAGGAGGACCAGCATGGAATGTAAATCTTAGCTGTACAGTCTGTACCGTTGTCACTATGTTAACACAGCTCATGGATCTGGAGAGCTTAGAGACTGAGTCGCGCTTTGACATGACTCCATCTATGTAAATCTGTGGCCCTTTGCAGGGGTGGAATATAGCCCTTGGTAGTAGAAAGGGAAATGATTTGTAACATCTCAGAGCCATCTTTCTGACTAGGGAGGCAGTGGTGGCAAGGCTGATGGGAGTCCTGTCCCCTCCCCTGCCAGAGGAGGTGGTGGGCAGTGTTGAGACGTGGGAAAGCCGATCGGCTTCTGCGGCTTCATGAGGATCAGTCTGCAGGAAGGAAATTGGAGTGAAAGTCATGCAAATGCTTTTCAGGCTTGGAAGCGCTGGGCTCAGAAGGGCTGAGCTGGGTATTGGACGTATCAGCTCTGTGAGGGTTTTAACAAATTTTGGAAGCACGCAGAACTGTGGCCTTGATAAGACATCAAAGAAAAACTGGCAGGCTGTGTGTTCTAGGGCTGCCAGATTAAAGCCTCCGAGTGTCGCACAAAGTAGCCGTAGCTCCTCCTTGAGAGTTAGCAAGTGACGTTATCGAGGGATGATGCAAACAGCCTTTCAGCAGGGGATAATTTGCCCTACAAACTTTATGCATGAATTAGAAAAACAAGCTACTCTGTGTCAATGCCAGACCATTTGAGGAGAATTTAATAAATGCAGAACTGATGTTTTGCTGCAAGGAAACCCATTTTCAAGTTGTGTGAGAACTGAAATAAGCAAAGTCCCCCAAAAGTCTCTGCTTGGGAGGGCATCTTAACTACTTGGATCAAAAATTAATGACCAGGGTAATGTAGTGGTGGCCAAATCTGCCATTCTGGGTTGTAGCTGGGGAGCAGCCAAAGAGGTGCAGGAGCATTGTGAGGTGCAGTGCTTGGAGCGAAGAAAAACTGCAAGGCTTTTGTATGTTTTTAGGATTGCCAGGAACTGTCAGAAACGTAGGGAAAATTCATTCTCTCCCACATCTCTTTCAACTCTAATCACTGAGGAGAGAGGAGTACATGTAGTTAAATGCAGAGTGACTATCTGGGAGAAATGGGAAGGAGAAGACTCGTGGGACTAGTTATTTTTCTTCCTCCTCCTGCAAGATTTGATTCCAAAGCGGTTGGTATAGTCACCGGAGAAGGGGCTGTGGGTTTCCTTTGGAGGGTGTGGCAGGGAAGCAGTGGTTTCATTCAGTGTCTGTCTGGTATCTGGTAGGTGAAATGGAAGTTGAAAGGTCCTCAGTAAATCTTTTACAAACAGATTTTGCAGCTTGTGTGAACCTCTCTAGTTCTGGTTTCTTATCTTTGGGTTTTTCTCCCTAACTTTGCAAACTCCTTGACGTGAGCCTAATAAAAAGACAAGTGAACTGAACAGAGTCCCAGACTTCATTTCAGCTCTAAATCAGTCCCCTTCCTTCTATGTGAAAGAGCAGTCTTGTTAAAAGATTTTAAATGTTAATCCAGATGATCTCTAATTTTTGTTATACATATTACTGCAGGATTTCTTGCACCTCATCTTTGTGATACTAGAATATCTATGTGTCATGGAAAAAACCCATCAGAGCATGGTCTTGTTGGTGTTATATTTATCCGCTTTTTTCTCATGTGTCTCCTCTCACTTGCCTTGCTCTTCTCCTTCTCTGCTCGTTTACTCTGCTCCCATGAACGTTCATGTCTCGCTGGTGAATACCAGCCTCCCGCCGGGTGCGTTCTGGCCCCGCTCTGCTGCTCTCCCCTTTTTTCTTCCTGCTTTCACAAATCGCTGGTCTGCTGTTTGCAGGAAAGCGAAGTGAAGCCTGAAGGGTAATGACTCAGGAGACGGTTTCCCCAGAGCCCAGCGGTGTGTGCTCTGTGACCCTGCAGTCGCAGGGGTCTGTACACCAGTACACAGAAATCAACAGTCATCTTCTGTAGGCTATTCTGGATGAATTTCAATCGATTTTAAGCCAAGCCCAGAGGATATAATTTTCTGGTTCAAGGATTCTTGTTACAATTTGTAATACATAAATCTGTAAAGCAATTTACATTTTCCTGCATGTGTATCATTTTAATATAGTTGTTTTAAATAGCGGCAATTTAATTTTGATTTATAAGAGTAAAAATTTTATTTCAGACTTCAAGCTAGGGTGTTAGGGTTTTTTAACCAAAAAAAAAAAAAAAAAAAGGATTAATGCAGTTCTACAGTCCTGTGAAGAAATAAGTTTATAGTGAGAAGATAATGGAGGATGTGCTGCTCTTTCAGGCTGTACTTAATTGGGATGTCTCCTAGGACTTTAGCCTAATAGTGGCAAATGGCTATGACTGCTACTCAAACAGGACAGCATTAGCATAAATTGCATTAATGTGATTATATTCATCCAAGGTTGAGCAGCTAAGTGATGCTTAGCCAGGTGTTAAATAGGTATGTCTATCTAAGGTTTAGCCAATTACTGTAGACATTTGCCAATTAAAGAGGGTAAAAGAGCAAATAAAAATGAAATTCCTTTCTACTTAGTACCTTACATTGCCTTTGCAGTTCTCTAAATTGCTTTTTAAAATGTCTCTCTCTAGTCCTGTAGTGTTTCAAAATAAAGAAATTTCTGCTGAATTTTTAACTGTTCAGCAGAACCAGTCTTACCCACTTGTGCAGCAAAATAATTTTCTTACCTATTTTTCTGGTTTTCTAGCTTTTTTCCAGAGTACTGATTTATATCCAGTCCCTATAACTGGAAAGATACTAGTGGATCATGTAGTACACATGCAAATGATTAACAAAAAATTACCTACTATGCAGTACCCCTGCTCTATAATCCTGTATCAACAGAAGTGGCGCGCTTGTGTTACAAAGTTTTAAGAATATACAGATTTTTTCTTCAACGAGATACATTATTCTCCTACTAAACACCTTGCTGCCCTCCCCACTGACATGGAAGGGAATTTTACCAGGAGCTTCCCACAGATTTCATGTGCCCGCACACCCTATTGAGACAAAGACGACTCCAGCTGGATGAGATGTGATCTAGTAACCCTATGCTAGCTCTGTATCCAGCCATGGGCTTTGTAAAGGCTTTTGACTTTCTTTTTTGCCTTGTTTTCCCAGCAAGGTGTAAAGACAGGGGAATGGTAAGAAGAGGCATTTGCCCTTTTCCATAAATTTCTATTGCAAACACGTTATTCGGCACTTACTCATTATCAAAGGGGCCTGCTGCACATAAATCTCACTTAAATGTTAATCAGCTTCAAGTGAGTTGCAGTCGAAGGAAGGTGTACAGATGAAGCGACCCAGAAGCGATCTGAAGTGAAAGAAGAATCAGAGAGCAGTCTTCTGGCTTATTTGGTATTCAAGGCTTCGGACAAACAAGCAGCTGTGCCTTCTGGTCCTGTGTAGGGAAACACAAAACTTTTCCCAAGTTTTACTTTGTTATTGATGCTGCAGGGAGCAGATGCTCTGGAATCCCCAAAGCCATACCTTTCTTCTCAAAGAGGGAGCATGGAGCTTGGTTTTGTTTTCCCAATAGCTAGAAATGCCCGAAGCAAGGCTGCAGGGCTCCTGCTGGCATTGGAGGAGCAGACTGCCACCAGCCTCTACCACCATCTCCAGGTCCTGGCTACTGGGCTGCTGTGTAGGACCGCTCGTGCAAGTGCATGAAGTCTAGGTGACTTCATGAATTAATGAAATCAGTAGTATTGTTTGCACGCTGTTGGAAGAGAGAAGGATGGTTTGCGTGCTGATTTTGATTGATGATTTGAAAACAGATGGTGCTGGCAGGATTGCACGTGATGCAGTACCACAGGTTTTGAAGAACTCAGATTTCCTCCTCTGTCTCAGCAGATTTACAGATGCAGGTCCTGATGATCTAAAGTTTTATGCATATTCACAATCCATGCATGTAATTAGGCAATTTACTTTGTTCAAGCTGTTCACGTACTTAAAGTGAAAGACTGGTGTGTGAGTCTGAAACACCACTGCGAGGGTTTTATTAGCTCTCAGTAGTTGAAACTGATGTACTAGCTGGTGTTTCATTTTCTCCTGTAATTGTGCTATTCTGCCTTGTTTATGAATGTATACCATTACAAGCAGAAATATTTACAGAAGCTGCAGGACCAAGTGCCGGAGAGGCTCGACGGATGCATTATGTGCGCCACTGCAGTACTGAGCAGCGGCATGGCCCAGGTGCCCCCGGCAGCGCTGAGCCGAGGCATGGGCCAGGTGCCCCCGGCAGCGCCTTCCCGGCACCCATCAACACCCCCGTGGGCGGGAAGTGGCGTTTCTGGGACTTCTTCAAGGTGACTCAACATGAGTGGAATTTCACAGGACAAAGATGAGACATTTCTCTCAGCCTCAGGGGCTTTCCAGGCCACACAGGAGACTTGCTGCAAACAGTAGAGGCGTCAACGTTTCTTCAAGAAGAATCCCCGGTATCAGTACCGGCTGGGAGGTGAAGGGATTGAGAGCAGCCCTGCAGAGAAGGACTTGGGGGTACTGGTGGATGAAAAGCTGGACATGAGCGGACGGACAATGTGCACTCAGCCCAGAAGGCCAACCCTATCCTGGCCTGCATCAAAAGCAGCGTGGCCAGCAGGTCGAGGGAGGTGATTCTGCTCCTCTACTGTGCTCTGGTGAGACCCCACCTGGGGTACTGGGTCCAGCTCTGGAGCCTTCAGCACAGGAGAGACATGGACCTGTTGGAGCGGGTCCAGAGGAGGGCCACAAACATGATCAGGGGGATGGAATGCCTCTCCTATGAGGAAAGGCTGAGAGAGTTGGGGTTGTAGTGTGACCAGCAGGAGCAGGGAGGTGATCATGCCCCTGTACTCAGCACTGGTGAGGCCGCACCTCGAATACTGTGTTCAGTTTTGGGCCCCTCACTACAAGAAGGACATTGAGGTGCTGGAGCGTGTCCAGAGACGGGCAASGAGGCTGGTGAAGGGTCTAGAGAACAGGTCTTATGAGGAGCGGCTGAGGGAGCTGGGGTTGTTTAGCCTAGAGAAGAGGAGGCTGAGGGGAGACCTTATCGCTCTCTACAACTATCTGAAAGGAGGCTGTAGAGAGATGGGTGCTGGTCTCTTCTCCCAAGTAACAAGCGATAGGACGAGAGGAAATGGCCTCAAGTTGCGCCAGGGGAAGTTTAGATTGGATATTAGGAAAAATTTCTTCACTGAAAGGGTAGTCAGGCATTGGAACAGGCTGCCCAGAGAGGTGGTGGAGTCACCATCCCTGGAGGTATTCAAAAAACGTGTGGATGAGGTGCTTCAGGACATGGTTTAGTGGGCATTTGTACTGGGTTGATGGTTGGACTCGATGATCTTAGAGGTCTTTTCCAACCTTAATGATTCTATGATTCTATGATTCTATGTTCAGCCTGGAGGAGAGAAGGCTGCGGGGAGACCTCATTGCAGCCTTTCAATGCTTAAAGGGGGCTTATAAGAAAGATGGGAACAGACTTTTCAGTAGGGCCTGTTGTGATAGGAGAAAGGGTAATAGTTTTAAACTAAAAGAGGGTAGATTCAGACTAGATATAAGGAAGAAATTTTTTACAGTGAGGGTGGTGAAACACTGGAACAGGTTGCCCAGAGAGGTGGTAGATGCCCCATGCCTGGAAACATTCAAGGTCAGGCTGAATGGGGCTCTGAGCAACCTGATCTAGTTGAAGATGTCCCTGCTCATTGCAGGAGGGGTTGGACTAGAGGACCTTTAAAGGTCCCTTCCAAACCAAACCATTAAAAAAAAAAACACAGAGGAGAGCGTTAGGTGGCCTATATGTAGGGTCCCTACCAGCTCCATCAGAAAATCAACACATTGCGTTTTGACTAAAAATAACATCTTRATGGGTAGTATCTGCCCTTTGGCAAGTGCAGAGCAGGTCTGTCTCATCAGGACTGTTTTCCTCCTCCTCTTAGAGGGACAACAGGGTTGCAGGCACTTCTGTGGCAGGACTAAAGTGGCAGGTGAGCCCCCTTGTCACCTGGAGCGTCCCACTACAGATACCACATCCATAACACTTATCAGACTCCTTCTCCCTGCCCTGTTGTACCATTCAGAGAGGTTGCTCATCCGAGCTCTGAACCGTGGCTTATTCATTTGGCTGTCATTAGCCTTCCAGGAACAGAGAAATGTTCTTACTGAAAAGTGTGCGAGCTTGTTAAATGTCAGCGCTGCCCTCCTCATTGGTCTCCTTTGATCAGAAAAGTAAATTTATGCTTGTGAGAGAAATGAGACTCAGCAGGCTGCCCCCAGTCCACCTCTCTGCCTTTAAAATGCTGTTGAAAATACTCTCATCTAAGGTGTTTCCCACTTACTGGGCATAATTATGAGTTGTGTTCCTTTGTGACCAAAATCTTTGATCCTGACAGAATTCAGTCTTTAGTTTAACACAGTTTTGTTTGGCTCATTTTTATCTCTGCAGTCCTTTGAGTCCTACCTCCACTGGCAGATAACGTGCTGACTAAAAAATATTTAGTATTACCTTACAGGTTACCTTAAGGCTGAAAATCCCTGCGGTTGAGCTTGGGTGTCAGATAAACTCTGCAGGGTGAGATTTAATGTGGCTTCAGGGGTTGTCCATGCATCAGGGACTTGGCAGTGCAGTGGAGATGCCCTGCCTGACGTGGTCTCCGACAGCAAAGCACGGTAGTTTATTGGGGCAGTCGTGGTGTGCCAGGGCATTGCCGGAGCTACTGATCAGAGGTTGGACCACAGTTTCTTAGGCTGTTACAAATGAGTTTTGCTGGCAACGTGTTATGTCCTCCAAGCCCCAATGACTTGCTTTGGTGGCTTTGTCCCATCTTAGTTTTTATTAACGATAAAAGAAGTTTCTAACAGCTGTATGGCTAACAGAAGGGGCAAGTTATCTTCTGTGTTTGTGCAACTCCTCGAAGGTGGTGACCTTATAATTAGAAATCCTGGTATTGTACAGGGCTCCTGGGGCTGTGCAGATTTCTGTTTATTCAGACAGGCTTCTGTGCAGTGCAGGCACCTTGGCAAAACAACACAGGCTGCTCTTCCTAGGATCATCTTGTAAAGGAATGCATAAATCACTTGTTTACAAGTCCTCGAAGGAATAGTATCGATCTGAGGTAAATGCTTGTATAATGGTAATAAATAGCCATGTAATGGTCACATAGATGACTTTCAATGTTATTTTAAGGTAATGCGAACACAGATTTCAGCTGTTATGTCTGCACTGGACCTTGATCCAATAGTAAGGGGTGCGCAGCAGTCTGCTTGTTTATGCATCTTTGCTACCCTCCAGTGATGATCACTGCCAGCAGGTTTTTCTTGCATGTAAAGAGGGGGAAATCTTAATGAAGTTATGGTAGCAAATCCGTGACTGTTAAGTGAACAATGTTTTCATTTTGCAGTTAAAATATTTGTAAGGGAAGATATTTGGACTCAAAAATGTGAAGTCTGAAACTTAGGGCATTTAAAAGATGGCAGCTAAAGCCAAACACATAGAAAACAAAAATCCCGAATGCTTAGGATGTCTGGAAATTCCTCACTTACAGCTCTCGAACCAGGCAAGGTCTCTTCAGAGCTCGGGATGTATGTGGGACTTTGGTGAGCCTAATCATTTCCAAATACCTGTTCTGCAGATCTTTCGGGAGCATCAGCATTGTTAAAAGCTTACTTCAAAAGGCAAAAATCTCAAAGCCTTTTATGCGGYGCTTGGTTTCATTTTTTTCCCCATAGCTGCTAATTTTTCGTAGGCCATAGCTGGGCCATACCCCCTTCTCTTAGTCTTATTACTAGAGTCCAGCTAGGAGTCTTCAATTTGCTTTTGAAACATTAAGCTAGGAGGAAACCATTCTAAAGCAAGGCTTGGCACACGTACAGATGGGCYAAAAAGCATCAGCTTTTTTCCAGGAGCAAGATTCCAGCTGGAACTCAGCACCTCCGTGAACTTGCAGTGCAGCAAAAGGGAACAACATGCCGAAAGGCTCTTGCAGATTGTGGCCAAGGTGCTTGGGGGTCAGGCTGGAGCAAGGAAACCTTGGGGCGTCTTCTGTAATAGCACCTTCCTGGATCATTGCTTCGTGATTTTTCCTGCAAGTCACAAGCAGTTGGGTGAAACACTGTCCCTCCCCGGGGTGCCTGCGTCGCACGTGCTGGCAGGGCAGCGCTGCAGCCGGCGACGGCCGATGCAGCCCGTGGGCTGCGTTCCTGGCAGGAAGGGTTCCGGTGGCAGCACGCTGCCTCCTGTCTCTGCTGTGCCCTAACGCCTGCCGTCGCGTGTTGGGACGCAGTGAGACTGTGTTTCTGCACGGTTCTGTCATGTGAAATTCTTTCCAAATCTCAGCTCCTGATAGCTTTGTGGGTTTTTTTTAAGTATTGTTCATCAGGCTTCAGGTTGTAAAGCGGTTAAACAGAGGCCTGTCACTGAGCAGGCCGGGCGGTGGGCAACTGCCCCTTTCATTGCAAGGGCTCATTAATGGCAAAATCTAGTGCTGCTGAATTGGATACAGGTAAGGTACTTAGCTGCAGGACAATGTTCATATCTCATACAGAGCTGGAAGTCCAGCTATCCATCTGCCACAGTCTCTGGTTCTCCCTGGATAACTTCTGTACAAAATTCTTCAATTGACTGGCTATCTACAATGAACAAAGAAATTGGCGATCCATGCTATATTAAACCCTGCTCAGGATATTTACAGACTTTAGTATAAACTGAAGTATTCCTGTATATAAAACCTGTGGTTTAGGAATATCCCTCCTATCTCTTCACCAATTAGAATCTTGCTGGTAATTACTTACTTTTAAAGAGGAAAGGCACTGAAAAGAGACTTCAGGCATAAGAGGGAGCTGGGAGCTCCAGCTTCGCTTGTCTGGCCTTAATTCTAGTTAGCTACTCAGCATAGCTCTGCTAGGGATGCAAAGTCCAAAGAAATCTGGAGGTAGCAGGAGGGTCATGAAGTATGACTGGGCTGTGTTTGCTCGGAGGACATGAAAAAGCAGCGGTGCAAGACCAGGGAGCAGAGGCTCTGGTATAGCAGGGATGGCAACCAGGCAAAGCCAGGCTCCTTCCCCACTCARTATACCACTTTGACGTTTTCAGAAGAGCTCCAACTCTTAAACAGCCTGGGAACAAATTAACGTGATCCTGGCACTTCCGTCACCCATGCTAGAAAGCTATGCTATGCCATGGTGACTAGCCAGCACAGTGCAAAAATCTCTTTTGTAGGGCAGCTTTATTTAACTTTTGAAAAAATAAGGTCAGAAATTTAGGCCAATTAGTGTGAGCAAAGCTCAGCAGGTTCACATCTCCCTTGTGCAACCAGATCTCTAATTACTATCTGCATATTTTAAACACTTTATACAGTCCTTTGAAATACGATTTTTCTCTAACTAGAATATCGTATGCTGTTTTTAGCATTTAAGAGCTGCATGTGCTTTCGGTCTTAATTTGTAATTCTCTCCCCACTTTATCTTCAATAAAATATTTGAGTAAATGTTCCCATGTATTTACAGTTGCAGTTGGAAGTATGGGTTGTGAGTTCAGTAAGTTGCCAGGGTTAGGAAACTGTAATGAGGTCTTTAATTATTTAGATTAAGCATCAAACTTTAGATATGTGGTGTATGGGTATGCAGTTTATTACATTTGTAGATCTATTTTGTCTAAGATGTGTTTTATTCCTTGACAGCCGAGAGATACACCTGTTAAACTGAAGTAGGACTTGCTGTTTTGGAGATACTACTGATTCTAATGCCTTAATTCATTTTGCTTGTTTCTAATGTGTCAGTTTATTTTGTTTACACAGAGACTTTGCTTATGTAGCAAGAGACAAAGACACAAGAATTCTGAAATGTCATGTGTTTCGATGTGACACACCCGCAAAAGCCATCGCCACAAGTTTACACGAAATCTGCTCAAAGGCAAGTGGATTTAAAGTCAGCTGCATTTGTCTGTTTAGAGATCCCTGAGCCTAATACATACAATCACCAGTTGTATGCAGTGTTAGTTTAGTTTATATCACTGGCAACAAGAAACGGTGTAGAGACTTTGTAAAGGAAAGGCTGCGAATGGATGGCAGTAATGGGAGGGTGAGCATTTAGATTTGAGGAGGATGAGATGTGCTGTTGATTTGATAAGTGTGTATAGAGACTGCAGGTTTTCTTGAATAATAAAGCAGCTGCAGGTTCAAATGCAAAAAGAACACACAGCTTCAATTAATAATAAATGGTGATGTTAAACTCCATAAATAAATCAAACCTTGTTTGAATGGTATTATCCTGCAGGACAGACAGGAAAATAGTTGCTAACATTACTCTGCCCACTTAAAAAAATAAATCAGGGAGAAGAGGGGGTTTAAGCTACTATAGTTACAAATACTAAAGGATCTTAGTTCCTGCTTGTGGTAGTGTTGTCTRTAATACTGGAGAGGACTGTTCTTTTCAGTTGTTTTACCATACAGATTTGGCACCATTCCCTGATTATTAATTTTGGTTTTCTTGCATGATCAGTTCATGACTGTCCTCTGTACGGTCATTTCATGCAACGGTAGCAAGGCAGCACATCCTTTACAGCAGGCAAATCCGATTGAAATGCTTTATAGAGAGGCAGTTAAAACAATCTACTTGAAACTCTTTTATTCTTTCATTGACCTGTGGTGGATTTAAGGCTGCATCCCCCTTTTTAAAAATATTGTGCTCATTTTAGTTTTCCTTAAAATATGTCAGTTTGCACCACAGGAGAAGTGGGTTGTGGGGATGAATAACCTTATCAGTTTATCCCTGTGTAACTTGGCCCTCCTCGTGAGTCACAGCTCTTCTAGARAAGCTAGTTAAGAAACCTTCAGGTTTTAAAATTCTGCTGATTTACTGTATGCCTCTCATTTGCTTTTTACATTTTGTCTTCACGTTAGTGAATGGAATCAGTGATGTCAAATTCTCCTTTGTAGCCAGTTGTATAGTCTGAAAATTTCTCATTTTTGCAACACTGCAGATGTGGCTACTGAATTTGCGACGTTTCATGCAGACAGCGTGAGCATTTACACAGTGTGTGTTGCTGTAACCTTCTGGGCAGCAGAGTTTTACCTGAGGCAGAGCCAGAAGGTAGCCCAGCAACTGTGCAAAGCCTGGCAGGTCTGTTCGGGCTTGGGTGCCTGAGGAAACGCGGGTGGCAGGACTCAGGGAGCTGCTTCGGTTGGCCAGGGAGCTGCAGCCTGTGCTTGGTTAGGTTTAACACCGGGACTGCAGCCGTGGCTGACTGGAGAAGCCTAGACCTGTTATGTCCCTCCTCTTTCTCCTCCAACTCAATTCTCACAGATGTTCCCAGCAAGTCTAGCAGGGAAAAACATGCTACACAGGCCCTGCCACAGCTGCTTTTATCCAGTAAGGTCAACATCAAGTAAATGCCACGGTAGCTATACACAGGGGCRTTAGAAAGGGAGTAGAGCTGTCACATGTGTAACTATGACATGAAACTCCTGGCATTAATTTTGGGTAAGAGAGCAACTAAGCATTTGAAACCATAGCTAATAGTAACATAGAATAAAACAGGATAGTGTTGTTAAGTAGAGCATGTTCCTTCGTAATTCAGCAATAGATGTAATCCTGATTCAGGGAAGCACTTGGCATGTGCTAACTGACGCAGGACCTCTTTGCCGAGTCAGGGCTTCTTCCTAAGCTAGCATGTATCATTTTTCAACTGCAGGGGGGAATATTATCATATGTCCTTGTAACAGAAAATACTTTCAGAATATAAAACACAAAAAAAAAAAAGAGGAGAAATTTGCTAGAAGCATCTTCAGACCAAGGGTCATCGCGTTATCTTTATAGCTTCATTACAATTAACAGTCATAGCGTAAAGAAGCAGATAGCAATGCTTCATATATGAGCTTTGGAAAACCTCTTCCCTGGGTCCCTTCTCAGTCATGTATTTGTAGGGAATAATCATCCAAAGTGGTTATTTTGAAGTGGGGTTTTTTTTTTCCTCTTTTGCTAATATTATACATTTTGGGGGAAGAACAGGTTGTATTTTGCATGGGATTTTTAATTCCAGAAGAAACATAAAAATGAAGGAAAAAATTATACACAGCAGAAGATAGATCAGAGAGGAACATGAATAATGAACACTCTTCACTGTGTGTTAAATATTTATATTTCTTGCTGTATTACTCCTCACTGCAATTTTGCTGTTGATAAAAATGGCTAGAAGTTTTTTTCCGCCCCCATCTGTCTTTCATCTAGGCTTGGACACCACTTAAATTCTTTATGTAGTTAAGGAGTGGTGAATAAACTGGGGGAAAAGTAAAGTTGTTATTTAAAAAGAATAACCCGTTTAGTCAGAATAAGAATTCTGACTTATTTCAGATTTCAGAAACTAGGGTTGTAATAGGAGTAAATTTATACTTGCAGTTGCTACGGTACTGTATTTTCCAAAAAAATGCTGTATTATCACTATCTTCTTCAGATTATGGCTGAACGGAAGAATGCTAAAGCTGTGGCTTGCAGCTCATTGCAAGAGAGGACGAATGTCACCCTTGATGTTCCTCTGCAAGGTACTGTGTGTTACAGCTAGTATCCGTGGGATGGTCCTGTTTTAGATACGTTTTGTTTCCGATGCTGCTTTTGACCAAAACGGAGCATGTTGGGTGGAGAGGTCAGGAGTGTAATCCTGTCTTTTAATTACTGTATCTGAGTGTAACCTGTTACTGTATTACATTAAACATTTTAATTGGTTATGTTGACAGTAATGGAGTCTTGCTCAGTTACGTCAGCTTGTGCATTTCCTGTTTTATTTTGAAATACAAATGTTGCAAACTCAGTCTTTCTTATTTGTGGCTACTTGCACGTATTGTTCTTTTCAAATCTAAATACCTCCTGACCTGAGACTGCACAAACTGGCCAAATCTTCCTTAAAAACAGAATATACTCCAGTTAATCAGTTGGATTCAGAGGAGCTGTAGGAGCACTCCTCCTAGGTTTCAGCATCATTAGCAACCTCCAAGGCAAGAGGTGCAAGTGGGTTGTCGTCCAACTTCAGATTCCAGATTTTACATAGTTATGCAGTGAAACTTAGGTCTGTATGTTTCAGAGACACATTCATCTATATTTTCTGTTTTTTAATATGCCGGCAATACAACGTGACCTTATTCTTAGTGTCGATCAGGAATTAGGTGATGCGAAGTTGTCCCTAATCCCTTTAGAAATTACTGAGCATTGTTCTTGTCAGAAGGAGTAAAAATTTGTTTTAATCAATGCAATACCTTCAGAGTACAATTACTGGGTAAATGTTTTATGTTATTGAGGAAATAAAAGTAGTTTTCCCTGCTGTGAATGCTGATTAACAGAAATTGGTTTTTGTTCCCATGCAGTAGATTTCCCAACACCAAAGACAGAACTGGTACAGAAGTTCCACGTCCAGTACCTGGGCATGCTACCTGTAACTAAACCTGTGGGTATGTAACACTTAAGTGACTTCCAAAGTACCTTGCGTAAGCTCTAAAAGCTGGGCTCTGGCTAGCCAAGTGTACATGCATGATTTTCAAAGGGCAGCAACTCCTGTACTTCAGTCATACGGGTCAGGTGTGAAGACATCTAATATTCAGAGCCTCATTTGAACATGCRTTTTGCAACCAGTGTTTTGGGAGCTGCCAAGAAGGCAGAGTTTCTTTCTACTGCTTCCTTTGAATATGAGCTCTGCTACTAATGAGAAGGGCCCTAGAGAACTGAAATGGTGCAGCAGCTAAACAAGATGCTGTCCTGGTTTTTCTAAGCCAGAGGCACCTGTTTTGTTTTTGCAGATGAAGAAAACCGACTTCACCACCCTTCCTTCCATCATCAAATTAATAAGGAGTCCAAAACAGTGTTTTCTGTACTACTATGTGAAAATAAAAATTTTGTTATTGTTTACTTATACTCATGTATTTATTTTTCATTATTGCATTTTTTTCTCTTCTAGGAATGGATACTCTCAACAGTGCCATTGAAAGTCTAATGGCTTCCTCTAGCAAAGACGACTGGATGCCAGTTACCATGAACGTTGCTGATGCTACTGTCACAGTCATAAATGAAAGAGTAAGGCAGACTGTCTTGTTTAAAATGCGTTTAACGTAATGTGAGTGTTGAAAACCAGGAACACAGAAACACGAGTAGAAAGAGTTAATTCACACTAGAATTCATTTGCTTATTTCGCATTTTCTTTCTTTCCAGAATCTCCAGAGGCTGTTACTGCCTGTATCAGCTTCAGCTTTATTTACCATTCCAAGCATGTTCTCAGAAGTAAATTACTCTAATTATTCATTAGATACTTAAAACAAATTCAGTGTTATCTTTTCCAGGAATTTTGAGCCTAAATTGTTGTAGGTTAAGTGCTAAGTAGCAATCCTAAATTCTAAACTGTATTTACCTTATTCTTGGTATGGAAGCCAAGAGTAATATTAAAATCTGTGTTTCACACGCTGTCTTTTTGTAGAGCATTTTCCGTAGAGATTAATACAATGAAACTTTCAAAGAATGTCTTTTGTATCTGTGTGTTGATGAGGTACTAAACCAACATCTCTGTAACATACCAGTGATAGGGGAGCATGTTTTGAAGTCATGATAGCCATGTTGTTTTGTTTCTTCACAAAAGAAGCAGTTTTTTAAATGCACAATATGCTCCATGCTAACGCTCAAAGCCTTGGCCTTCTGGTGATAGCCTAGAAGGGGAGATCCAGCCCAGGCCTGAGCACACTGGGTGTATGCAGACAAAGGAATTCCACAGTACTGCATCAGTGTCGTGTGTGGGTCGTGTGTGTCCCCACACACACTTTTATCAACGTAAAATTGAAAGTAAAGTTCCACAGAATATCCAATAATAATGATCAATCATGTGATTCATAACCAGAATGAAGAGGAAATCATGGTGGAGTGTCGTGTGCGGTTCCTGTCCTTCATGGGAGTAGGCAAGGACGTTCACACATTCGCCTTCATTATGGATACAGGAAACCAGCATTTTGAGTGCCACGTTTTTTGGTGTGAACCAAATGCAGGCAATGTATCAGAAGCTGTTCAGGCTGCTTGCATGGTAAGTGACCTTCTTCAAAGGCACCTAATAGCACTTCGATTTTTCACTGTGTCCATAAATAATCGTCTTTCCAAATTTGAAATTATATTAATTTCAAGACAGGAAAAGAAAGAACAGATAAAAGTAGGAATTGGGATTCTGATATATTTAATCAATTAAAACCCAAACATTTTTAAGTTTGAAATGTCAATTTAGTGAACAATGCCCCTTTAATCATCTTCCCTCCCAACCTGCAACACCTGTGTAAGTTAGAAATCTTTTCTTTCACTACAAAAGTTATCTAATGCTGGAAAAGCATCTTGCTCGGAGTTGTGTTATACACTCCGGTGACAATGTAGTGAAAATAATCCTTGTTCGAGAATAGCTGAACCCAGAAAACTTATTTTTCAGTTTTCAAAGGGCTGTTCATATGATTTAGTATCTGTCGTGTGCTAATGAACAGTTTCTTCCCACAGACTGACAGACCAATGTTCCGTTAACTTCAGGCTGGGCTGTTTGTCACGGCCAAAATGGAGCTTTGACTATATTTAATGAGAAAATATTAGAAGTGTATTTTAAATGCTCTGTGAAAGTACTGGATACAGTAAGGATTGCAGAATGCCTTTGCTTTGTTGCAGTTACGGTATCAGAAGTGCTTAGTAGCCAGACCTCCTTCACAGAAAGTTCGACCGCCGCCACCTCCTGCAGACTCGGTGACTAGAAGAGTTACAACTAACGTAAAAAGAGGAGTGTTGTCCCTCATTGACACTTTGAAACAGAAACGCCCCGTCACTGAGATGCCATAGCTGCATAAGAGAGAAGATTCTCCTAACATTTAACTGAAGATAACAGTAGCTACACTAAGGAAAATGAACTGACGATGTCTGGCCTTCCATTTCAAACTGCTGATGCTTTGTCTTCAGAGAACTTACCTTTATCAAAACAATGTCAGACAAGCATGTTCTCTCGTTCTTGCCACCATCGTGTGATATGAAAAGAAGCATGAATAATTTTTTTGCTGTCAGTGAGTTACATCATGAGCAATGGAAGGTCTGTTTGTTTGTAAATACATGAACATTACCTAAACTCACACAAAAAAATATGGCCACGTCCCTCCCAGTGAACTCATGCTAAAGTCCTTGGAGTGAATGATGCCTGAGTTGATAGTTTCACCGTCTCGAGCTGGATTTGTCACAAACCAATCTTAAATCCTACAGCACTTTGCTCTGTTTTCAACACTGGAGTAGGTACCAAGTATTAGCTACCATTGAATTACTGTAGATTAAATACCAAGTTTTATTTTTTACAGAACTACACCTGTTAGTTTTAAATTGTTTGTCAGCATTGGTCAGGCAACCACTTTAACATCTCCTTGACATGCTTTTGAATCATGGTGTCATTGTTTCATCTCCTGGTTATACATTATGGTTTTAGAGAAGAACCATGTTTACTACCAAACCAATGCTGAAAAATCCAGAAGTGTTTTCAGTAATTGAGTTGCAGGGTGATCCACTGAAGCTTTTCAGCTTTAAACATACAAATGCAACTGTTGGCTGTTAAATTTATTCTCCTAAATCTGTCATTAATTCATCAAAAATATCATTTGTTTCACGCAGGACTCAAACCAATCAGGAGTAAGAAAGAACTAGTCAGTAATGTTACTGTCTTACAACTCTTATGGAGACTAAAATATTGCATACAAGTGTTTGATGAAATGTTCAATTCAGCGTCTGGTCGCACAATTCCCCCTTCCTGTCAGAGTTTGTTGCTGAATACTTAACATGCCACAAAAAGAACAATCACGTTTCTTGTTATTTACAAAATCCCATGAAATTTCTTTTACTTTTAATGCTTTTGTGACAAAATAAGAAGAGAGTTGTTTTCTAACAGAATAGTGCTTCAGGTGGTACAGCTTGATTTCAATGCTTTTGCTCCAAAGGCTTCATCTAATTGCTTTGATTTACACACTACTGCAGACCCTGAGAAAGTCAGCCCAGTATTGCCCAGTAAAAGTGTACCTCAGGCTAATTGCAGTTATGCATCTTGAGTGTCTCCCTTTGCCGTCTTCTGACTAGACCTGCAGATTGGTACAGATTTTGGAAATGGAACATTAAAGTTATTTTTAACTAGCGTTAAAAATTTTTTTGCCTCCATTTATAGATATGTTCCAAACTGGAACTGTCTCCCAAGYCTGCAAATCTGGTCATACTGTAATTTTAAAAGAACATTGGCAAGGTTGTTATTACAAGAATTCTTTTCTTATTTTGCTATGCAAGAGACTTATAAACAAACTATTTTCTTTTTATTTCCTTGTTTAAAGAAATTAACAGCAACGCCTGGGCAAAGCAGCTTAGGAACACAAGGGGAAAAGAATGATGATTCAAGAAATTTCTGCATTGAAAAATGCAGAAAAATCATTACATTAAACTCTGCGCAATGTATGAGCGAGTGTCAGGTGAAGGCTGGCTATGCAACTATTGTAATTAAATTTCACTCTCTAGAATGCCCTCTGAAGAGCTGATCCTCCACCCATCTCAAATCTCTTTATGACCGTGATTCTGCATCCCAGGCGCTGAAGCAATTGTTTCCCCTCCCAAGGCTCGCGTTCCTGCTACCTCCTTTGCACCAGCTCCATCGCTTGTACAGCTGGAGGAGAAGTTGCCTATGCTGAGCGGGCAGGGAGAACCGGAGGGGAGGGGACGCAAACAAACCCACCCCTGTTAGCAGTACCAGTGGCTTCAGCTGACCCTGAAGCCAGATCTCAAAGCACGGAGGTGGCAGCCTGCACRCGTGCTTGTTTAGCTTCTAGCATTGATCCCAGTGGCGTCTGCTAGGAGCAGCGTAAAAACTCACTTGCTATCAGAATGTGGTGCCTAACAATGTACCTTTAGGTAGGATCGTGAAGTCCTTATTCGTCATCCTGCTAGTGATTCAAACTTTGACTTTATTTTATTTTAAATTACAGAAAATACTTTGACAGTGTCTTTTTAAAGTTCCAGCTGGAAACGCCAGGATTTGGGATTTGCAATACTCTACAACAGTGAATTTTAAGCAGTATAATTAAATTTTGTAGTTGCATCTGCACAGTGCTGATTCTCCCAAGAGAGGTCCGGGCTCTCTTTAAACTAAACCAATGCTTAGCAAACAGCAGTGTAAAGGTTGTTCTGCATCGGTGTTGTCAAGGCTGTGAACATCTAGTTAGCTTTCACTAGCAAAGTGTGCAATTGCAGGAAGGGCTGAGAAGATAGAAAGGTATTTGAAAAGCCGTGGGTCACTTGCCAATATATGTTTTAAGAGTTTTGTGCCTGTTCACAAAATGTTGTTGATTTTGCAAATATTTAAGTAGTGTGCTTAATGGTCTGACAATATGTGGCCTTTTTGCTTCAGTAGAGCTCCTTATTCTCCAAAAGATTAAATACACACCCAGGTGTTTGCAGAATCAGAGCCTAATATTGCAAAGCCCGTTATCTTTTGTTAAATGATATATTAAGACGCTCTTTTTTACCATGGCCAAAAAAGGATGTATGGCGTATGCGTGTTCAAGCAACTGCCACTGTTTTAGCTGATGTTATAGCGACCCTTCAGTTATCTATGCATTTTTTTATAATACCTAGTGATTCTGTAGGCAGGCAGCCATGTTCACTATGCCTTGTATGTCTGATGCCATATTTTAAATTAACCTGTTAAATACAGCTTAAAATATTTTTATTTTATTTATTCTATTTTTACTGAAATATCCTGCATTATTATGTTGATGTATTGTCTTTACTGGATGTGCTCTTGTAACATTCTCCACTCTGTATACTATAGGTTGCCTAAAAAAAGGCAGGCTTTGTAATTATTTGTAGTCACATTTTTATTGAAGTCTGTAGAAAAATCATGTAAAGCAAAGCTAATTTCTTAATTTTTTTCAATGCAAGTAGTAAGTTAGAGGTAAGTATCACATGTCAGTCATGTCATTAATATGCTCCCTTGCAGAAGCAAGGCGATTTATATTCACAATCAACGACTAGAGATAAAAGCCTTTCTTTTGAAATCTGCAGTGCCGGCCATAGGTTTTTATTTAAGCCACTTACTATTTCATTTGAAGGGGAGCAGGGGGGTGTGGGAGATGTAAGGCTACGGGGGCCACCGACAGGGTGGTTAAACAGGAATAACAAAAATTGCATGGAAGGGCATCGAATCCATTCTCAGTAAAATGAGTTCTTAGTCATATACTTCGTGTGCAGAGTCACCTGTACCTAGTGAAACAACATGCCCTTCGGCACAGAGGAACAAAAACTATGGAGTATCTAATAGCTTATGCCAGTTCTGTGTCACTAAGAGTTCTACCTCCCTTTTCTTTTGAGTTTATCAAGCATTTCATAGATCATTTAACTAAGGATCTAAAATTGTTAGTAAATTAAATCACCCATGGAAAAGAGAACTTTCTTATTTCAACAGCTAATACGGGCTCAGCCTTTCAGCATTACCATTAACCCTGTGACTCCTTTCTTGGGCAGGTTAATTAATACATTGCTAAAACTTGCGCTGTACAGTCAGCGAAAGCAGGTTTGATTTATTTTAGCAGCAGTAAGAAAGAAGGAAACACACCCACTGTTTATTAGCAGAGTCCAGTCTTAGGTAAAGCACCTGACTGACATCAAAAAGGACAATTTTCCCTGCTGTTAACCACTTCTCCACACTGAAATGTAATCTGTTCTGAGAATAAATTTAGCTGCATAAATTACTGTCTCAACTGTTACTGGTCCATGAAACTGGGAAATTATTTCTTTTGTTCCAAATTGTGGTTGAGGGGAGGGAAAAACATACTGGTGGTTTAGAGGCAATAGCAGTACMATGGACACTTTTGCAATTGGAAAGCTGAATCAATAGTTTCTAGTTGATGATTACAGCTACATAACTGATTACAGAAAATTAATTACATAAGATACAGCTTTACTGTAAAAAGTCATCGAGTGTTTAACTGAGCATACAGGCTTCTACCTACAAGCCATGTGAAGTCAGCCCCAGATGTTGCCACCATGTGATGTTTGGTGCTTACAAAGTAAGCTGCTGACCCGCAGAATCAAATTCTTCACTACCAGCTCTTTGATATTCTTGGTAAGACATCAAGATTCTAACTGGTTTAGCCTCCATAACGTTTCAAAGACGCAAACTCCTGAAAGCAAGATGAGGCCGACTGTGGGACATCATGACACATATTTTGTAAGCAGCCCAGAAACTCTGTCATCAGACCCATGTATGTTCTTTTACAAGTAATTTTAATTATATTTAATAATGAATGATACAGATTTTGATTTAAAAAAATAATAGTTCTCTATTTAGTTCTCTAACTGCAGAATCTCTAAGTTTATTTTATGCATTTAACAACCATATTGAAAAAAAAACCCTGAAATCTCCTTACTGTCCATTCCTTTTATCTAACATGTCGAATCTTGCCTCCCCCAAGATGGTTTTGAAATAAAGTAGGGATTATTTTTTTCCAGTTCTATACTTTGCATGTGCACAGGTCTAGGTCTATCCTTACAAGTTTGTTCAGAAACAAGAGCAGAGTTCATCCTTTTACAGGAACAGGTAAGGAGCATGGGTTACTCACGGGGATATGCAGCAGGTGAGTGATGCCTTTGAATAGGACAGCTGGCTCAGATTAAAATGCTAAAAGAAATTTTCACTGATTCAATGAAGCAACGATATTTATCTGATGAACAGTCTACACTGCTGGTGTAGTATCATTCACATTCTGTCTTCTAAAGGTAGTGCTGATCCAGATACATTGACTGGGGTGGGTGAGGAAGAAAACAGAGATGTTAGAACATTTTCTCTGGATGGGTCTGAATCCAGGCTCAGTTATATGTCAAATAGGTTAAGATTCCATACCATATTGTTGACACTACTGGCAACACTCTTGACAAATATCTTAAATGACTGCCTAGAGGAAAACTTCTCTTCTGAGCCACAGCTACCTTTGCCCTTCTGTATTGCTATTCTGTCTTTGTTTCACTTCTACAACAGTATAATCTAAATAAATACAATTCTTAAGGTTCCTCTTACAGTCATTCCATGATTGTTTGCCATTTTCCTTATTTATACTGTCCCTCTTTAGTATTAAATCAGATTCTTGTTAAAAGTATCTCTGTGTGTCCCTTGTATCCTCTGCTCAAATTGTAAGACAATTGTAGATATTTAAGTTATTTTATTTTATATTTGCTAGCAAGAGGGAGCAGGTTAGAAGCCCACAGCTATTTTCAAAGAAGGACAAACTACTGTGTGTTCAGTCATTATTCAGCTGACTAGCAACAGCATTTATACAAATTACTTACTTAGACAGTAGCAGCTCTTTTCAACTAAGAACAGCTTGTGTTAAGAAAGTTGGTGAAAAGCAGTTAAGAGCCATGACGTAGTCTGACATGACATTATGATGACAATTCAGTATTTTTAGCATGAAAATATTTTAGCTAGTTTTCATTGTTAATATTTGGAAGTACACCTGAGTAGAAACAAGGGAGTAAGTATTAGAAAGCCTGTGCATGAGCTTTGGTATACTTGGCCAGTTGCATGTACAAAAGTTCACATCTAGTTTCAGAAGTAAAGGTGAACTAACTGGCTTACTGTGCAAGGCTTACCTTCCGTGTGTCACAGTCTAAATGGTAACTCACAAAAATGGTATCTAGCACTCGTAAGGAAAAACAGCCACTTACAAAATGCAGCCTCACTTTAAAAAAATCAATTTGAAATTGAGTATTTCTACAGATGTATGCAGGTCATGGGTGTGGGAGAGTGCGGAAATGTATGCTTTAACTTGTCACTTTAAAGTGTATAGCAAGAAGCTATAGTTTTTAACCTCACTCTCCCCAACGGTCTATCAGCCTTATGCAGCTGAGCTGCATTCACTTTAAAGTGTGATTACCAGTTTAAAATTACTATCTAACATGGATATTTCCATGCAAATATCCCATAATACATCTCTTTCCCACAGCAAGATTATCCTGCATAAAGATATACTGTAATCTAACTGTACGGATGAATACATACAGGGATCTTTACCTTTTCTATAAAGGTAGGGCAAAGTTTGAAGATTCTTACAGCCACGGCCGAGGATGGCTAAACACAGTTGGCTTGACCACTTTAGGCAGAGGGGGTGGAAGCATCCTACCACTCGAACCCTTTGCTCCGGTCCAGCCATGAAAGTAACGATGAGTTGATGTCCTGGGTTTGTTTCCTTGCGGACTTACGTATGGTGATACCACTGGAGGGAAGACAATTTCCACGGGCTTCAATACAACCCTCTTACGTTCTGCACRTGCCTTTCTAGCAAGTGTCTGTCTTTCATAGGCCTTGCCCATTGGTGACAAATGAGATGTGTGCTTCAGCACTCTAGGCAGAGCTGTGTCTAAAGTGGCCTTGATAGATTTCTTCAGCTGAACACACCTGTTTGTTTGGTTCACATTCTGTTGTTGTATGTCAATGACTGCTTTAGACACAGAAACTTCAGCCTTAGTATTAGATACCGTTTGATGGTGAAGGAACTCCCCAGTCTTCGGCTCTATACTACTACCAGTAATATTACTTCTACGCTGGGTTACTTTTGGTTGCTTTTTCTCCTCTTCCTTTGATTTTTCTACAATGCCATCCAGTAGTCCTTTTGCTGCAGCACGAGCCAAAATGTCTTTAACAGACACATTTTCAGAAGGATCTTCCTGAAAATTTCGAAGGAAACAACAGTAAGTCTAAGCCACAACACAGAGCTACAAACTCAGTACTTTAATCCCAGATTCCTCAGAATTTACTCCACGAGAAAACTATGACCAAATGTAGCAGAAAGACTTAAGTCACGTGTGACAAATGCTAACCAAACTACTTATTCAAGAAATTGAGAACGTGACTGTTGTGTAAAGAGGTATCTGAGCATTTGCTCTTCAGAGACTTTGCCCTCTACAGGCCTGAAGAGGGGAAACTGAATTCTGGACTTTGTACTACGTCTCTCACATTGAGTTGCTCTGTAATGCGTCTGTAATAACATGCTTATATACATATAAATGTGCGTGTATCAGAAATAGTTACTAAAATACAGAAATACTATCAATAATGTTAAACATGAATAATTTTCATGATAATGAAAATCTGTGCTTATAATACATAAGCAAGGAACTCTCAAACTAGATGAACAAGGAACCAGGTCAACAACCAAATATGTAAAGAGAAGCAGTGGGGGAGAAACTATTTACGACTAGCCAAGAAGAAGGTTTCTATAAACCAGAAATTTCAGTTAAAATTGCACTTACAAGTACACATTTTCTGCCTTGTAGAAAATACTCATTTCCAGGATCACCTAAAAATTGGCTATAGGAGCAATTGCTTCTGTGCATTAGGATTTGTCTAAAAAATGATTCAAATCAACTACCTGAAACAAAAGTGTTTTTTTTTTTCTGGAGGGAGACAATATGACAGACAGATGTACACAGCATGATTAACTAAAACCTACTAGCTCAGGGAGCCAGGTTAAAAAATATTTCACATTTAAAAGAGGTCAATAATAGAAAACTTGAAAGGCTTTTCATGTGTGATTCTCTAATAAAATCTTCTCTTCTAATTCCCCCCAAAACACAAGCTTCTTTCAAGCATTATAGTTGCAGTATGACAGAAAGTGGTACAAATGACCAAATAAGATCTCATATCTTTAATTTTCAATGAAATTCTAATTAGCTCCCCCCCTTCCTGTTTCGGTGAAAAAAGTCCTGCTTCTCTCAGACACAAGAGGAAAATGTTGATGCTCAGAGGTGCAAGCTAGCCCTTCAAAGCCTTTCCTCAGGAATCATGCCAAGGCTTTTCCATTTACTCAGCAAAAGCCACCTGCCTTTCAAGCCAGATTTGCATATGCCTTAGCTTTGGAAGGAAACATATTCATCCCTATTTTATTCAAATTACAATGAAGTCTTAATCCCTACCGGTGGCACGGTCTGCTTGGATACTGGCAAATCTTGGTGACGCGTACAGACATAACAAACAACTTTACTAGACACGGTTTATCATGAGTCTAATCAAGCTGTGTATTTCATTCCAAGGTGTGACAGCAACAATATATTTCCTCTAGATGTTCCTAGCACTGACTTAGATCAAGAAACTGCTCTGATCACGAACAGCTCCAAAGAAAAGGCACATGTTGGAAAGCTCTGCTCAGCATAAAACTCTAGGAGTTGCACATTTCAACTGCTCACCGATTCTTTGTTCTTAAGACAACTAAAGAACAGCCAGGAAACTTTTTAAGATGTTCCATTTCATATATTCTTTTGTGGAAAATGGCAATACTCTTTTTCTGTGAAGTGTTTTTAAATGGTAATTTTCTTAGTTTACCTCTCTTGCTAGAATAGCTAGAAAACAGCCACTGGAAATTTCTGATGGCTCCATTTTGAAAAAAAAWTCAGTGGAAGCCTTTGAATTGGAGCAAGTAGAAAAAACAGGAGGAATAAGCCTGTAAAAAATAAACAGATGACCAGAAAATAATATTTAAGGATATAAAAGGAAATAAACAAGGAAAGTAATTTCCAAATTAGGTCTTTTAGTGACAGTCTTATAGAGCCTTATCTTCATTTTAAAAAAATGCAATTCAAGAAAGACATTAGAATTCAGCTTTTTAGAATTGTTTTTTCCATTTTTCCAATAATTCCTATTTATTTTTTCCAATAATTAAGTATATTAACCACCACATAATAAATACTTATGAAGATAATTAACAACTATGTTCTTTCTCAGGTCTGCAATTACTGGATTATCAAGTTGTCCATGAAGTTGGGGAATGCTCTGAAAACACTGAGCAGGACACAGAAATTGTAGAGGTGTTGACTTTGAGTTAGTATATGCTCATAATAAATAATATATCTATGTAAGCTAAAAATCTTAGGTTAGAAAAATTTGCTTATTTGTAATAATTGAGTGCTGTTTTTTCAAATGTAAAGTTCTGCAGTGCATCAGTGAGGAAGGACGAACTAGCCTTTTCTCATGTTCTCCCTGTATTCCAGTAATCCCTACCTGTTATAAAGAGGCCTCAAGGACTTGGCTCATATGGCTGCTAAACTAGTACTAAGCTGTTTCGGTACAGAAAAATGCTATCAAATTGTCCTTAGGCATTTTTTACCCTCTCCTCTTCACAGTGCTGAGGACTGTAAGATACAGCCCCTCCTCAATGCTCCGTTGATCCCCTTGAGACAGAGCTTTGTTCAAAGATGGTTAGGGAGAAATGCATTCAATATTTGTAAGCAATAGCCTGATGTGGCTGCCTAGTCCATTTCTAATGGGAAGTCTGCAAAACTGTTTGTTGCCGAGTTCACCGTAATCTGGATTTTTTTGTATGTCCCTCGGAATTTGGTAAAACAGACTACAAGGCTCACATCCTCCTTGCATTACTAAATAAAACTCTAAGTGCTATGACACATAGGAGATTTTTGCTTTTAGATCAGGTCATTCAATGCAAAAAAGTTATTATTTTGATTGAGGTATACAGATTACTGTTACCAGGAATCCCTTTAACGGCTGGTCTGACCCAGAAAATGGATACAGAAATTAACTCAAATTTGACAGGCCAAAGGGAAATGCATGAAGGGTTTAGATTCTCCTCTCTGCACACCTGTTCGCAATGTGTCCCCTCACGTAAGGCAAAGCCTTTGCTATAAACTGTTTGTCACATCCTCAAGGCAAGCTCAGCTTAGACAGTGGGTACGTTTGAAATCGCCTTTCCAATTTCACAGCCTTAACACCAGCTGTATGACCCCAAACTCCAGCACACACTTATTTTGTTCGGCACCACTCCAGCACTGCAGAGTAATCCCAAAAGACATAATACACATAAGCACAACTGGCCTAAGAGTTTTCTGAAAGCCCTCAATTTTCTTGGAAAAGGAAATTAACATTAAGTAGATCTGTGATGATCACACAGGATGTTTTTATTAGTATAACTTGCCTCTCAAAGACACTACTGTGAACACCGGGGCTAGTAATTTTGCAACAGAGTTTTTCATTCTATCCTGCATTCTTTTAGTCAAGTAAGTTATCAAATTAATTCTAAGGAAAGTGTACAAAGAACTGTTGTAAGTAGTACATGCATCTTAAACGGCCTGAGCTTTCAACTTAAGCGTAATCACACAACATATTTTATTGATGGTGTTCTATTACTGCTCTGTTTATGCTGGTTACCAGCAGCTTTACTGTAGCAAGAACTATGCATGAAAACATCCAAGATGCGTGCATGACAGTGAAGGAAGAACTGATTCTGGAATCGTCATTTATGAAGTTCAATTAGTCTTCAGTCACAAATTTGCTCAGGTCTGCAAAAATCCTAATGTAATTTTATTCTCCCTTTCTTACCATCTGAGATTGCCTTGTATTTGAAAGTAAAAGTATAATTTGATGGTTTGACAAGTTTCATGACRTTTCTGCAAAACACTGAATAGATTTTGGTTTGGCTTTGGGGGGGAGGAAAGGTGTTTTAGACAAAGGGGAATTTTTTTCTGAAAAAATTAAAGCACCAGAAAAAAACTCTCAGATTTTTTTTTTTAACATAAATTCTGTTATATATCATGAATTCAGGTATTATTTGTGTTCAAATAATTCAGACACCACTATGTTCCAAGGTCCCCCTAGTTCTGCCCATAGAGTAACAGCTGCATAGAGGTCAAGACATGACAGACTTCACAAAATTTCAAATCCCAAAGGAAAACACAGTCTACAGCAAGAGTCCATAAATGCTTTTGGACTAGCATAGCATCATTGGCAAGACATACCCTTATTTCATCCCATTTAGCATAAAAATTCAAGAAGGCTGCTCTTTTCTATCGGTGATTTGCAAGAAAGATGCATTTTGTTGTACTGTATCTTAACATTATGCGTAACATACCTCTTTTTAAACTTCTTTGGCCTGGCCACAGTTAACATTTACCATTTTAATCATGCAAAATTTAGCTACACTGAATGATACCTTGAACCACAGCACCTTTCCCTACGATAGCCAGGTCATTAACATCATGTAAGATAAGATAAAATCTAAAAATACAGTATTACTCTCCTGTGCTTTTGGCAACATAAGCTCTTCTAACCTGCATCCTGTAATCAACTATTATATCTATGTGCAAGCAAGTGCCAACTGTTTGTGTTTAKCTACTGTGACTGAAAGGAAAATCCAGAAAGTACCCATCAGTCTTTTAACAATGGCTCCAGCTGACAGGGGTGACAGCTGACAGGTGTTAACTACATATAAAACACACATACTTTTTTCATATATATTTGTATTGGTTATGATTGCACAGGATATTCTCTTACTGTCACCTCTCCCCCCCCAAAGTCATTCATCTGAATACAGGGATGAGCAATCCTACAGCAGAGGTTCTTATTCTTCTTTATTATTCTCACGTTTTAAGATTGAACTTCTTTTTCCTTTGCAACTGATCATTCTAGGTCAGAAAGCTGAGAGCATGCTAGCAAGTTCCCTGACTTCTAGTCTCCATTTTATCTTAAACTAGCTTCATTCTCTTGAGTAGTGATAGGATGAAAGCAACAGCTCTATCAGAAGCTCACCATAATGTTATTTCCTCCCATCTTGATTTCAGATGGGAACAAAAATATTAGATGAAAAAGTCCAAGAGGATACTACTTAGTATTCTCATAACATCAAAAGGAGTGGAATGAAAGGCAGCAAAAAACTATTTTAAATGTTAATCTAATGCAAGACACAAATCAGTCTAGGATAAGAATTCTGCTACAATTTAACTTCAATATTTCCATAGACAAAACAACATATTCCATACCTATATGGTTGTACTTTATTTCCTTCCAGTCCAGATTCCAGTGCTTTTTCCACTACTAGTTCATTTTCTTCTGGGTAAACTGAACAAGTGCAGTAAACAATAGCTTGTACTTTGTTAACTACAAAACAAACAAAACCAGATTTTTCCACGTTCAAATTCTTCACACACACACACACACACACACACAGTGGTTTAGTAAGGACTGAAAGCATCATAAAATTATGCTTGGATGTCATTTTTACCAATAAAATATGTCCTCCTGCACACATTAGTATTCAATCTCTAGTGGTTTTTAATAATTAAAATCTTTTCAAATATTTGCAGATTTCAGCACAAATTCAAAGCTGCATCCAGTCTTTTCACACAGCTACCAAAGGACGGGGGGAGAAAGTGGCAGCATGCAGATGGAGTCAGACTACATTTACAACTTTTCCAAAGCAGAGTATGACTAACCCAGTAAGCCAGTTCTCTGCAGAGAATACAGTTATTGTATTAATGGCTGGTGAACACTAGGACACAGAAACACCTTCACACTTGAGATCATTATTTAGGGGTTTTGGTTACACACTCACTGTTAACTAATAGAGTAATCAGTGTATTTTTAACTACATAAAAACTGGTGATAGTACAATGGAATTGATAGTACAAGGTCTTCCCAGAAATTGGAGAGCTAGCACACTTACATTTCATTGCATGGATCAACTCATTAAGCTGCCTCTCAGCAAGAATACTGAGCTTATCCTCAGATACAGATCCCTGGAAAAGGTCTCTTAGCAATCCTGCATCTAAATGCAAAGAGTTGTAAATTTATTATTGCAACTTGTATCAGTGTCTTAGAATTCAGTTGTTTACAGAAAATGCTTTGGTAACAGACCTGGTTATTACTGGTGCAGTAATAACTACAATAACCAGGGAAGGTAGGTTTTACAAATTACAATACCAAGGAGTAACTAAATGATTCTTCTTTCCCTCTTTACCTGTCAYTACTACTGCCTCTTACTTGCTTCTCTTCAATGAAAACTGTACAGTGAATAGACTTATACAAAGAGTCAATAAAGGAACGTAATCAACGGAAAATTATATACACATTGGTATCTGGAAATAAATTTTCTGCCTATAGTCTTTTTACTTTAAAAGAAAGGCTATATACACTCTGCTCTCCAGAATAACCCTCAAACTTCATACTACTGACTTGAAACTGCCTTTACAAAACACTCTTAATCCTTCAATGTCACCTAGAAACATTACCTAGATTTTGTTTTCTTATTGAGAATCCTAAGCTAGGCCAAATATGTTCTTGCTCACTTTGTGTGGAAAAATCATCTAATTGATTTATTCTCTTGTGTATTTCCATAGTAGCCTGCACATACATTACGCATACAGAATTATGCAAGTTATTTAATATATATGTTTTACAGTAGTTAAAATTAAAATCTAAAAGGAAGGGTTTTCTTAATAAAATGACACAATTTACTGAAACAGCTATGATGTGCAGATCACAGTACTTGAATACTATTTCTACCAGAAAGCATGAGCTAGCTATTGTATCAAAAGTTACCTCCGTGTTCATTTAAAATAAAGTCTATTGGATTGCCAACACCCAGTCCAGAGCACTGTGGTAACAGTAAAATAACTTTTGCCTTTTGAAGTCTTGGGTCTGTTGGTCCAATCTCAGTAAAGTCTTCATGTAACAACTGAATATCTGGAAAAAAGGGAAAAACTCAACAGTTCTATATGCAAGCAAGCCTGCCTAATTTTAATGTGATGAAGGTGAAGAGGCAGTGGTGTTACACAGAATTCCATAGGGCTAGAGCCTGCTAGACCCAGATCCTCCAAAGTATGCCCCACTGATTTCAAACAGATTGAAGGACTAACTAGACCTTAGCCTCTTCCACTGAAAAGACTGCTAACGGGGTTGCAGAGTCTTGTTGCATTCTGTTCTGATTGTGTCCTCCGGGTCAACTGGACAAGTGTGTGGGTTTTGGATTAACGCTCTCAAACAGCTGAAAAATCAGACTGAAAGCAACAGCCAAGACGCCAAATAAATGGACCCAAAACTTCCCACCTACAGCAACTGCTATACAGCAACTTCCTATATGGAAAAATTCACCCTGACCTTTCAGGAGCCTGCATCTATGACATGTTTAATCTGCAACCTTTGATTAACTTGATTGTAGCTGAAGAACTCTCAGTTCACCTTGTGACAAGAAATAAGTTGTTACTGCCCTCCCCAACTCCTCAAACAAGGGATCTCTAAATTCTGATAGAATTATACCGTATTTATAGATATCACAAACATCTATATTACAATACTTTATGCATACCAACTGTTTTAACACCTACTTTTACACCCCATGTGACTGAACAAGTTCCTCAGTTCTGCTGCTTTTGCTGAAGATTTCACACCACAAACAAAAATTCTGGACATGCTGTGATTTGTCAGCACTGACATATGGGCAATGGTCAGATGGGAACCTACGTGAGCCACTATAATCTCGTCACCTGTATTCAACAGCGCCTGTGCAGAGTGTACAGCAAGGCTGCGAGACTTATCCTAGAAAATAATGACACAAAAATTAAGTATGACCAACTAATTTGCTTTCTATGAATGCCAACCTTCTTTTCCAAATTAGGAAAGTATTTAACTGTTTTCATGACAAACGGGAAAGAAGGGAGGAGAAAAACTAATCAGGGATAGCTGCTAATATAGAATTAAATAAAGTACAAAACAAACATTAAGTCACTCACTAAATTTAAATGATTTAATTCTAATTAATGCATAAGAAAGCATAATATCTATAGGTGAAAAGAATGTAAGTGCATATCATCCCCATAAGGAGGAATTCTTAGCAACAGCCAGTTCCAGAAAAGACAAACATAGGCCACAATATGCAGAATTCATCCTCAGAGGCAGCTTAACAGAGAAATGCAAAACTATTCACATAGCTCTTGACGATAATTATAGAAGAAATTAAGCCCTTACAGATCAAAGACCAAGATTTCGCTGAAATTTGAACAACACAGGGGTAGATTTGAATGCAGAGAGCACAGGGACCTCTCAACAAGAGTAAATGATCTCATACTACAGGTGATGAAAAGAGARATGTATCAAACATTATCTCCATCAAATTACTTTATAATGCAAAGAGTGAAGATATGGACCACAGGTACCATGTTTTGCACCAAATCTGGCAAACACTGATGATAAAGGGGCGGGGGGGGAGGAAGGTGCTAAACCTTTAAGTTCACATCGGTGTTTACGTATCCACTTACAGCATTCAAGTACCACCCTACCCCACCAAAGAGAGATGGAGTTTTTGAGGGTTCTGGTTCCTCACTTTGAATATTCTTCAGCAGTAATACTCAGAATTTGTATCCGTGACCTATGGGGCTCTCCTGTATAGTTCTTTTCTGTAAGTCTTCTAGTCAAAATATACATACTGAAACTGAATATTGAATACTGAACTACTTTGTAAGTTGGGTAATAAATTTTGAGGCTAGAATTTCCAGAAAATGCTAAGCATCGAGTGAAAATACCCTTTGAAATGTTTCTGCTAAGCACTCAAGAATCATCAGACACTTCAGGTAATTTGTGGTTCTGTGTTATTGCACGGTTACTCCAAACCACCGCTCTACAATAGGAACCTCCAACCAATCTTGCCTGGAGAAGCTAATGATGGCAAGTCAGGAAAAAGACCAGCGGGGTTTATGGAGATTTAGGAACCACACTGCACAAAACACAAAGAAGCGTAATCATTCCATCACAAATATGCAGCTGAAGAGGAAGAGAGATTATAGTATTAGCATACCATTATCTACTAACTGTGGGTAATGCATATAGAGTTACATAGAAACTTTCCTCACATTTTCAGAAGTGAGACTGCCTCTTCAACCACTTTTGATGTTTATTTCAACAGTTTTAAGATTAAATTTAAAACGTTCAGCTAACTGAATTGTAGCTATCAATTATAAGCAGTAGTATTTGCATGCTAAATTTAGTAAGTGAAACAGTTTCTAACCTTCTGATTATTAGAAACGTCCAAAACCTTATGAGAGTATGTTGCTGCCTAACTGATTTAATAGGACAGTCACACAATACATGACCTCATTCTAATGCAAAGCATTATTTTAGTTTGCAGATCATATTACTCAAGGGTGACATCAGCTCACCTGCAGTACGAGTTTGCAATCTGCAAAAAGATCTAAATTAAGCAGTTCTTCTTTAAGAGAGGATGGAAAAACCAATACATCATGGCAATGTTGGTCCATACAGAACGTATAATGGTCAAAGTCTGACACAGTTTCAACTCTTGTGAACCCCTTCTTCTTCAAATCTCCGAAAACATCTTGAGGGCTGTTAACATACAACTCAGACTATGAAATATACAACAGTTACTTAAGCAATACAATTCACATTGAGTATATGGATTTTTGCCTTTTATTTTTTTAGTGTGTATATATGTGCATATATATATATATATATATAAAAAATGCAATACTGCCTAATGCAGGAAGGGAATTCACTCTATTTTAGGCACATAAATTCTGGTTTGAAACAATTAAGTTAATAAGTCTGATAAAATAAATTAAGAAAGAGGTATGTGCCTCCAGAGGATGATTCAAAGCATCAAAACATAAACGTCCATGTGCTCAGGAGACACTGTAGCAAATACACTGCTGCAGTAGTTTAGTTCTTTCAATTGTTTTCAATTTAGTCCAGCTCGCCAATGAATTTAATGGCTGGTATCTGAAAGAACCCCTCTGTAAAAGTAATAAAGGCATAAATGCTGAGGTTTGCAATTCAAATATCGTAAAGATTTAAAGGTATATACACCAAGACTTGTTTGTTGAAATGCAGTTTCAGACAGTGCCGTAAGCTTATAAGGTCCATTAAACATAGGGTCAATGCAGCAGCTTTCAGCTCAGTCTTAGTTAAGGGTTGCAAAATCACAACCAGAGTAAGACACCTTCTCTATCTTGAAGAGCCTATAACCTAAGCACAGAACACTGGTCCAAGACAAGAATATGAAAAAAGAATTCCTGAAAACATGATAAAATGGATTACCTGTCTAACAAAATAGATAACGGGATAACCTGGTATGGTTCATGTATCAGTTAGCACAGAATTGGGAACACCACTGCTGCATATATAGTAGCCCACCAAATACAAGGATTTTAAAAAGTGTCTTTTTATTTCAACTTTACGCTATCCTTACAGAATAAACACCAGTTTTAAGTATTGTATCTGTCTTAACACGCTTTACCAATACACCCACTTTTTAAGAAGTTTTCTTTTTCTTTGTTTTTCCTCACATAGTTTACTCCCCATATAGTTTTTTCTAACTTTATTTCCTCATTTATTTGGGGAAAGACCCATACAAGCAACAGAATAGTAAGAAAAACTGTTTCACAACTTTGTTATAGTTTATGAATACCATTACTGCAATATATAAAAACTACAAACAAACGTAAGGCAATGTTGCTGGACTAAGCAGAATTGACTATAAGAAATTTAAATTACTGATAATAATACAACCTGGAAATTCTAAAAGAAGTCTGTAACAAACTATATCACTTCATATGTAAAAATGTCAATATTAGATGATACTTTAAAGACCTTACCTGATTTTAAATGTGTTTATCCAAACACATAAAGGTAAAGCAGAAGCCCTTTGTTCCTGTTTCCGTATGGTTTCTGGTAAAATGCATTCAATTGAAAGAGCATCATGTTTGATGCGACATCGTGCTAGTGCAGCTGCCAATTTGGTCCTAAAACTACAAAAACATAGTCACAAGTTTAATAAGTTTTACAAATGTTTACACCACCTATTAACATGCAATATTTCTATTACAATACTATCTTGCTCAGAAACCAAAACCAAAAGTGAGGCCTCGTTTTGCAAGCTGCTACAAAAAATACACATAGGACATTTTCTACCCCAGACAACGGTAGATGCAAGGTAGCAGTACATAGCTAAGACTGTTTTACGTAAATGCACATGGGACTGGAATTATGACAGATGACTCTCAAATACGTCAGTTTTCTCAGACAGCTAAAAAAAMCCCTAAATACGTTTTGGAACTGCAATCTGTGGAATACAATCATCAGATTATTTTGTATGTTTGAAGATATAAATATATATATGTGCAGAATGAGCATTTGATGAAAGCTGACCACTAAATGTGTACAGAACCAACACAAGTATGATGGCAACCAGGAGTCAGTTTTATTACGTGAAAATCTCAGAGGAAATATTCCCAGTCTTTTCTTCCCACAAACTTTATGCATAATCTTGATACGTGATAATTCAAAGCAAATAAAAATAGCTGGTGAGCTACTTCAGATGTCAAGGTATATTACTTACTGCCCTCCAGGAATACCTTGCACTTACGACATTCATGAACTTTTTGGCCTATTATAAATCCAGCAGCAACACAATTTTGTCCAACAAATGCCTGCTGAGTTCATCAACAGACTGACGAAAAATACTTGAACACTACTTAAAATGTTTATTTTACATATCCTCTTTTTTTTGATTACTTAAAATAATATTTAACAAAGTTGCATAGTAGCAGTATTGCTAAATAAATTGACATTATTCCATCCCATAACCTCTTGACTCTATTACACTCATATTTATGAATGTTTACTATTTCATTTCTCTTTTAAAATTGTATGAAAAAAGTTTCACCAACTCCAAAATAAGATACCTTTTTCTAGCAGAATAATCCACAATATAAAGATCGTTTGTTAGCTATATTTTTTTTAACTCTAGGAATATGAAAGTTTCCCTTCCAACTAGGTTCTCGTTAAAAATAAAAACAAAGCCCACAAAATTTGAAGCTGAAAGACATCTGTAATATTGACAATTATAAAAAAAGGGCACTGGTTATACAAACGTGTATTTCTGCTAATACTCATCAACAAAAGAAGTTCTTAGCATGTATACCTGCATAGATAACACTCTACTTTCCGAACTTCTGCTACAGGTTCCTCTTCATCAAAAATCTCTCGTGCTTGAAACTTTCGGTCTTGTAGGTCATAAAGCATCACAACAAGCAAGCTGGTTAATTCATCTGGCTGCAACAGAAAAGCAACTGGATAGAGAAAGTGACACAAAGCATGCCTTACTTCTGCAAAAAGATCCATATCAAACAGCAGTCTCCCATGTAAGAGGCATTAAAAATGCCAATGAAATGCTTATTTGTAAGAATATGGAAGTAATTTCTCATGGAGAGTTAGTTAAACACTGAAGAAATTTTTAAAAATTCAAATACACAACTTAAAATTAGCTTATCAAAATTAAAAACATTTTCCATACACACAGATAATATACTATATCTTAACAACTTTTAATGTTATCAAAATTTAAACTTTGAAATTATTTTCTCCTCATAAAGTAGTTCCTTGACTAGCTAAGCTAACAAAAACTTCTTGTCTATCAATTTGTCTCTTGTGGGATTCTTCAGTATATAACATCCGATAAGGTCAGTTACAATAACCATTCTGCAGTTAGGACATATGTAAAATCTCCTTCCCATGTCTAAATGTTTAAAACAGGGAGCATCTCCTTCTTAGGGACAGTAATTAACAGCACTTCAGTTACTCTTGTCTACCTCTTTTCATGAAATTCCTACAGTTCTTATGCCTTCAAAAAGTCTTACCTTCTCACAAATACGACCAAAATTCGCTATAAAACTCAAGTTATTAGGGAAATACCCCCAAACACAAAACGTTACCATATAAGTCTTACTTCCTTACAAAAACAAGCCAAAAATCAAATGTGTTAGATCATTTGCCTGCTCGCATCAATCTCCACAAATAACATCAGTTCAAATTCATCTCGTAATTTTCAACGGCATCGAAGACTAAACTGGAAGAAATAGCAGATTACTCTGCCAGCTCTAGATTTTCTTTTCATGTCAAAGCAGGAAAGCATGTTGAGAGAGTAAACTGGACCAATTTTTGCCAGTACAAGTACAGTATTTATATACAATACAGTTTCCCCAGGAAATGAAATATGGGTTCAATGCATTCTTTCGTCTGGTGGGGTTCACTCCATGCTCTCCAACTCCCAGGGACAGGAAGGGAACATGACTTTTTTCCCCACTCACAAGGGGACACAGCAGGGAAGGAAAGCAAATAGACATGGACTGGCTCATGGACAACATCACTGAGCAAGTATTACACTGCAGTAAGCATTATGGTTCACTGTCCTACCTTCTGTCTTTGAAGGTTTTGATTCCCAGCAGTAAGGCGCAACAAGAATCTCACAAACAACATATCTAGTACCTTGGAGAATGATGCTTTAGACAACTAACTAAAAAGGACAGCAATATTTCAGTCTCAGGCTATCATATAGTTCAAAACAACAAATGTTGTTTTGAAGAATGTTGCAGAATCCTCAGAAAAGATTCTAATTACATCAACTCAGAAAATACAACATTYGTTTCCTTACAAAAATGTTCACTTACTATTGACTGGCATGGGTAAACACAACTATCTAACAGTATTTCTTCAAGAAGATCTTGATCTACAARAAAAGAAAGTATTGATAAGTTACACTATAAAATCTACAAGATTCTATGGAAGAAAAAGAAAAACTTATAAATCACTAAAGAAAAAGCTGAAAGTTTAAACATCATGAAAATTAAGGGCAAATTCAATCACAAACAGTAGCAACAAGTATAATTCCTTTACGTGAAAAAGTATAGAGTTTAAATGTTTGATTTCACAAAATACTAACAACACTTAGATATATCTAAATATTTGAGGGATACAGGTAGTCTAGTAGTAACCTGCAGTTTAACAACAAATTCCCCAGATCTCTGCTGTCAGGCAGAAACTAAGCACTTAGTTTTCCATATTTCCTCTGCTGCATCATTTCTGTTGGCAATTCTTGGAAAAGTTTTGTACTTACATTTTAGAGCATTGAAAGCCAGTTCATAAGATACACGCTGGGAATACTCATCTTTAAAAGTCAGCATGGGAGATACTGAGTCATCACCATACCGCACCAATACTCTATCCTTACGCTTTTCAGTATGAATGCCTTGAAAAATCTTGGCTGCGTTCATGTATACGGAGTCGTGATAGCCATTCTTCTCAATCAGAGTCATTGTTCTTTTTTCAACAGATCCTTTTTCATCTGAAATTTTCATTTCACTCATGTCTGAAGTATCATTTATAACATCCTCATGTAAAGACACCAAGTTACTTTGAGAACCTGGCATTTTTCCACTTGCTGATTGTGTAAGGGCAAGTCACAATCCTGCTGCCTCTGCAAAAAAAAAGTTTGTACTGAATTATGAAATTTTCCTTCACTAGAATAGACTTTTCCCTTCGTTTTCAGGTTTTCAATAGAATTTATTTTATTTTTTAGGCTCTAATCCTGCGAATACATATACACATATATCATCTATACTTCTATACTGCTATCTTACATATAGTAGAGAAGTATCTATAATAGTTTTCTTACCTTATTTATTTTCACTAATGCAGATACAAAGACTGGTTACTTGTTTCAAAGAGGCAAGTGCTGTACAATAAATGATCCTAAACAGACTATATGCAGAGATTTCATTCTCTGTGTCCAATAAGAAGAATTATTATTGCAGACAGAATAGTATCTCTTACTAGGAATTCTCCTTTAATAAAAAGACACTACACAAATTTCAAAGCTGCCATTGTCTCTTCCAAAGATGAACCATCTTGAAAAGAGCTGCAGTGAATTCCACATGCTTCTCCTCTAAACTGCGTATCTGTTCCTAAAAATGGATAATAGAGATCACCTAAGTGTTAATGTATTACCTAAACAGCACAATTTTAAATGCAGGAAATCCATTCTGACAGTCTCTAAAGATATTATCCAACTCTCCATAAGCCCATGTGCATTTCTTAAATTTTCTACACATCTTACATACATAAACAATAAAACAAAAATTACCTTCCCCAGAGGCGGAATAGGGCTTCAAGAAAAAGAAAAATAAAAAGCCCCAGTGTTAGCTGAATTCAAAAATATGCTTAAATTCCACATAAAACCTACTTAAAGTATATCCATCACAGTGCTTGGATTTACCCTACTTGCTCTGGTTGCTATAACATGCATTTATGACCATGCTTGGAGGCTTAGAAGTCAGGTTAAATGTTCAGAAGAGGGCTAAGCCAAGACAAATTTAGTCACAAAGATTAAAAAAAAAAAACCAAACACAAACTAGTCTTCCTGCCTGGGGAAGAATAATACGAAAGAACTGTGAGGAATTTAGCACAGAAAGCTAGGCGTGGATCCGGTGCTGACAAATAGTTCTGGATATTTTAGGATTAACAGCACAGAATAGCAGAATTTGTTCTTTTTGCCACTCTAAAAATCAAAAAAAAGAAGGTGATACTCTGACCAAACAGAAAGGATCTTCTCTTTTGCTACATAATTTAGTTCAGTACAACCACTCCCAAGCTTTTTCCCTGCGCTCCCCACGTTCCTCAGGATAAATTACATACCTCTTCTCCGTGGGTCAGACATACTTGCTCAGCATCCTTTTTTCCTCTCCCCTTTCCTGCCCCCATCACACAAAACATAGTGGAGAAGGAGGATGGCAGCACAGACGGTTGGAGGGGAAAGGAAGAACACAAGCTTACTTCTCTGGCAGGCAGCCACAAAATGCCCCATGCTGAGCCAGCATTCCCCGATTCAAACTCTCTTTCCCCAACTCGGGTGACACTCAGCTCATTCCTCCCCTCTCCAAAACCAGCACAAGTCAGTGTCCGCCCTGCCCAGCATGCTCCAGACAACTGACTCGAGCTGCCAGAATTCAGGAAGCAACACATCTGGAGGAGGCCACATCTAATTCTCCTTCCCCAGGATTTGCTCCCCAAAACTGAGAGCTGCTAACCCTGTAGAAGCAACTTCTGCTGTCTCTTTACAGGGGTCCTGGGCCTCAGACAAACAGCTGCTTCTGGTGGGAGTCAAGCTCCAACATCCCTAGTGTCAGATGCAGCACTGATAGATCCATGGAACAAACACAACTGTATTTTATGAAGCCATATTAAAACAGAACAAGCAGCGCTATCAAAGGAAAGCACTATTCTTCACTAGAATAAAGCACCAGATTACCTAATTGAAACTCTTGTGCTTAGAAAGGAAAAAAAAAATTATAAATGCTTTCAGGATATTTTATACTAATTTGCCCAGAAGACATGTATATGACTTCACAGAAATGAGGACAGCATCTAACAGGGACCTGGAGCTCAAACCCCTTCTCCAGCTGAACACAAAATGTTCGTTTTTAGAATATGTAGCAAGTGAACTAATGTTAGTGGTGACAGGACTTTCAAAACTTGTAGGGTTCCCAATTACTGTTTGTGACTTCTTTGCCAAAGCCGTTTTTGCAGACCCTCCAGACACACTCTATTAAGATGATGTGATGAATACACTTTCCCCAAAGACAAATGTCATCTTAATAAAGATGCTGCCCTGTGCAGACACACTGCGTGGTTGCAACACTGTAAACCATAGCTTGGATTACTGAACAATGTGCCAAGCAGAGAACACCAACCTTAATTAATATGAAGCTCAGCTGGGAAGAACTAGAGAAGAGAGAAAAGACTCTGCCTTTGTCTACAGAAGAAATGAGCCGAATCTYAAGCAGATTACTCAGCTGAGGGGAAAAAAAGCCTCAAGGTCCCAAGAAGGCCATCATTCTCCTAAAAGAGAGACTGGCCTTCAAAGTTCAGAAAGATTTTTTCCATTTTTTAGTTAAGAAAATCTTCAAATGAAACATTCATTTGTTRTGATAGGGCATCGCTGAAGAGAGATAAAGAATGTGAGGATAGAAAAAAATAAAATCAACGTTTGTAATATTCCTGAGTCCTACAAATGCTAAACCAATCTGATTTGGACCCAAATCCAGCATCTCTCCATACATGAATCTGTATGGAGAATCACAATGATTCAACATTAAAAATACATACACACTCTCAGTGATCTGGCTGACTAGACGTACAACTGCCTCATCTGCAAAGCAGAAACTTGCTGTTGCAATAAAGTTTCCAAGTTCTTGCCAATATACTTCCACACTGTTTTCCTTAGGCTTGCAGATTTGCAAGTTAGATTAGTAACAGGGTATGCAGAAGAAGGGAACTTAAAGACACCTGTGACTAAAATTTAATGGACAGTTACTGGACAGCTGTTCTCCGTGACACCTAGAGTTTGTGTTGTAGACAGCAAGCACCCATCCCAGGACAATATTGGTTGTGAAAGCACCGAAAACAGGCAAGAAAGTATCTCCCCACCTCTGCTTCCAAGTCATAATCCACTAAACTGATGACAACGATCAGGACAACTCACTGTTAGCACAACAGTTCAACGAGCAATACCAGTAGCATCACAAGGCAAAGGGGGTCCTTCTTGTGTCCGTTATCTGCGCAAAGGGATGTGCAAATCTCTCTTCTGAAAACACCTGTATTATGGATGCAGATAGACTCCCGTAACACAAGCTACTGTTATCCAAGTACAAACAATACCAATAAAGATAAGAAGATTGCAGGTTTCAAATAGTAAGAGGGAACTAGAGAGGAGGCGGGGGAACTAAATTGGACTATATTGCTTTACAACCAGGCAGTGCAAGGTAGGAGGCCTAGAGGAGTTCACAACATTTTTCCCTACCTTTTTTCCAAAGACTGAATGGAGCTCTCAGCTGCTCTGGCAGGCTCTGTATTTGAAGCATTCAACACGTCTAAGACTAAGCCCACAGGAAAGCCACTGGAAGAGCACCTGAAGAGAACGTGGGTGAGAGAGGACAAAGACTTTATGCTCATGCTCTGAGGAAGCTCTTGAACAAGATGTTTGAGGTAACCTTTTTCTCATTCCCTAAACCATCTGGGAGAAAGTAACACATCAGCTATCTGTCAGGCACCCTCACAGGATGTCCACCAAATAGAACTGTCTCAAGACCAGCAGGTTTAAATATGTAAGAGAGTTTTAATCACTGCTGCCCAATACCAGAGACACACTACCCTTTTAGCCAGTATGCTTGCCAATGGAATTGAAGAAAAATTGGATTCATTTATTTGAATGTTCTCACTTTTAAGTGAAGCTGTCCATAGACCGTACAGTTTTGCAATTATGAACTAACAGCACTAGACAAATACAGTATTCGTGGCACACAATATAGATCCATATGAATAGCAAATAAAAAATGTTTCCAGTTTTTATGTAACTTTACTTAAAGTGGAAGTTAACCAGTGCATCATAAACACTTAGCTTGAAGGATGGCTCCAGCTTTGACTTAATGAACTCAAGTGAATAGAATTATGACATTTATTCACTACACAGCAAAGGATTTACACACACACACACACACACACAGCCCCATCAAAGTCACTAATTCCTCTGTTTATATACCAATACATGTATTTTTCCTATTTCTTCAGTTATCACATTTTTCAGTAGCCTCTACCATTATACAATTCAGGAAAAGAGATAAACAATAAACAACCCCAAAGCATCTATGTTGATTAAGGTACGCCAGGCAGCCTGGCCACCCAGTACTAATTCACATTAACAGGAATTGATGAAAAGCGGCTCTGTGAGCATAGACATGGTTCCTCACACACCAACAGTAAATGCTTGACAGCCACATACTGTAGTTCTTTTCTTACTAATCTTACGGGCATACATGACCACATCTACTTTCTAACTTCAGCTGAGACTGCCTGAACAGAGCTTCAATGGATCGCAAAGCTTCTACTGTCCCCAACTTCAGTTAACTAAGCTGGAGGGGAGATAAGTGAAAGTCAGGAAAAGAAAAGGCAGCCATTCCCCAACTCGGCTTTATTTATCAGAAACGGTCCGTGTCAACTCATAGTACGGTCATACAGTAAAAAGGTATCTCTTTGTATAAACACACAAAGGGTTTCTTGAAACACTGGGCTGCAAGGCCTCAAAAAACACCAACTTCCCCCCCCCCCCCCAACCATACAGGTGCGGACGGGGCAACTTCTAAACCCTCTCCCCTCAGCAGTAATCCAAGTGCCCTTTTTTCCTGACAGGGTTTCTCCCGCTCGTATCTCCCTCTGGGGATGGCGGCGCTGGGCGCTGCGGGGAGAGGCGGCCCCCGCCAGCGGCCTGCCTCACGCTGCCGCCGGGCCTGAGGGGCTCCCCCGGGCCGCGCCGGGGCAGGGGACCGGGACCCCCCGCGACCACCCCGCCGGCGGACCCCGCACGCCCCCGTTAACCCTTACCCGCCAGCGAGCGGCTCTCGCCCCCTGGCCGAGCCGCGGCTCTGGGCGGGGCCGCCCTGCCCACAGGCCCACCTGCCGGGCCGCGCCGGGGCTGCGGACCGTTGGGTTCGGGAAGGGACGCCGCCTCCCTCTGTCCGCCGGCGGGGGGGTCCGCCTGCCCAGCTCCCCCGCCTGCCCGCGCCTCTCGCCAGCAGCCCCCCTCCAGGCCGGGGGCATTGGTTTGGGCCGTGGCGGGCGCGAGCGCGCGGTGCGAGGCGGTGCTGCGAGGCCGTGTGAGGCGCGGGCGGCCGTGCCAGCGGCGGCGGGTCCCGCCTGGCCGCCGAGCGGGGCCTGGCAGGCCGGGGCTCCATCTCCAGGGGCCAGGCCGAGCCCTTCCCTCTAGAGATTCTCCAAGGGTCGCTGAAGTAATTAAGAAGCCACAACAAAATGCCAAGGTCCACCCTGGCAACGGCACGTCTGTGTATGAGATGTGTTTCCCAAGGGTTGCCGTGACTGGACCTTTGCAAAAATCCCTGCCTCTGGAGAGCGAGAGCTGCTTGCGCGTTCCCTTTCTAGCTTTGTTTTGTTTTTTAAAAAAAACTTGTTTAATTCCTAAACAGCATTAATTCTTGTAAACTCCATGACCACTTTAAAAAATAAATGTTATCTACACTCACGTTTCTAACTGCATCAAAACACCACCAGTTAGAGGACTGGAAATCCCCAAAATACAGGAATAGACCCAGATAAGATGCTGGGTTTTCATTTGCAGTTGAAATTAGCAGGGTGCTATTATCGTACACCATGCTCTCATAATGTTTGAGCTGTTTCAACCTCAGCTTTCATTCAGAGCCTCAAAACATATAATTGKATCAGGCTTTTAAGTTGTTTCCGGAATTTTTATTAAAAAAAAAAAAAAAAATTCTTGAAATTACTCCAATAATCCACCAATAAATCAGCCATAGCCTTGTCAGAAATCTACTTTTTCCCCATTTGTTCCTGTTACATTGGTGCTGTTATGGGCAATCTTTAAATTCTTCTTAATAAGGGAAAATGGTAAAATCCCCCATGATTCAGTTAAAATCTGTGATGACCTTCAGTGTGCCATTTCTCCAAGACAGTCCTGCCTGGCAGCTTGCACAAGCATCTGCCACAGGTATGAGTGCTCTTACATGGGGAAGTTGGAAGTTCAGACTCACTTCTGTAGCAGGACTGCACAAAAATGAAGTAACCAGGGTTTTGGTCTAGGCTGACTGTGCGTTGAGTGAAGCTCAGTACAAGTCTTAGCACATCCGCGTTTTTACAAATTGGGAGGTCCCAGTGTTTTTTGGGAACAAGCTCCATTGAAACACACAAGCTAACACTTGTGATCCCTGCTGAAACTTGGATGTTAGCCAGATCCTTTCTGGTATCAATATTATCAGGTATCTAATCAAACCAAGCTGCGACTCTAGGCAACCAACCTGCAACTCTGCATCGCGTGCATCAGGACTAGAAAATTTGGAGAGTTAAAAACAATCCTTAGTTTGCTGATAGGACAAAGACACCTTTCTGGTTTGGATCTGCTACGTGCTCCAGCGACGCTGCTGCAATTGCGACAGCAGCAGTTAATTACAAAGCAAGCCACGTAGGCTGGGTAAACTTTGCGCATAGTAGTTCAAACAAATCTTGAATCCTTCCTGATGAAGGGGAGGAATACGTGATTAATAGGTTGCATGGATCAATAGGGCACTATACTTGCTACAATATAGATGGAAAGGATTTTTTCTGTGCTGTTTATTTCATATTGTCCAAATAGATACGCCAGCTCTTTTTAAAAGACCCGGCTGGAAATTACTGCCCAATGTCATTGTCGTTTCTGCGTACTACTCTTTCACCTTCAAAGTGAAGGTGAATATTATTTCGTCTTCAGGTGAATATTATTCAGGCGAATATTATTTTGCTACTGAAGTTCGGAAAAGAAAATTCCGTTCTTCTTACCAGGCTTTATGAATTCAGGTTCTTCCTGCAGTTACATTTGGGTTTTGGCACTGAGAACCAGAAAGGTTAATGAGAGAATTCAGAGCGGGCGGATTAGTTGCAAACACAACTGGCTTGAAGGGGAAAGTGATGTACAAACTGGAGTATGTCTAAATTCATCAAAAGCATGCTTTTAAATTGAGACACCAAATCATTCACAAGTGTCTGAATGGTTTAAATACTACAATAATTTCTTCACATGCATTTGAATAGAAACTTGAAAAAAGACTTAGGGAAGATGAGTAGTTTTCCTATTCAAATGTCCGATGATTATATGAAATCATTACAGATTTTCAAATTAAATCATAATGAAGCAGGGAATGGCAGAACMAGCAGAGAGATGCTGATGAGAATTTAAAAATTCTCTTTTTCTGGTGATCTAAACTCCATATTGTAAAGCACTACTCTGCTGGCTTAGGCAGAGGGAGATGTTTTAAAGTTGCAGTTTTCAGTCTCCTGGTTACTTGTGCATAAGAACTGTTCGGCGCAGTGCTGCTTCTGATGGGAGGCTCTTGAGCCAGATTTAAAGGAGTGGGATGGGAAGTCTTCTGTATCCTAAATTTGAATGTACACCATTTCTGTGTGTTGAGCACTCACTGAGGAGTGTGTCTGACTATTCTTTGCTCCAAGCATGGGATTTAGGATTCTCTGGAACTAAGAAAAAGCCTCTTACCATATAGTTTATTGACACTGCTAAACTCATATGTATCGTGTACCTCTAGATACATACAGCACAAGTATTAATGAAGCATCTTGGTTTAGAAAATGAAATATGCACTGAGCAGATTTGCTTCTTCTAACAGCTCATCACCTGGACTAGTAAATAAAAAAATAAACAACAAAAGATTCAAGCAACATCTTTTCATCCCTGTGGCATATATGTATTAAAAGAAATAAAAACATGAATATAAAGGCAGTTTTGGTTTTTGGTACCAAGCCACTGTTGAATCAACTGAATGCACAGTACTGTTTCTGTAAACAGTTTTCAAGACAAGCATGGAAAGTGAGAGGTCTTATGACACGAATTTAACCTGTGCAAACTATTTCATTAAAAGCTGCCATTTTGAAATGTCTTGCATCAGCGATTTTATTTTACATTTGTTAGAATGCAATATAACTGACTTTTATTTCCCTTATATTAGTATGGATTAGTCTGTCTTATTTTTGTTTGACTGTGTTAGAAGTCAAAACTAGGAGGCCACGCGCGTTGAAGCCATGTGAATATGGACGAAGAGGAACAAAAAGGTCAGGAAGTCTGTTTTCCCTCTTTTGCAGAAAATAATATTCCCCAGAAAACCACTTAAGTGTTTTCTAAATTGTTACTAACATTTGAAAATAATTTGAAAAATCGAATAGTATTGATATATAGGTCTGGCCAGAATACAGTGTGGCAAGCTGTCCTGCGTGGTAACATTCTCAGCTTTCTGTTCGCCTCCCTGCATTTGTCAGGTCAGGGGAGGCAGGGACCTGCCAGGGGAAGCTGCCCACTGAAACGATCCCTGCGTAGAGCCTTTGGCCATCGCCCTCTGCAGAATGGGGAAACAGGCAAAGCCCAGCTGCTACAGGGATATTTGCTGTAGCGTTACAATTTCAGGAAGGACATTTGGATGTGACAGACATCACACATCGGGAGTAGACATTTGGATTGTAGGGGTAGGAAAACTTTTTTTTTACCTAGCTCTACATAACAACAGAGATGCAGGCAATAGGTGACTGATCAGTTGGTGTGTTAATTTAGTGGAGCTGATCCACTGTGACTGCCTTAGGATGTTCTGAACCACAGGGACACTGAGTCTAGGGTCAGATTCTGCTGTTATGTGGCGAAGTGTGAGTCTATGTTATCTGGCAAATAGTTGTTGCATGTGTAACTGAGGGCATTATTTTCCTGTTAACTTTTCAATAATTTTGTCCATTGAATTAATTCATACTCATTAATAAAAGTTTTTCTCACGAATTGTTGGAAGTAAAAGAATAAAGTTATCAGAGCCAAAAAAAAACCCCAAACCCTGGAAAGTTTTCTTCATTTCATTCATTTGCGAATGCAGAAACTCTGTTTATTTTGCTAAGAGTTCTGCTAAGAATTTTCAGTACCTGGAACTATTTGTCTTTTTAAAAAAATAAATATAGATTAGAACCACCATGTTACCTTCTTTTTGTCTCTGACATTTTTAGCTGCTGTCCTCTCACTGAAATCCCCTTTAAAACTCCTTGGTATCTTAAGTTAGACTCTTTAGCCTGGATACTTTCAACTGATTCATGGAGGGGGGGTGGGGAAGGAAATACTATTCTGTTTCTTCTGGGCCCTTTCTTCACGGAGCTTAGCATATCCTGAAGGTGAGTGATCTCATTAGGGTTTATTCGGTGGGAGCTAAAGTGGCTCACCAGTTTGCAGGCTCGCCCCCCGAAGCRGTGCATGAATGAACTGCTGACAGAGAGTAAAACATTAAGAGTCAGAATAAAAGGTTAAATCTCATTTCCTTCCTGCGCAAGTTGTAATACTTGAGCGTGTTTGTTAGGCTAAATCATGTCAAATTTGGCATATGAATTTTTTTCATTCAAGGTAAGTATTAGGAAGCCATTAGGCTTTTTTATGTAGCTAGTGGTTTAAACTATATGTAGTACTACTCAAGGACTGGATATGGCAAAACCTGAACTTAGTGGCTCAAAGATGATACAGTGCATTGAGTTGCTAGTTTTATGGAACTGTCTATGATGGGAAYGAGATCTTGCTCCTGAATGGCAACTTCCAGCTCAGAGTTCAACTGCCTATATTTGAAACCAGGACTCTTTTTTTTTTTCCTGTGTACGTCATTTATCTGATTTTTGTCTGTAATTTTATTGACCACTCACTTGGTCTTTCTGACCTCATTTCTAACACCTTCCCTCATCCTCACTACTCTGAATACTTTCATATATCAGCAAACTATCACATCTCATTGCTCCCCCCCCTTTCCAGGTTGTTGCTGAACAAAAAAAAATCCCAATATGAATTACTACAGAACTCCACTGATGACTTCCCTTCACACCTTCCCATCCTATCTTTTCACCAATTATTCTTCCATGCAAGGACACTCTTTCTTATCCCTCTTATTTTGAAATTACAATCCAAGTATAATAAATTATGCAAAGGCAAAAAGACCAAAATCTGCCAAACTGATCATGTCCATAAACATCTTACCTGCTGATATTGTCAGTGCTGATTTCTGAAACGCTGAATTTCTCAAAGAAATCAAGAAACACCAAATACCTGATTTTTCAAATGAAGTGGCAGGTGCTGACAAGGTACATCAAAACCTAGTTGATAGTTCATATGAGTTTCAACTCATCCAAGTCTTTCACTTGTAGAAGTTTTCATTACTCATTTCATCCACAGGAATTTGGGTTTACTAGCTTGCAAAGTTCTTCATAATAGAAGATCAGTAAATAATTTACTTAAAGTAAATAAGAAGTCATTAATATTATCTACCAGGATGCCATGTGTAACCGGCATGTCTGTATTTAGCATCATGTTGTTCCTGGTGGCTATGGAACCTGACCCTTTGGGTTATTGCTGTGTTTTGGTAGCTCTTTCAGGCATACTAGATTAAATATATGAGGAAGGATTACATTTTTATTTGACCCAACACAAGTTGCAAAATTAATGTGTAAACAGATCTATTATATAGCAACTGGGAGTTGGTAACAGAACAAAGGCTTCAATAGTTGTCTCTCCTTTAAACGCTCTGTGAGTAACTGTGGTTGAAGTCAAACTGAAAATAAGTTTTGTTGCAGAAATTTTCAGAAATTTGATGGTTCAAAACTGAGAGTCACTGTAATATTTTGTTTGACACAAAGATGACTTTGTTTCGCTTTTCAAACCAGTTAACAAGTACCATGTCTTAAATTTAAAGCCTTTAGGGAGCTATAGTAGTGAAAGACCTATGAGATCTTGCCTTAAATTCTTTTTTTCTTTTATGCCATTCCTTCTTGTTGAAGTGTTACACTTACCATAAATTTCTGAAATATTTGTTGGTATCATGGTTAGGGTCAGCTCTCCTACCTCAGAAGTGGAAGATTTAAGTTCTAGAGCAGATAGTCTTTCATTAGAATTAGAAGTTAATCTGAACGCAGTATAATAACTTCAACCTTAAATACCGATTAACCATACACACACTGCTTCCTGGACTCTAATGTGAGCTGAGAGCACAGGACTGAGGAAATAAAGGTGATAAAACAAATCCTCCTTTGCTTTTCTAGTCTACTTGCAAATCCAGCCAAAAATGTAAGGGGTTCATTCAAAAAACAATTTTTGACATTTATTTTTTCTGGATTTTTCTATTTTATTTTTAAAGTTAATGGCCAAATGAGTCCAAAAATTGCTAATAGCTTCAAAATGATCAACTGTTCACTGGAAAGGCTGCCCAGTGTTCTGTTCTTTACTCAACAACTGTGCTTTTATTTAATTTTCTCTTACAACAATTACAAGAAATCTTGGATTATGCTTTATAATAAGGAAAAAAACAAGTTTGGTTTGATCTGGAATGTTATAATTTTCCCCCATTCACTCTTCTGACCATTTATTTTACAGCTTGGAGRACCATGACTGTAACTCAGAACAACACAGAAAACTAATAGGAATTGGCTTGAGACTAATAAATACCCTGGTAGAAAACATTAGGATAAATAGAGCATTAGTTTAGCAATTTGAAGTCTGGAGGACAAGGGAAGGCTGACTATGAGGTCTGAGGAAGAAATCTGGACATCAGACACCAGAATAGTTGCTATTAATAAGATGGGTAGAGGCTTGGAAAAGGACTGGAGGGAAGWGAGCTGCTTCAGGGATAAGAGGAGTAAGAGACAGAGGAAACGGAGCCAAAGTTGCTAGCCAGAGGCTATCAGAGAAGGAGCAAAGAAGAATAGTGGAGGTTCCAGTCACATAGACGCAAGGTAAAATGGCCGTCATTGCAGCAGTAGTTAACATTTTTTGGCACTCGTGACCTTAGCTTTCCAAATCTTCAAATAGTATGAATAAGATTTTTTGTAAAAACACAGCAGTCAGGGTTTTAATAAAACATTCCTCTTCAGTTTCATTGGTTTATAGGTTATGTAAATGCATTTCTATTGTTTATTTACCAAGAAAAATGCAAAGCTGAGTTCCTTGTTTCTRATGGTTATGACCTTTAGCTAATATAGTAATCATTGCTGCTAACATTAGGATTCAACAGTGATTTTCTATTCATAAATACTTTTCATAGACATTTTTCATAGATGTTCATAGGCAGAAATTCTTGTTGGCATAAATGGATAATTATCAAAATAATATTGTTTAGCAAATCTAAAGTTTGACATATCCATACAAAAAAACTTCCAGATGTTCTTAAAAGAAATGTAGATACATTTATAATATTATTCCTTGAAGTTAAGAACAGGAGAACAATTACAGGTACAAATATTTGCCTGTGTAATCTAATTACAGCTCAAATGTAAGGATTTAACGTATAAGTCACCTCAGTTGCCAATGTTTACAGTTTATCAAGAAAAACAAAAGTACTGCATACATTCCATAGAAACCATTTGTGCAAGACGATGTTGATTTATCTATATACTAATAAAATTGCAAAGATGTCCGCCAGGAAGATAAAGGAGATACGATACAGAGAAGTAAAACACAGTCAGATAATTTGACACCAAAAAGCAGTAGTCATGCGGTTTGGCAAGGTGTAAGAGAGAACATTCTTTCACCTGTCAGGGACAACATGTTCAGGTTTTAGTGACATAAACATCTCATTTAATTTTCATCTGGTACAAAAGTAAGCACATCTATACAGAATGAAAAGCCCTGAAGCTATAAAAGCATAATGAACTGAAGCTCAAAATATTTGTTCGTGTCACTACAGTTGCAAATAAAATTATAACCTGCCTTGTTAGTACATTTTTTGTGGAACGTGTCTAAAGTGGTGCACAACACTTTCTCTGTCTGTTTTCCTCCTTTCTTTTATAACTTAGGTTCAGAGACGATCTGAACGTCTAGGACAACTTGAGCAGATGCGAAGAAGTGAGACCCTCTGTTTTTCTCCAGCACCCCTGCCCAGGTAACACTAGACATCAGGACAGATTTAGGCTCCTGGGGCCCCAGCAGCCTTCCCTCTCACCACCCGCATCCACTGAACTAAATTTAAACACTCCTGCTGAGTTCAGTGATACAGGATCAGGCTTTGTGGTCCCATGCTTCTGTCCAGGTAATATCCACCAGTGGTGTCAGCTTTGAGATCCTTAGTTCATTATGCCAATTGTTCCAAATAATTTTCATTCCATTCACAAGGAAGTTGTAAGTATCCAGTTGCATGGGAGGACTGGTGGTGTGGGGTTGTGCACGTTCCCTTCCCCACTCTGGCTTTCCACTCTGTTGCTGATATCCCTCTTACTATGATGGCAAAGTTTCAGGTACAGAGACCGCAAATCTGTGCACGCTAGTTCTACCTTAAATCCGAATTCACTGCTGTCTGTGTCTCTCTGATCTTGCTTCTTCTATAAGAGTCACATGTCAAGGCCAAGGTAAACTCTAAACGAGACATTAAGATATCTGTGTGTCTAAACCAAGTGAACACACATGCTGCTAATGTCCACAGGCACCCACTTTACTGTGTTTAGTTTTATTGTTAGCACAATCAATGATATGCCCAAGAATCCTCCTGAGCTTGGTTAAATTTTCCTCCTTTTTCTGGAGGGAAATTCCAGTTTTCAAATTCCTTCCATCTCCAACTGAGGCTCCAGCCCCTTACTTACAAAACTAAGAGTATCTGTCTGCCAGATCAAACAGCTCTTACAGCTCTACCTGTTTATACAGGGTACCCACACCTGATGTCAGGGGGGTGATTTAGTAGACGAGCCTTGCGGTCCAGTAGAATTCCCTGTGACTCACTGTCATCTAACAGCATACTTTTCAGCCAAGGCTATTTTCATGTGTTTCTTAAAAGTTTGTAATATAGTTAGGCAGAGTTATAAAAAAAAAAAAAAAGTAAAGCTTAAATAGATGGAGATTCATACTTCCAGGGCTCAAACCCTCAACAACCTAGGCACATATTGTAAGAAATCCTATTACAAGCCAGTAGATTTTACAGGATCAGGCTGTTGACTATAAACTAAGGCAGAAAATGAGCATCTTTGTCATGATTTTCCTGCTTTCTTTGCCTACTGGCATTCATCTAAGAGCTAAGTCTCAATTGAATGTCAACATGCTGACTTTGCAATTTAAGATACACCTGTTTGTTACAGGACATCTTTCTGATTAAGAGCATTCATCACGGTGCCTGTACATATTTTTCTCTGCTGATGAAGCTGAGTCCTGTTTCAGAAATCTCTGGCACTTCTCTGCAGATAAGAATATTGTAGAGAAAGCCGCGAGTCTAACTCTCCTTGAAATGCCGCCAAGCATTTTAAGTCTCAAAATTAACTTAACTCAGCCCTATTCACAAGATCAATCAGTTCCCTCACAAATCTATTTTACGTGAAATAGATTTGTGAAAAGTGTTTCTTAAGCAATGCAATTTCAATGCAGCTATTGTGGCAGTGCATATGCATCATCAAATCGTTGGCTGGGAATGAGGTTGCTTATCTATTATGCAGTCACAGGAATAAGAAACACTGTGCTCCTATTTATTGCTTTTTACCATTTGCAACTCAATTGCTAAGTGCCCTTGCATGAAATTGTCCATTTTTCCCTTCTGAATACTTTGTCACATTCCAGCAATAATGATAAAATAGTCTGTTAATAACATGAATTGACAAGTTTTTTAGTATGACCATTGCATTCTCCCCAATACCTAGCAGACAGCGATAATGAAAAGGCACATTCTTTGTCCTGACAAGTCACAGTTGCATTTTCATATTCTTGAACAAACAGAAATTAAACAGTTCTCCCAACCAGAGATTAAAAGAATTTACTTCACTCAACAAGCAGAGGCAACGTAAGAGTATTCATCAAAGCTAGGAGGATAAAGAGGAGGCATAGTGTTTTTGGATCGCAGTTTGTGCTCCAGTCTTTTGCTGGAGTTAAATGTTGCTCAGGACATAACCTGAAATTAGAAGCAGCTTGTCATTGGGTGCCTTCTGACGCATCTCAGATCAGTGGCTTTTTTTCATAGAATTGTTTAGGTTGGAAAAGACCTTTCGGATCATCGAGACCTATTGTCTGTAAAACAGGTAACCTGCATACCCCAATGACTTTCAAACTTGGCTTTTTGTTGTGTAATAGGACAGATACTGCTAAGGCTTGGAGCCTGTCCTCACAGTGCCTATCCTTTCCTCTCTTTGTATTCCTCACTGTAAGCCCAGCTTCTTTCAGGGAGTGAAGAACAGCAGTGACCTGATATAAAGTCTGGCACGTCCCTAGCCTGTATCCTGCAGTGTTTAAGTACTCTATAAAATGGGGTAGGCTTTAGAAAACACAGCCTTCCAGCTGATTTCATGCATCTAATAATAGCCTCTTAGGCAAGGAACAGTGCATGTGCTTCACGTAAGCGATCATACTGTCAAAGTAGACAGAGACATACAAGCTACAAGCTCAGAAAACCAGTTTTACAAGCTGCTGATAGGTTTTGGTTCTTTCCATGAAGGCCAAAGGCATCAATTCAATATTGGGATGTCCAACATGGAGTGAAGAAGACAATTTTCTTCCCTGTGGTTTTAGCATAAAAGGATTTATGCAGTTCTCACTGTTCTTATTGAGACCTGACCTGAGTATATCTTGCACTTGACTTCATGGCTTATTTGCTTTTTGGCATTACTCAGTGGATGCTGGTGTTAAGGTTGCATTCTCTGAGTGGTTAAATTCGTTAACATTAATAGCTAGAGCTGTTGAATGCCATTGTGCACTGCTGTGATCGTATTGGCTCTCTGAGCAAAACTTTCCTGAACAGAAATAGCAGTGTGCTTATCTGTCCTAAATCAAAACAGCCATCAGGCTTCCATTTAAAATTTCACTGATTCTGCATCTGTATGCTGGTCTGGTTCAAGCCAAAGAACACTGTGTACATTAGCATTTCACAACTTAGTAATCAATCTCAAACATTGTGGGTTCCCGCCGAGACTGTTGGAATTAGATAGGATGCTTTTCATAGGAGAAAAACCAGTTCTATTCAAAATACTGCAATGAAACTAACAGGAAGATACTAAAAAAGAATGAGAAAATAAAAGATTAAGTATGTTTTCACATTTACCATCCATCTCCTTTTTCCAAAGCTTTACGTCTACTAAATTCTTTGTGAAGCACTCATTCTGTTACGCTAGCGAAGGATATCGTAACATTAACTTGTAAAATGACATATGAGGTTATTGCTGCTCTATTCCTTCAGTTGTTAAAAACTTCAGTGATAGTATTAATCATAATAGAAGGACTGCAAGGCCCTGAGTTTTGATCTGGTTACATAGATGAATGAAACACAGATTGTTCGATATCAACATATTTATTGGCAATTTGGAGGCTTTGTTCTTCCTGAAAGCATTTTTATATGTGCCTCTGCATTTTCCTTGATCTGTAGAAGTATCAATGAAAGGAAAATAAAGGCATGCAAGTCTAAGCACCTTTTTTTTATGAAACAAGATCTCAAATAGGTTTATATTTAAGTTACAGAAAGAGTACTCAATTATTTAATCTTTCTTTTCTAATCTATTAAATCCCTGTCTTGTTCATTCAGATCAACTCCCCTTGGTTTCAGCAGTGTATTACTGATGACAGCAAGCCCTGAACAGGCAAAATCCTACATTAGCTCACCCAGCTTGGGTTAAACATGTCCTTGTTACATGGAATTGCGTCTTTTCTTAATTTACACATTGAGGTGACTGGCAGCTAGGAAAACTAATACAGGTTGCTAGAACAAATGAAAAGCATTTTACTTTTGCCTGAGGATATTCACACAGCAGTTTCATGCCACTTAATTAGTGAAACTTTTGACTTGAGCTATACCAGTGAAAATGAGAAATTATTACAATGATACTAATTTCAGTGATATTCCAATGATGAACCTGAACCTTGTCTTCTGAACGGGCATCAACTTACTCCTAAGAAACCTTCCAGATTTAGTCTCTCAAGTTTGTATTTCAAGTTCACAGCATGAAGTCCAACAACACATTCAGAACTTAACGGCAAAAATCTCATCTTTTACAGATTTCAGCTCTGATACTTGGCCCCTTCTGCTTGTCAATAACCCCTGATGATGTGAAAGCTCCCAGGATGTGTGGAGAGGACAGCTGTGGGATAGGGGCTACTCTCCTGATCTGAAAGATTTCTAGTAGTGAGTTGTGTTACAATTTCACTACAACCAAGAGAACAGTTAATAGTAGTTAAAAACTGATCTGATTCTGGTGCTGAATTTCCTATGTTTTCAGTAATTTCTGGCAGTGTTCAGACTCTTTAAGCTTAGCTTGCAGAACTCGGGTCACAGTTGCATCCTCATACCTGCATTGAAGCATTTGCAAATGGAAATATACTGTCTGCTATTTCTTAGCATAAAAAGAAATTCCAGAGGAAAAACAATATTCCCAAACTGAACTTTGCCAGAATAATGCAGATTATTTTTTTATTAAACATTACAATAAAATTCTGTAACATTACACTAAATTTACCACAAAAAATATGTATATAAATTCAATAGATGACATGGTCAATTTGGCAGCGTTTCATCAGACAGCTCAGTTATCTGATTGCATTAATGCTACATATCCAAATTCTCCTTGTTCTGTCTTTGTATCTCTCCCTGTTGGAATCCAAGCCCTGGAGTCAAATAAGAAAATTTCCCCATCTCTTTGAAAGTCTTGGATCAAAGGAATGAGTGACAGYTCTGATCTCTGAGAATAGAAAAGCACACACTTTGGTAAGACCTCGCTCGCTGTTAAGAAACCGTGACTGGAGACACAGCACATGGTTAAAGCAGAGTTAGGGGCAACTCATGAAGCCCAGAGCTCAAACTTCATCTGCAACTGAATTAATGTGATTCCTGGTGTTAGTGTTCAGATTCAGCCCCACTGAAAACTGCAGATCCAACTTTTTCATATTTGGAACATAATGTTTAAATATGATAAAAATCATTAAGCTTCTCTCTAACTAAGCTTAATCAGAGCCTCTCCAAGCCCCACATCCCAATCTCCTTTTTTTTTCTGGGTTTCTGATCCATTGCCATCACTTCAATTGCTATGAAAAAGTATCACCTGTAATCAAATGGAACTGCATCATTAGCTGCTTCAGAAAACTCCTCAGGCATTAAAGAGAGTGCTGCATAGCTAGGTGCTCAGTGTTAACTGGTTCGATCAAGACTGTTGGAAAAAAAAGTTATCATCTACAGCATAATGCATCACAAGATGCAAAGAATAAATCAGTCTACATAAATTTGGGCATGCTGGAGCTATAATCAGCTTGGATGCAGACTGAGAGCTGTAATCTGTGTAAGAAAAGCTCTGTCCTGTCCTCAGGAGCTTGCATGGGCCAGAGACCCTGGTCTCCAGTTCTGCATTGCCACCTCCCGGCCAAGTCCCGGCACACCGGTCTGGGAGGCTCTGCCTTAGCAAGGGGCCTTGGGCTTGTGCTRGGACAACCAGTCCCTCTTCATTTCCAAAACAGCCCAAGTGTGGTCAGTGCAACGGGCATTTCAAGTCTCCCCGCAGTGTTGCTGTGCGTTTTTTGCCTTACTCTGGCCCTGTAGGGAAGACTGGTGAGCAACGAAAGATGGGGCACAAAGGCACCGGGGGTCACTGCTTGCATTGTATGCAAGCCCGCGTGCAACAGTATGAAGGTGTTTCCGTGTACGTGATGTGTGTGGATTGGAAGTATGACACTGCAGATCCTCATTGCGTTTTCAAATTCTAAGCTAGGCTGAGGACCTGTCATTGCATGAGAGACGTCCTTAGCCATCCACCTCGTTAGCTCTACGTGTTGCTGGCTCACTTCTGGGCACAGTTCAGTATTTCTTTACTAGTACCCAGGACAAATGAGAAGTGGTCTACAGCCTCATTTTTCTTGCCCTTGCTTCTTCATTTATCTACCCTCCTATATAACCAATAGTTGGTAGGGACACATCACATTTGTCCATCACAAAAGTAAGGCTAGGCTTAGACATACATTAATTTAACAAATGAGAGCTAATGCCTTCTTACCACACCTCTTACCCTAGGATTTGTTATCGCCTCTCTGCCAGATTAACACCGGTGGAACGGCACACGTGAACACTCCTCAGCCACATCAGTGCAAACTCTGATGGCTTAACTGAAGCTGTTGCGCAAGGTGGTTCAGGCTAAGCTGCAGGGGTTTGCATGGACCATAGAAAATGCCTGTATATTCTCTTCCATCAGCAGAACTGAGAGGGGCACACATTCAGAGAGGGTAGCATACAGCTGGGAGACGTAGCATTGTGAATCTCTGGTGTTTTTTTCTGTGAATATTTTGTGTGTGATTCCTACCATGTGTTTCACTGGGGGCTTTTAACAAAAGTGTACGTGGAGCTTGGTCTTATTTAAAGACTCATCATTTCGTTTAAGTATTCCTCAGTTTGCTGGGCATGAAACATTTTAACATTAAATTTAGAAAATGCACCGTCCCCCTTATAGTTTTACAGATGCATTTTCTATTTAAATCTCAGAAATATATCAAAACATCAAAGTGCTGAGTGGTTAATAAATACAACAAAACCAGTAGAAAAATTATATAGTTAGCATTATATAGCCTTTCTTCTGTGCCTCTGGTGGGATGAATATGCCCAGCTTTACAACAGCCGAGAAGGCATTTTAATTAGATTTTTAAATTAGATTTTGTAGACCTGTGAAGAAGGAGGCAGCAAATATAAGCCAAAAGATACCACTGACTGCAGAGAAACTCATCATGCACCAGCAGCATCCTGGTAAAGAAGATAATGTTCTCTAGCCTCACCACACCAGAGAAAGAAAGCATTGCAAGCTCTATGTGCTTATGTGAGGACTTCAAACCAGCAGGCGTGCAGAGGGCCTCTACATATTTGAACACCTCAGGAAAACATACCAAGATGGAGGGAGACCTGAACTATCGGCAGCGTTTTAGAATTCCTGCATCAGTAGCTTTATACGTGGTTTTCCAAAGGAAAAACTAATTTGCTGAAGGTTTTGTAAGGTAGTATAGCAAAGCTAAGGCTAGTTTTTGGATGCTTTTTTCCTCTGGGTAAATAGTACATGCCAGTCTTCAGGACTGGTAGCTCAGCACTTTTCACTGCCTTTCCATTAAGAACATTTTAAATATTAAAAAAAAAGCCCATGGGTCTGCTATTTTTGAAATAGAGCAGAAATCACAATGCTAATTGAGAGGCAAACTTCTCAGACATTGTTTCTTCTTAGATGTTTCTTCTTAAATTTCATGAACTGAAATTTAACTAGATTCAAAGAGCTGACTGGGTAAAAGGGTCAACATTTGGGGTCCCACTGATCATGGTAACATTGCGAGGTCAATAGCTGTAATATGGATGCTGACTTTTGAGTTGTTTATTTAACTAGTCATCTGAGTGCTGTGAAACTAAATGTCTGGGCTGGTACTGACTAATGTCTATATCACTGTAATTATCAGTGCATTTTGGTATTTTTTTCTCGCTATAGGATCATTTCAGAGTATTTAACAAGCATGCAAACCAGAAAGCAATATTTTTTCTTTCATACAGAGTAGTGGCATATAACCGCACTATTTTAGTTCTGCATTATGGCTGCAGATATTTTCAGACATTTCCCTTTATAAATGACAAAAGGTTTCATTCAGCTCGGGAAAATGACTGGTCTTGGCAATTGCTTACAGCACAGAGAGCAAGGAGCGACTGTCTTCTACCTTTTTTCCCTGCATCTCTACTGCTCGTCCAGCAAGGGGAGTTGTAGGAACAATGCAGCCAATTTCTCTCAAACTTAATCCTGAAGAAAAATACCTGTGATCATTAGTAAGGCAAGTTCCCCTTTGTCTATGCTACTGTACAACAGGTCAAATATAAGACATTTATGAGAGACTCATTTACTATCTACTGATTTATTCTTAGTTTTGCAGAGGAGTAAAAGGTCTATCATGTAATTACACAGTGTTTTCCAGGCCCTGGTGTTGGGTACTCATCAATACTATATTTTTTTAATTTCGGCTGTCAGTCATTAGCAACTGAGTACATGACAGCTGTGCAATCCAGTTAGAAGAGACATGAATACGGTTGAAAGAGAAGGTATAGGTTTGTTTAGTGTTTTATTATTTAGTGCAGTATTTTTAAACAACCAAAATAGTGCAACATAAGCAAAGGAAATGAAAATGGCAGTCTAAATTAATTGACTATGCATGATAATAGATATTTAACTATGGATAAAAGGAAGTTTAGCCATCTATTCAGCATAGAATTTTTCCTGTACCTTACCTGTATATTGGTCTGTTTCATTACTAAAATGTATTCATCCTACTGTCATATTATACCCTTGCTCTTTTTCATGGAAGTTTGTTTCTTACTGTTCATTTATCTTACCGTAGTACTCTGTCAGGATCAGATCCTGTGACAAGTTGTCTGTATGGGTTTCATTTCATTCCTACCCCTGTGCCCACAAACACTTTTGTATTTTTGGTGTAGTAGGAATGCAAGCAGACCCAGGGAACAACGGCAGCAAATAGACAACTTACATGCTCTAATTTAAGCAAGTGCAAAGCTCTCTGTAGAATGTGAGCCTTATTCTTACCAGGTTTATCAAATAACTTCTCTCTGGTTAGGTTTTGCTGGCTGGTTTGGGCATTATCTTTGGTCCTCATGTCTCTTTCTCAAACTGTGCAGTGTCACAGTGATCTTTTTTCCCTCTCTCATTAGGCATTTGTTAGACCAAGACATATTATCTTTCATTCACCAAGCTGGGCACCATAATAAACAGGAAAATAACTGGCCAGATCCTAAAAGGATTTGACATTCATGCACAAGGAATTAATATAAAGTTATTTGGGACCCCGATAACTGGATACTTATACTGTGCTTTTTACCTTAATGCCTTTTATAAACATGCGACATGTGCAGCTCTGGTAGAGCTTCCCGTTCTGGGATAGACTGTTATACTACGAACTCCTTCATTAGGTGTGCATCTAAACTGTAGAGCAGAAGCAGCCTCCAGGCCAGGTGGAAAATACTCAAATCTATACTTTAGCGAAGTTTGGGTTTAGATATGGATCCAGAACTTCACAGCTAGCGCTGCCTCCTAAATAGGCTTTTTCAGGTGGTTTGCTCAATGCTTCCTCAAAGCTAACCTCAAATACTGGTTATATCAGCCTGACATGCTCCTAAATCCAGATAAAAAAGTAGTAGAATTTTACTGAGATGAAGTTTGTCTTATCTGCCTACTTCATCACATGGTCAAAAGATGCATTAGCAACCACTTCACCGGAGATAGATGTATGTGTGTCTTGCCACACACGGAGTTATAACAGTCAGGAATTGTTTCAGTCAGATTGAGACAGAGAAATCTCCTTTTCAAAGAATGGGTGAGGCAAAGCCAGAGCTTATTCTGGAAGCTTTCCGTGCCAGACTAAGCGATAATGTCAGATCCTCTCCTTCCTATAATCAAAAGGGTGGACTTTAATCAAAAGGTCACTGTCAACATGTTTTTTTTGTTTAGAGCTACTTGGTCAGGTGGAAATGGGACACAGTCACATGGGATAACCACAGAGGAGCCAGGTTAGGAGCAGTCCCTACGGAGCTGTGCAAGTCTTGAACTGAAAAGGAAGAAAACGGGGGGCTGGGCCGTCTCTGTCTCTGCCTCACCAGGCAGGATCACCACGCTTTTGTCAGAGGAGATGATGTAAGGAGACTGTGGCTGCACATATGCCATGCTGGGGGGTTTCTAGGAATTCCCCCACGTCTGCCTGCCCAAGATCCTGATGAGTGTAAAATATTGTGAAACTGTTGTGGCTATTTGTGTTTAAGTAGGAAACAAGATCCAGTGGGTTTGGCATCTTTTCTTCATACCTTTTCTGATAACCTTCAGGCAAGAATCTTAGGCAGGAAACAGAAAGGTGGAGCCTGAGACGTAAATATGGTGCAGTTGCGCCCTGATAACTGCATCCACACACACAGGCTGGGCATTGAAATGCAGGCATTTGAAAATATGAAGAAAAAAAAAAGTGGGTCTACATTTGATACTATTGGGAAGGAATTGTACTGCTTCTGAAGATCACCTTATATCTGCACTTTTTTAAAGAAACGGCAACTTGACTTTTTCCAGGTTCTCTGCCTGAGCTAATGTGCCATCAGGAAATGCAAGGACTCTGTCCTACTTCAAAGTCCATTGAGATCCAGGGATGAATGTGCACCATTATCTTCCTCACGCTCATTTTTCTGGGAGCCCTTCCTTTGTTTACTCTCTCCTGAAACAAAACTTATCTGCCACCCTGTTCAGACTACAAAGAAAGTGATTTTGCTTCCCTTTTCATCCCTTCTATTTTTTCAACTATCACCTTATCTCCTGGTGAAAGGTGGGATAAGTTGTGCCTTCATTTGAATATAGCTCCAGGCTTCCACTTAAAACATTACAGACGATGCTTTAGCATCTATTAAGAGCAGTGATCCTGCTCCGTGGATTTAGCTTTAATATATGTAGGTTTGAAATGTCTGCAATCAGTAATCATCCATCTCTGTAATGTAATTATTTATTAGATTCTAATCAAGAATAAGGATCCCAAATTTGCTTTCTAAACATGTCTAGGGCTTGGACAAATATTTTCATCACTGATGTTCTAATTATATAAAATAGATGTGGATGTAAACAGAAACCATTTTTTTTTTCACCATGGCTAATAAAAATATAAGTAGATATAAGTAAGTGTAATATGGTGTTTGATTTTAAAAGATAAGAAATGTATCATGAGATGTCAGCCAGAGTTTGGCTTGATTCTACCTCAATTTCACACATTAAAGGCAATAAAATATATGTTCAGGGACTAACATTTTAAATTACCATTGCTGATGGATAACATTGTTAAGGAAATAATCCCTGTATCTTTTTATGCTAGAGTTGGAGTGGGAGAATTTACTGTCAAATTTCTGAAGAAATGTTGCCTCAAATGTGTATCTGTTGTTGTGTTCCCCAGGCTTGTAACAAACTGGGTAGATCTACCAAACCAGAACTGCTTGGTATTAATACTGAGCGAAAGAATAGCAAAAGAATTCTGTTTTGACACAGATTCTTGTAGTGAATGGGTATCTCCATCTGGAGTGGAGTCTTATTTTGGCATTTCTTGCTAGAATAAGAAATATTTTAATGGAGTATCTCTATCCAATGGTCGACTCAGTAATAGAGTCTCCAATCCTTTTTTTCCCCTGAAAATGATAAATTACTGCTGTGTATTTATTACAGTTTTTCATTATCTTCATTTACTATGTGCCCTCTAGCTCCCTGATAGGTGAATAATAATATATTTAGGCTTGGGGTAATTTTTATCTGTAACATTACTCTTGGGGAATCATAACCGATCTGGACTGTACCTGACCTCATTTTTCAAGTCTTTCTTAAGAGCGAAGTTACTATTCTTCAGACTTCTCAAGCCGAGTCATGCATTAATGTTTTCAAAGTAACAACCACAATTAAAATCCCTGCTAGCTTTTTTTTTTGCTAATTGTGTTTGGGTGGATACTCAAGTAGCTAACCAAGAAAGGTAGTTTCATGATGTGGCCTCATAACCTTTTGCATTTGCACTTTCGCTCTGACGTCATGAGCAGTACAATGCTGGCTTTATCAAAAATATAGTCATGTCCTTGAAAACTATTAAAATCGCTTATGCATACCTTAAATAATGATGGATACACATGCATGCACATATGCACACATTCGTGAGGGTAAAGACTTTGCTAGTTTAGTAGGAGTCATTGAAATGCCGCTTGTTATTAAGTAAAACCTTAAAATGCACCTAACAACAATAATGTCTACTGAACTTTCAGCTGCACTTTTTGTGCATCATTTGTATTGACAGGCCTCCTCGTCTTTTTGCCACAAAACTAGCAAACCAGTACTTTCTAATGTGAAGAGAAGGCAGAGCATTAATTGTTTGGGTGGAACTTGGGGATAACAATTACAATGACTCCCAGGATGCTTTTAGTGATCCAGAAATCTGAGCATCAAAGCGTTTCCCTTTGTTTCACATTCTCACAAAGCAAATCCATAGAGGTACTTGATGTATGTCTGTTTTTTCCCCCCTTTTGTGCTGCACAGAGTGTTCTGGCTTCCTGCTATTGTCCCTGTTCTCCGTTTTTCTCCCCGTGCCACAGGGCCTGGTGCCTGCCCCTGCCACTAATTGCTTCTGTTTACAGGTAACATGTGCTGCATGTTGCCACGCAACTTGTTGCCCTTCAGAAAATCCTTTAACTCCCCTTCCTCCTCTGATAGTATACAGCAGTGTGCCAGCAGATCCTCACTTTTCATATTCAAACCATCTAGGTTGTGTAAGAGGCACAATATTGGATGCCACTGCTTTGGAGGGTTCTTTGTGGTGGCTTTTAATATAGGAGTGTGCAACCTGGATGTGGCAGAAAAGGCAGGGTTCAGAGCTGTTTTCCAAAGCAATCATTAGTAGTCAGACTCACTGGGTCAATGAGTAAAACATCCATTCCTCTCTGTACCTGTCATGGCAAAAATATACTGGTGTGCAGCTGGTCCCGTTGGCGTCACTGCTTTACCCCAAAGTGTAGTAGTTTGGTCTTTTAACTTTGGAGGTCCCCAGTGATGGTGGCATTACAGGGGGAGCCTTCTATAAATGTAAATCCTCACCCAAATTCCTCAGAGGCAGAGAAAGCCCACCTTCCTTATCTCTTCCTTTCCAGTTCAAGAGGAGGTGGTTTGAAATTACTCAGAAGTTGTGAAACTGTACACCAGCTATGACCCCCATCTGCTGAAGAGCAGAGGATTCAGGAAACCAGTGGCAGTGTCCAGAGCTACTCAGGGGGGAAAGGTTTGCAAGAAAAAAAAGCAAAAAAAGAATGATCCATATTTATCTCCTCCAGAACTGACCAAGCAGCTGTATAACCCCTGTTGGGGCTATACACAATCCAGATGGCAGGAGCAAGCTCAACAGTTTCAGAGTTGAAAGTCTCATGGGCCAGCAGAGGCTTTGCAGGTAGAAGACGTAACGTTTGTGCTTCCTTGGGCCAGCTTCAGTGAATCCAGCCCTTCACTGCTTGTAATGTGCAGGCAATCTAGATCTTGGTGTTCTGTTCTCCAGACCTTTATTCCATGACAAATAAAAGAAAGTTGTACCTTGCAACCTCTTTCTGCCTCTATGCATGGTGAATTTGAAATTACCACTAAAGCAGACCCAGGAACATCCATGTTAGTTCATCCCAATTAGCTAATAAATATATCTGCTTGCTCCTGTTATGCAGTGGAATATTAGAAAACTAAACTGTATTCCTGTGTTTACCCATGGCTTTCCCTGTGTGTCACTATGGCCTTGCTTTGAAGTCTTGAACTAGAACTAGTCCTGCACTGATTTCCGGAGGCTTTGTGATACATAAAGGAGTCGCTAATGAAGCCAAATAGCACTAGTAAATGCTGGATTTCACAGGGTAGACGAGATGGGCTGAAATAGGTTCCCATTCAAATCCATCATTCAGATGTGTCCTTGGGAAGCAGAAGCTTTTCATTTGAAAAACCAAGGCAAATCTATCCAATGAGCTTATACAAGCCGGAGACCAAATGTAGGCACCTCACTTTGCTCTCGCTGCACACCCGGTTTAGCTGTACTTTTAAATTACCTGCAGTCTGGTGCTAGTGAAGTTGAAGACCTGCATTATATAGCTCTCATTGCAGTTTTTGACAGGTTTCTCTTAATATATGAGCTTCCTTAAATATCCTAATATCAGACAAAAGAGCCATTGTTCAACAATGTCAGAGAATGAGATGGGGATTAGTATTATTTCACCAGTGGACCAGTCTAGAATATGCCTGGGTAAGAATTTTATTTCTAGTGAAGTTCTGAAATGCAGTTGCAAGGCAGAATTAACCTAAACAGAGAAAGTTAAATTGTACCTTTTCTTACATCCTGACTCAACCGTGCGCAGCTCCAGCAGAACAGAAATTCTGAATTGGACCTATTTTTAATTTCACCTTTTCTTTCCTCACAGATGTGGCATCTGCTAAAAAAGTTGTGCTTGTGGCTACCTGTGTTCTTATGGGTTTTAAATTCTCATTGTGTTTAAATGTACTCTTTCTGGATTCAGCCAGGAGGGAAGGAAAGGGACAGAAGCAGCCAGGCAGAGAGGGAAGCAAGGGTTGTCAGTGCTTCCTTGCTGCTCATCGTAGCCAAAAAAGGGATGGAAGAAAGATCTTGTCATCCCTTAGACTGTGGTTCCAAGGACATTTCTCCTGGTGACTTGTGCTGGTGCAGGCAGCTCCCTCCATCTCTCAGGTGCTCATACCCACAGCCATACAGTCCCATCAGTTATGCCTACAAACCTGCAATTTTCTAGGGGGGCTGGAAACTAGCACCAGAAATGGAAAAAGTGCGATAAAGTGCTTATGTTTGCATCACTACTGAAAAAGAGACCTGTGGAACCGCAGGCTTACAACAGTACCTGAGCAGCTGCAGAGCTGGAAGAGCCTGTGAGACCCTGTCATATGTTTATCTCAAACTCCTTGCTCTGTGGAAGGTGGACAGACAGTAAGGGTACTGCAACCAGCTTCAGCTTGTGGGAAGGTTTATCTGTAAGAAGGTGAATATTTGGCTGCCTCTTCCAGAGGATTTTTTGACTACTTTATACCATCTCAGAAACACAAAGATGCAAATTTGAAGCCCAAAATAAGTCTTTTACATAATGCCCAGAAATGCTTAAGTGCCTGATACCTTACAGCTCATCAAAATCTGGCCAGTTCTTGCAAATAGTTAAGCCACTTTAAGTCAAAATTCAGGAATATTCAGTCAGCATTATACTATGACAGAATTTTACCGTGTGGGATCACATAGCAGCCCTGTAACCAAGGAAAGACTCATACTACTGATTAATGTACTGTTATGCCAGATGAGGAAACTAAATGGTAGCTTATCTGACTCACTTGAGGATGTGTGGAAGCACTCATTTAGCAAAGCTGCCACTGACTGTGTGTGACCAGGAGTGATACCTTGAGGCAGGGAAGGTTTCTCACCTCTCTATGTACATTTGATGTGTTTACACGTTCTGTTTTCTAAAATGATCTCACCTGCAATATGTGGCTTAGCAGGAGAATCCACACGGCCTTTGCGATGGGCTGTAATGTACAACAGGGGCAATGCTGAAGTTCTGGGTTATTGTGGAGGCTCCCCCAGCACTCTGCTTCATTTGTCTTCTGGAGGGTGTCCTCTCCTCTGCCAGGACATCTCCCCTAGTAGGCAGCAGTGGCTGAATTGCCAACGCTGAATGAGAGCTGCTGCCCAAACTGGAACCAAAACAGCTATTTCCATGAAAAGCATCCTGTTCTGAGCATTCAGATTCCAAAGTTCATGAAGAATTATGTGTGAGACCCTCACACTGAGGTATATGCCATTTTTTGGGTTACCAACATGGTTTTTGCCATTCAAGATTTCCAAAGCCTTCCATTTTATGGATTACCTAATTTACTATATATGTGGAGGAAAGGCAGAGAATTTCTGGACCTGTTTTGCCTGACAGTGCTAGACTCGCACGTGCTCTTTTTCCATTAGACTACAATGCTAGCTTTATTTATCTTCTCAACTTTTGTATAGGATGTTGCAGGATTTGTTATAAGGCCTTTGCTACTCCACTGGATCCGTGGAATTTGTACTAGAGTTGACTTTGAATAGCTCGCTTGTCCACATTCACAATCTATCTTTCAACAACCAGCACAAAAGAAAAGAAGCCAAGTAATGCTGCTGGTTAGAAGTTTCCCCTGTTGTTCATCAAAAATAAGCACATCATTAGCTTAAAGCCAGCTGAGAGTTCTGAGGAGAGTGGATACAGTCTGCAAAACCCCAGCTTCAGGGAAAAAAAAAAAAGAAAAAAAAGCTGTAAGAGTGTAATTTTTACAGATCTCAGAAGTAATTTAAGTGAGGTGCCCCATCTTATGTTTTTCTTTCACTGAAGTTTCCCCAAATACTTTACAAATGCTTGCTCCAGCTGGTGAATTTGACACTATTGTTTAATATAATGATGTGTTTGCAACACTGGAAAGCGATGTTTTTCTACAACGGCGGGATTTTTTTGCATAACTGTGTTTCCATTCTTTGATGTGGGTGAGGTGATCTATACCCAGTCAATGCTTTAAAAAATGTCAAAAAAAAAAAAGAAATAAAACTCCATCTTCTAGATTTCCTATGTATTAGATCCCTTTTATTCCCTTGCAAAATGCCAAGAACCTAAACAAAAGCCTGTCTACCTATGAAGAGAGATATCAGGCCAAGGAGGGTCTTACTGAGCTTTTGTTCACCTGTTTGGTTTGTCTGAAGTCTTTCATGAGAGCCATATTTCTGAATTCTGTTGTTCATGTATTTTATGGGAATGGCTATCTGGTTGTACTGAATATATGTAGCTGGGTATACGGAATGCCTGCAGAAAAAAAACCCAAAATGATCATTTTAAAGGCTTTTGTAAAGGAAATATTAAGATTTTTTTCTTCTTTTTTTTTTCTGAGATCAAGTCCTAGTTGATAGCAATCCTTTGCAGTTGGGGCTTGGGGCTCAGTGTGTCCTATGCTGTTCTTGAGGTGTTCAGGGAAGGCACAAAGGTTGGAGTTCCCTCTGTTCCACCCTTGCTCGCAGGGATTAGCATTTACCAGCAGTAACTAACCACAGAAAAGCCAAACCCTGTAAGCACAATTTGCATATATAGCACAACACCTGCAATGGCAAAGGAGTGCAGCGCTCTTGGTTTCAATTGCCATGTCACCCAAATGAGTTATATCACTATTATATGATATAACTCGTTATGAGGAAGACAAGGTTATTTCCCTATAACCTGAAGTCCGTGAGTTATATTGTTTCTGCACAGCACTATTAAGTCCAACTTACTAGGCTTACCTTAAATAGCCATACAAATAGGGTTTTTTACAGTTTTCTATTAAATACAAAGGGTTTAAATGCGAAGGGTGTTCTGTGGCCTCGGCATTGTCAGAATTTGTATTCTGCTGACGGGTTCATATTCAAAGGCAGCTGCTGCTCTGAGCAGTTCTGCGTTACCATCAAGGTAATAAAACAGTGCTGATATTCACTCTCAAAATCAGATGGGAAAAGAAAGCTTTTAACTTCGCATCTGCCTCTTCCAGTTCTTCCCAGACAGCTTTTTCCAACTCAGAGCAGGAAAACAGGAGGCCTGTCCTGCCGTTTCATACAGCCACACCACGGAGTTCATGGGATGACACCACGGGGGTTCACCTGGGATGACACCGGGGCAGAAGGGCTGCTGTGTGGCCTGCCAAAGGGTTTGAAAGGATATTTAGGCCCTTAATAACAAAAAAGCTTCCTCGTCCTGGTGTAAGGGATAGAAGGAGGCAGCATCTGCCAGCAGTAGCATCGCAGGTGCTCCTCATCAGCCTCCTCCTGGCCCTGACCAGGCTGGGCACACGTGCCACCAGGAGGAAGAAGCTGTGTGGGGCACCTTGGTGGCTGTGGGCCTGTGTCCACACCTTGTCCTCTCACGTCCCTGTGCAGAGCACCCCTGGGTGGTGGCCACTGCCTCTCTGGACAGCTTCAAGGAGTGGTGAGTGCTCTCGGGGGTGCTCTGCTTGGTGTCTCCCTCCAGTCAGTCCTCTACAGATCCATTTTCGAACTTGTAACTTTTTTTTTCACTTGTCCCCTGAAATCAGTTGTTTTTCTTCTCAAGTTCATTTTTTTCTTTTTTTTTTTTCTTTTTTTTTCTTTTTTTTTTAAGGCCTTTCCCTTCTGGGAAGGGCTTGAAGGTTTCATTAGAGCCAGGAGCAGATAGGGTGAGTTGCTGTCCTGAGCGCAGCCGGTGGTTACTTGGAGAACTTGGGAGCTTGGCTGTGACCCAGGAGGTTTGACCTGCCCCGAGATAAGGTGCTGATCTCTGGAGGTGGCAGGAGACCAGGGAGTGGTAAAAAGCTCAATTATCCCATCAGGCTGGAGGGGTGAGAGCTCTGCTTGCTCCGGCGGAGAGGGAAGAAAATGTCTGGGCTGTGCCTGCCATTCCCCCTTCACCAGGGTAGGTTGGAGCCTGGACCTCCCTTGGTGCCACCAGCAAGGGGACATGTAGAATAAGAGGATTCCTAGGCTTTTATTTTCTTCCTAAAGCCATGCTTTCCCCTTTCTCTTGATTTTACCAGTTTCTGTTTGTATTGCTTTTTTGAAACTCAATAGTTCTGTCTGTCGGAAGTTTTACATCCCAATACAAGTGTGATTAGTGTCTGCTAGTAACTGTTTGGTGAGCAGTGTGGGAAAAAATATAGGAATTTTCACATAGACAGCAGTTTTCTCGGTTTTCCTGACAATGGTAATGACTGGGATTTGGCCCATGCTTTCAAACCTCCAGGCTAGAACACATGGAAGAAAATCATAGTGGCAGCTTTTTTCCAGAATGCCTTTCTCTTTAGGTCATACAAGTGAGTTCAGCTTCCAGACATGAGGTTTGTATAAGCAGAAGACAACTGGCCCAGCTGAGGAGTTTGTGCTGGAGGCATCAAGTTCAACTGGAAGGAGCTTGTATCTGGACATTTTCAGTCAGCTGAAACTTGGGAAGACAATTTCCCAGTACGAACCCTTTGAGACTCTCAACCTCAGACAGTACTGCTGGATCTTGCTGTTCTTCAGGACATCTGAAACTACTTGGGGTTGGAGAATATACCTGCAAATTGCAGGCAGACACATTTGACTGCACTGGGGTTTCAGTTCTTCTAGCAGCCACGCATACAAGTGGAGTATAACTGGTACCAGTATTGCGCGCCCGAGTTTGACTGGTGCATGTCTTTTGCAAGATCTCATGGTTAAATGTATGCCTAACTCTACATTATTATGATGTTTTTAAGTATAGGGTGGCATTATATAAATGAACAGCTTTACTCAGCAGTTTTCTGCAAATAATAGGCACTTTATTAAAAAAATTCCAGATCAGCTTACAGCTTAACCCCAGTCATTGACAACCATCTTTAACAACAAACCTCTACTTTTCAGGGAATGGGACTCGTGCAAAATACTGAAAGATCAAGCCTGTGGCTGACATACTTTTTAAAGATCTTAAAAATTAGGTACCTCAAATATCCCTGTGGAGTGACAGTTTAAACAGCTCCTTGCTTGCACTTAGGAAGGTGTCATTTGTTGAGTGGCAGAGCCTCTTACTGAGGTAGTTTGTAGCAGTTGAAGTATTTCTTCACCAGCATAGTTTATAACAGTAGTACCTGAGGAAAATAGTCTATTGATAGTATATGGTCTAACAGAGAGCAAAGAATTATTTTGCCAGTCTAACTGCCAAGCCACTGGCTTCTTCTTGCACAGGCTAAGTCATTAATTTTGCACTTCTTACAACATAGCTAAGCTGGCAAGAGCTTTAAGCACCATCTGTGCCTGTGCTTACTTAAAAGATAAAGTAGAAGCATCAGAAAATTCTGAGAATCCGAAAACAAAGCAAAACAAAGCGATGCAGGTAGGATTCAAAATATTTCATAGCGCTCCCCGTGCCTTTCACCAGTGTGCCTTCCCTCAAAGTCAGTCTTTGTCCCAAGCATTTGCATGCAAAATGTAGGTACGTGGGCCTCATTTTCTTATTAAAGTGAGYGGCTTGGCTGAAGCAGGCTGTAGGGTGGCCATGTTTTGGGTAATCCAAATATAAAAGGTCCTTCTACTCCTTCTGCGACACGAGGGCTGCACTAGCAGTGGGACCACGGCTTGGCAGGAGATGCTGCCAGGCCAGGGAGACCTGCGTCCCCTCTACGCTTCAGAGCCTGGGGTGGCTGCCCCCGTGCAGAGGGATGGGAGGTGGCCGCCGCGCAGGCATCGGTTCACTGGTGCAATGCGCTCGTCTGTCACTCAGCCGCAATGACAGACGGAGAAAAGCCTGAAGATCAATCTTCCTCCACCATCCTCCACCTCCCAAAGGAATCTTTTGGCAGGTCTGGTTATTTCATCCAGACATTAAAAAGCTTTGCTTTATCATCTTCCCATTACTGCCAAAAGCTCTGAATATACTCTCGTATGTCAAAAAACAGCTTTGCTTTAGACCGCAGATAATTAAAATCAAACAGAAATCATTACAACTTTAAAAAAAAAGCTTAAAACCTGTGAGCTGAAGATAAACTGGGTACTTATTCATTAAAAAAAATGGCTTCTCCAGTTGACAGGAGTTTAGAATGCTTCTGTGTTTATACAGGTACCTACAATCTCTCCATCTCTTCACCAAGCGTTGATGTAAATAAATGGAGAAGACGTTCATTTCTTCACACACGAAGACTGCTTTCTTTGCTGTATGGTCACAACATACAGGGGCAGAAAAATCTGCAGGGGCAGATTTTTCTGGCTTCACAAAACAAAGCCAGCCATCTACGTTAGCTCAGCGTTCCTGGCTGCACTATATGCTCTTTCTGTTTTCCAGCAAAGGTTCATTCCTGGAAACATCTTGTTCTTGAAATAATCCCAGCAGTCAAAGAGACAAAAATGGCCATTTTTTGGCTGCCTCTCCGATGGTCTTAGGCTTAGCAGGCTGCTAGTGCCATTGTGTACCAGGCTTTCCCCCGAGGGACTTGGCAGTGGGTGCGTTGTTGGTAACTGCAGAGGTTTGAATCCATAATTTTCTTCTGAAATTTTCAGAAGGGAAAAATATTGCTCTTCTCCCAGTTTTTCCTCTTGAAGTCTATGGAAAATTAGAAGTAAGTTCACAAATGTAGCTCTTCCACAGTGAACAACAAAAAAGCTTTTAGAGTAGAATCTGAAACTGTGTTGTTATTGCTGTATTTAATCCTTCATACCGCTTTTGCTAACTAATAAGTAATTTTAAGAAAGTTTACTTCAAAACTTAGGTACTAGGTTATTACAGTGCCTGCATACTCCAGGCTTATATGCTACAGTTAAAATGTACTTTTGATCATACTCTGTAGTGAGTGTATAAGGCTGGTCATGTTTCTTTTCCAAGTTCCTTCTTAAGAAATTCTAACATTAGGTCTCAGCATAGGTGCTACTCCTAAGCCTTATGGATATAATCTTCCATTTTGCTTATAAATCAATAATAATAATGGTGGTTTTTACTTTTAATTTTCTATGTTCTCCCATTTTAAAACTATGACAGCAGACAAATGTACAAGTACCTGAATGAAGCCCAGCTCTCTCTCGGGCTGTCTTTGTTCATAAAGGATTGTATATGCTGACAAAATACATGCTGTGACCTTCCTCGTGCATTTCTCATTTATAAGGTTTCTAGAGATGCACTCTAAAGATACATTTATTATTTAGAAAGAACTAAAAGTTTTATTCAAAGAACAAATAACCACTCTGAATATTCGCTTATTCCCAAAATGTGCTTTTGCACATGGGATCACAGGACCAGTCTGCTCCTCTACAGCACCAGCAAAGCAAACATTTTCCTATTAAATTGTTGCATCTTCTCTCTGCAAGGGTGTAGTTTGTACAAAGTTTGACATCAGAGAACTGCACAGGGAGTGAAAGGACAGTGACAGACATGGGGTGTACCGTGGGTGAAACACCCTTCTTCCCAAGTAATGAATGCAAAGCAATGCCCTGGAGCAATTCTGGTAGTTAGGGATTTTGTGGTCCCTCCACTCCCAGGCAGGGCCCAGTGCAACCCCAAGATCCTGGCTCTCCCACCCATCCTGAGCTCTGGCTGCCCCTCTGGCCTGGGCAGCATGACCTGAGGGCCGGGGGTTTCTGACCATGCTAAGGAAGCTAAAAGAAAAACATTTCCAGAAGAGCAAGGTGGGATGATTCACAGATACACAGTTCCAGTACATCATCAACTGTCTAGGGTGATGCCCATGTCTCCTACATTTAGTATGGGATTTTATGCATTTTCTCCCCCTCCAAACAGGGGTTAAAAAAATGGCCAGTACAAGACAAAATAAATCAGCTCTCTAATTACTTCTGGAAAGCTAGACTCCTCCTCTGACACCTTAAAGCTTTAGCTCCGGCTGTGTCCTGACATATCTACTCTGCGCTTGTTTGCCTACATCCTCGCTGGGTATATTTTCACCACTAGAGATTGTCCCCCGGAGGAGCTGATGCAACATGCCAGTGTAGCATCCCTTGTGTGATCTGCAGCTCAACAGCCTCCTGCCTCCCTCCCATCTGCGCTCTTGGTCTCTGTCGGGGATGACTCCAGTTCTGTTTATCTCGGGGAATCAACACAGATCTGTTTGCCGTCTAGTAGCTTTGAGTTTCCCGAGATTACTCCCAACTGTGGGAGTTGTCCCAAAACATCTCTGCTGTTGTGACTGCCTTAGCCAGCATTTCTTTGAAATGCAGGCTCCAGGTGATTGACTTCCAAGTAAGAGGAGCTGAATGGGTTTAGACAGATTAACATTCTAGCAGTAAGTGGCAGTCATTCCAAGGAGCTAAATCAAATTCTCAAGTGCTCATTAGCAACGGGGGGGGGGGGGGGAAAGAAGGAAAAAACCCTACTTTGAGAACATAAAAAAGAATCAGCACATAATGGAGAGATCTGGTGGAAGCTGTTTTCTTCATTAGAGTTTTTCATTGATGGCCATCTCCCTAAAACACCAGGTCATGGGGTGCCGCTGCCTAGCATTTGTTTATAACATGAAGTATGAAGGTGCAGTTGACCCAGGTTCACTTCAAGTTCAGAATCAGCCTGGTAAAATTTGTCTGACAAGACATGCATTAACAATACCGTACTTCAGCGGCAGGGTAAAAACGACTGCAGCTGCCATTTGCTGTCCCATCTTGGAAGGACTGCTCTACACCCCTGAAAAAAAACCACAAGTCTGCTGTGATGATTTCACTCAGGTCATCCAGGGCAGCGTGTGTGCTCATAGTAATTTGTCTGTTAGGAGTGTCCTAATAGGACATAATTGCATAAATCGCTGTGTGGGGGAGGTAAAGAGGACGTTCACCTCTTAGCCATCCGGACAAGAGATACTGCTCTGTCTCAGGGCATGCAGGGACAGTGGCTTCACTACAGGTTCGAAAAGGTGCAGCCTGCCTTTCTCACCGACACTAGCCATTTCCAAAGAGCGTGGTGAGGAGGGGCCATGCAGCAAGGCCACCCCGTGTCCCCCTCCTCTGGCAGCACGGTCCCCCGGCCCTGCAGCGCTCCCCTCCCCGGGCACCCACCGCTCCTTCCCCTCCCCACGCTGTCCTCATTGCTCACTTCAGGCTTGGGAGCAAGGGTGAAACGTGGGCCTGAATCTTACTGGGGAGCGGAGTAGTTTACATTAGTAAAAAATATTTACAGTTTTTTCTTGAGCTTGTTTTCCTAGACTTCTACAAATCATGCAAACAGATTTTTGCAGTTTAGGCAACTGCACTGCAAAACTTCACCTGTTCTCACTAAAAACATAATAAAAGTCATAAATAGGAAAGACTTGAAACGATTAACAACTAGTCCCATAAAAGTAAAATCAGCTCTACCTGGTTAAGATTTTCTATGCAGAGTGAAGTTCCCATTTACCTCTTACATTTCAGAAACAGCAGAGGCAAATCCTGCCCCAGGTCCCGGCTTGCTGCTTGATTTACTCAGAGAAATATTTTCACTGCTGTTTCATGCAGCGCTAATGAGTTTAAAACCCAGTCGGTTCACTGCAGCTGAGCAGTGGCGAGAGCACAACCCCGAGCTGTACCGGGCTACAGACTCGCCTGGAGGAGAGGAGGGAAACCCGAAAGCACCTTGCAGAGGTGAATGCTGAAGGAAAGCTGTCTAAAGGTTTGATCTAAATCAGGCACCCATGACTGGCTTTCTGCACATCGGCGCTCCTGCTGCCTGCCCTCCCGGGCTCGGCTTGGCTGCTGGCTTGTGCTGCTTTGTCCCCTGCACTCTCCGCCAGCTCCACGCAATGGTGCTCTGCACAAATGAAGCTCACCCTCAGCACAGGAGCACCCCTGATGGAAAGTGCCTGGGTGCTCTGGTAACAGAGTCAGCATGAAGCCTGGAGACACAGTTAAATACATTCCCTTGACCGGCACCCACATTTTTCAATGCCTTTTAGAAAGCTGCTTTCGCTGAAAAAAAAAAAGCAGCGAAGAGATCAAGACGTCAGGAAACGCTTTTGCTGACTTGGTGCGAAGAAAATATTTTTCTTATCCAAAACAACAGAAGAAGCTGAATAAGCCACTTCACTTTCCTTCCTTTCCTCTCCTCCCTCTCTAGGCCTTCTGCCTCTGCAAAGGACATATCTTCAGCCATTTGACATCCCATCTAACATATTTATTCATGATTTATTTTCTTGCAGGGTCAGCTCCTGGGACTATTGAAAACGGGGGACACCTCTTGATTTGGCTCCTACCTTGTACCGATGGACATGGCAAAGCCTTCTGCTTGGATCCATCACACACACGTGGTGGCTACAGGTTTTTGCAGTGTCACAGAAACAGAAGCTGAAATGATAGCAAGTGAATTTTCTTTCTGGGATTCTGAATCTCTCCGCTATAGTCTTGATAGTTTATAAGCAGTAAATTTGTGGATCTAAGCCCATTATGGTTGAAAGAGCTGCATACTACAAAAATTCTTGCAGGAATTTGAGTGATTTCTGCTAGTAAGTGTCATGCATTGCTCCCATGATCACTATTACAAACTATGATCCTAATTAAAAAAACAAAACAAAACAAAAAGTACCTTTGTGTTCAGAATCCTGGCTCTTTGCTAGAGTAAATGATTACTTCCTTCCCCTCTCCTTTGGATTTCTTTGTTCCTCTGAGCCAACACAGGTAAGGATCAGGGAGTTGGATCCTTTTCCTACGATACTGTACATCAGCAGGAGCCTAATAAATCCTAATTGCATTCCCCTGTACAGCCCCCACTGCAAGCACTGGGGGCACAACATGGTGTCCAGGATCATTATTAACAGTGATGATTAATGGACAAATATCTGTCAGAATTGGCGTGGGAATAACTGATCATCCCTTTAGGCAGGAGGACGCACTGGATGACCTCGCAAAGTCTCTTCCAGCACTGTGACTCTGTAATAACATGAGGAGGAAAGGACCCCAAGCTTGATCTTCAAGTAGTCAGCTGTTTGCAGAGCTGCAGCTATCAGCTAGGAAAAAAAAGCATCCTTCTGTCTGTAACAGAGCTCATTAATAAGTGTGCAAAATTCTCCTGTCATGTAAAATTTTCAGGAATATTTGACGATTTTTTTCCAAGTATTACCACACTTCATTTGTACTATGAGGCTGTCTGCTAATGGCAGGCTCCCTGTTCAAAATGGTGCTTTTTGTGATGTCTGTAATGTGTGAGCTGAAACCGGAGCCTGGACTGCAGTAGGTGTCCTGCTGCCTTGTTAGTTTAGAGAATTCAACCCAATGATCTTTCTTAGAATTCAACCCAATGATGCGTAGTAAAACTACTATTTTCTTACCTGCTCCAATGGAAACAGATTTATGTTAGAGAAGAATGAAAACACCGTATCTCAGAGATTTAGCTTTTTGTAAAGCCATTGTCAGCATTGCTCTTCTTTTTATCTTCCACAAAAAAAATAAGAACAAGAGCACACTTTAATGAAAATTTCATTTTTTAGTAAAGATCTTCATTTCTAAAGAGGAAAAATATTTCACCTGGTGAAACTTTGCTTGATGATGGTGTGAACAGAAGTGTGATGGCATGAAGCTGGTGCCACTGCAGTAGCTCGTGTGCGTGATCAGGTTTGTTCCCAGGTGGTGGCTGTTCCTCGATAGCTGGGCATTACCTTCACTGCTGCCCCCAGTAGCACCTCGCTGGTAGCTCAGGGGCTATTTATCCCGAGTTAGATGACTTGACCTGAACTACATTTGGGAGTGTTTACATGATTTTTCTCTGTTGGCTCAACTTCAGCTTGTACTAAAGGAGTGGTACCAGATGGGAGGGAATAGGTACTTTTCAGAGCCCTCTAGGTTTTTGCATGGTGTCTCCCTGCAACCTTTCTACAAGTGCTCAAAGCCTAGTTCTTGTTCTTTCCAGTTGCTCCTGCACACTGCCTGTTACTCATCTCACTGGAAAGGGTCTATGATTTTTGCTACCTGCAAGTTAAACTGTTGAATTTTGAGATAAACTGAGGCTGGCTGGGTATGTGTGAGAAAAAGAGAAAAAGGAAAGAATTGAAACGTAGTAAAGATTACAGAAGTAGAAGAAAAAAGAATTAGAAGAAATTAGAGTACTACTCAGGAGAAAAAAGAAAAAAAAAACCAAAACAAAACCCAAAAAGCACCTTGGCCAACACAGTAGAAAGTGCTGCTAACAACACAGTCATGTCAGCATTGGCTAAAGGGGAGGTGCTTCTGACTCAGTGCACCGTGTTCCTCTCCGTCTCTCCTGCTTAAAACAATTCTGTCTATAATGCCAGTAGATATTTTGGCTTTGTCAGAGTTATTATTAACAAACCACTAATTACTAAGCTCATAGTATTAAAAAAAAAAACCAACCAAAAAAAACCAACAAAAAAACAATTAAGGCCTATAAAATTCATATAAACTCTCTGCTTTTGTAGGAGCAGTTTGGCAGGGATGGTGGAGTCCATCACACGGCGCTGAAGGTAAGTCCCGGCTGGCTTCCAGGCAGTGTAAGTCATCGGGTCTGCAGCAACTTGTACTTCTCAGCAGAGGTGGGAGGGGATCTAGAAAACTGGTTATTGCAAGATAATAAAAGCTAGGTTTGAATTTGTGTTTGATTTCCTAGTTGAAGGAGATGTTCAATTATTTATTACTTTGATTAGTATAGGTCTGCAGTAATTAAGCGGAAGCAATTCCTTCTGATCTAGGTTTCTTTCTGGTTAATTTAATTAACAAAGAGAAATGCTAATCTAGTGAATGAACAGCTGAGTTAGTACTGGCTTCTCTTTGAACTTCTAGGTTAAATGTAAACCCCTTGGCCTCATCATATTCTCCACATCTGCTCTTTGCCACCTCCCTTTACTCCACTCTGTTCCCTTTGCCTTCTCAGCTGGGCAGGACACATCTTCACCATCCATTTGCACTAAGTGTTCCTTGCTGCTTTCTTTTTTACCTTCCTGTTTAAAGCTTTATCTCCAGTAGAGACCTACCCTCAAGTGGAAGCAGTGTTGAGACACTGCTAGTATCACTCCCCATGGCTTCCAACCACCACTGCCCGCGATGCCCCTCTAGTATGGCCAGGACCCGGAGAGTGATGTATGAAACACCACTTCTGTCAAAGAGGCACTGCGTTTGTTGGTAAGAGACTGGTTTAGGGCACACAGATTTATTTGGCCTTCTGTTCCTAAGACCAGACTAAGCCATTAGTTTTTATTCTAGTGAATCCCATTAATCATCCTGCCAAATATTTCATCAGGTTTCCTGATGGGAAAACTTACGGAGGAGCTAATGGTTATTATATATAGCTTATCTAACTGTAGGGCTGGAGGAACTTGATCATGGCTCAGGACCTTGTTGTGCTAAGTGCTGCCAAATGTGGATCACATCCCAAGTTTTTCCCCACAGAACTTATCGTCTGAATAGACAATGCCTTTTACTATGTTAACAGATCTTACTCGGGGTAGAGTACACCTGGACTGGAAACATTATACAACAAGAACTACCTTTTTTGTTATTATTTATATTTATACAAAAGTCAAACCGACTGTGTCACAAATTCTTCCAGTTACCATGTATATGTAATCAAAAGCATAGTTTTATTTTGATCTTGTTCTTATTCTGTATGAATGATATATGTAATSCTAAACATTGCTTCTAGGTTAATTTCTTAAAGAACAGTGAATTGCTTAGAATATTGCAACTAAGTTTATAATAATGCATCAATATTAATGGACTGTGTATTTTATTCATGTATATACAGTTTGCAGTTTTCACTTGGCTGGGTGAATTTCATGTTTGCAATATACATTAATAAATTTTCCGGTAGGGAGGATTTAATTCCTCTTTAGAACTGTCTTGTTTGAACCCTCAGATTAAGCTGAAAAGATGCTGTGAAATACTGAAGAAGAGGAAAAACCAGAAATATACAGATGTTTTTCATTAGCTAACTGCAGGACACTATAGGTAAGTGAATTGAACTGATAAATATGTTTTTTGTACAAATCACAAATCTATGTTTTACTGTTCATCTTACTGTCATGAATATACAGGGGCTGATAAGGGTAGGGGTCCTCTTCAAATATTGGAACAGACACATTGTGGTGTAGTTATATAATTATCACCAGCATCGTCTCACATGCTCAGTTGTAAAATAATTATCATAGAAATGATCAAAACTGGACTTTGGTGCTCCTCTGAGTATTCCTGCCAGAGCTGGTCACTCTCTCTAGGTCTCAAGCTGGCTTGACAGGCAAGCAGAGTGTTTTTAACTTTCCTATACCTGATCTGAGACTGCACACTTATTCTGTGCAAATCAGCTCTCATAATGGCTTGCGGTGCAATCTGCTCTTCAATGTGATGCGTATTCCTTTTGCAGTTCTTGGCTTCTTTAAAAAAAAAAAGAACAGAGAAAACATTGTGAGCTTGAAAATTTCCCTGTCACATAGGCTTCTATCGTATTTACAAGCTAGGTGTGTGGATATTTTGTAATGTTTAATTACTCCTTCCATCCCCATTGCTGATGCTTGGCTCTCCTAGTAGTCTGCACCCTCTTTTTCCCTTGTACATCTCCAGTTACTGATTTCTGTGTCCTCTTTGGAGGGTGAAAGACACGCAGCCAGATGCTGGCGCTTGCCCAGCCTTGGCGTTTGGGATTTCCTCACCAGTGGGGACAGGCAGCAGCTGCCCAAAGCCTGGGGTGAGGAAACATGAGTAATGTTTGATCAAAGGTGGCAAGGGCCCAATCTTACTTTTCTTTTTGCCATATCATGGCCCCATGGGAATATCTTACGGAATTACTTCAAAAATTAGTTAGAATTTATGGAAGTTGGTTTGTGACTTCTGCCATCCATTATTGAAGGTAGTTGTCAGAGGCTTTCAAGCTCCGGTACCACAGTGCGTATTAGAAACAAGAACAGTTTCCAAATTTGAGTATCGACATAGAGCTTTGCTGAAAGCCAAGGTGAATGCAAAGATAACCATAATTTCCTGCTGAAATTTGTCTTTGGGCATAAGTCCTTCCAGGGTTAGCAGGTCAAGAACATTACTCTTGGGTGGGTGGGTAGACTGGAGACAACTGAGGGCTCAGAAGCTGCAAGATAATGCATAGAAGAGAGAAGAAGCTGGACAGTGTACAGCAGTGCGGGTGGACAGTCCTACCAAAAGCCTGCAGAGGGGCCTTCCGCTTTAGTGTCATCTCTTGCTGCAAATAAACTATTTCATGATTATTTGATTTCTCCTGTGTCCAAGAAATCATGCACTTAAATATTTTTGCAAGTAGTCTGAATTGCAATAAATGTTTCTGGTTTTGTTGGAAATTGGAAATTAAAAAAAAAAAAAAGCCTTTTAATTTTACGTAGCTATTTAGGTCAAAAAGAACATCAATGTTTATTAACATGAGGCTTATGTGGGACAGAGATCTCACGTATCTAGGTGACCTTCCTGATTGATGGGTTCCTTTTTCTGCGTTATAGCCTGTGTCCCGTGTCCTGCTGGAGTACTTCTGTCCATTGGAGTGTGGAGGGGGTTCAGCTCTCACCATTATTTTCGAGCCACTGAGTCATTTGAGTACATTTTTTTCTGCTAACCACCCATGACTATTATGGGATGTGTGTGAACACCCCCTCCCTCCCACAGGCACAAACCTTTCTAGTTGTTCCCTGACCTCTACACAAGCTCACACCCAGCCGAGCACGCAAGTGTCTACATGCGCTGCAGTGATATCTGATGTTGTCTCAGAGGCCTCTCAGGCCTTGCTTCTCTATGCTGAGAGACAAAAATTGTGAATTTGAGCAACTTCTTTCAGTTTTTTTCCCCTTTTACAAGGATTAATAAATAGCTGAATTCTACTTGGCTTGATTTTTGTTCTGTTCTTAGGGCTTGCTTCAGTACATAACGATAATTTCCTGCTGAACTGCTTYTGCTGCACTTTGCCTGTTTCACTTCCCTTCCAAGAGAAGTGACTTCAGAGTGAATACCAGACCAGCAGTCAGTGTGTCTTCTAGCCAGGGTTAAATCTGACCACATAGCCTTGTGATTTTACCCAGCTGCTGATTTCACCAGTGATGGCTTCCAGTTTTGAGCTGAGAAATGTATGTTTGCTATGAAGAGAATGCCCAAGTTTTCACCTGTGAGTTCTCAACCATCCACAAGGCAGAAGAGAGGTCTCCGAGATCCCTTGTGCAAACTACCCACTCTTCTGAGCTGAGAAATTAAGAGAGAAGAGCAATACTACATTCAGAGGGTTTTACCCTAGCATTTTCAGGTCCTCATTTTATTATGAGGACTGGAAAACCACTTTGCATATGTGAGAAAGCGCAGTATAATAATGACAGAAGTGACATTACTATTATTATTTCTGTGCTGGAGGAGGTGCTGCCCGTGGCTATGTGGAAGTGCAGAGCTCTCTTCCCTCCAGAGCTTTAATAAAATCAAGAGGGAAGAAGAGCAGCAGCTGGTTGCAGCACCCTGTGAGTTGTGGGTTTGGTTGGAAGGTGCAGCGAGGGTTATCTAAGGGCATGTTTACATGCAGCCAAGGTGCATCGTGCAGACACCCCTGAACTAAAGCACCCCAATGTACCTCTCTGGCTCCAGGAGCCCCCAGGGAGTATCTGCTGGCCGAACGCAGCAGGAGCACATGGCATACCAAGCGTGCCTGCTCCCCTGAGTAAAGAGCTTACACCAAAGATAAAATAGAGCTGTTGCTATCAAAGACAGGCGTTGCTGTGACTTCCTCGCACTGGGGCTTGCTGGGGGGCAGAGCCCCTGGCAGCTGTCAGGCCCTGGGCGGAGGGGAGCAGCCCGCCGGGCCGCTGTGGCTGCACCTCTGTGGCCGGGGGCTCCTGCGCACAGCGAATGCAAACCTCAAAATCAAAAGACTGCTTCGTACCCGGCTCCCACAGGCGTAACTGGCTACACAGGGTGCACAGCAACCAAGAGCCGGGACTTAGAGGTGGAGGAGAGTTCTTGCAGTGAGATGAAGGGCAAAAAGAGGACAGAAAGCTGCAGCACAGCCAGGCAGGCTGCATAGCTTCTGCCAGTGCCAGGTGAGGGCACACCTCCCGGCGTCTCATCTTCATCCCAAAACACAACACTGGGAATCTCTCACTGCTGTCACAACAGACAATCTTAATGAGGAACTCGAGGAAAAGGCACTGGTGGCTTTACCTGCTTGTTTTAGTTTGGGGATTGTATTTGGTGTGAGGGCAGCATGGAAGAACACGTGAGGTTACTTGTAGAAAAGCAAATATTAGTGTGACCTGGGCTGGCACTGCTGGAGTCATGGCAAGGCAGAGGCAAAGTGCTGAGACGGAGACAGAAATGAGAAGGGCTGAGCTATGAAGGGTTTAAATGAAAGCCTGAATCTGAAAAGTGTGTAGACAGAAGTTGAGGCTGTTGAGAAGGGTAGGATGGTCAAATCACCAAGTAGGAAAGCAAGGTGTACAGACTGGGAGGAGATGATGGGGAGGGAGGAAAGCCACAGAGACAGAGGTTGCAATCAGCCTGCAACAATGGAAGTATCAGAGAGAAAACAGCGCAGGTAAGAAAATATGAGAGGACAAGAGGATGGGGGAAATCATGTCAGCTGCTACAATTTCTTAATAATTCAAATTATAATCCTTGAAATTTGGATTATCAAGAATAATTTGAGCTATTCCATTAAACTTCTGCATTCAATGTGATGAGGTGTTTTCACGACTACATGGGGAAAAGAGACAAGATTTTTTCCCCTACCCATAAAATATTTCTGAGCAAATTCTTCTATACAAGTCTGTGATGCCTGTCACAAAGTTATGTGTCTGGATTTGATCTTTGAAAGGAAATTCATTCTCTTATATTACACTCTTTTGGTCTTGGTGGAAACTGATCTCAAACCAAGCCAGTTTTGTTAGTAAAAGGCATTGTATCCAAGCCACAGGATCTCTGTGTGCATCCCAAGTGATAGGAGTTAGTTTAATAATTCTGGACTGGTACCAGTAGCAAAATATCTGTAAATACGTCTCCTCTTCTGAGGAGAAGCTGCGTGTTTACAATATGGGGAGCTTTGTTGGTAAGAAGCATTTAAACCTATAGACAGAGCTAGCTCTTATACTTTCAGCAGTGTTGACAAAGGGATGATTTTTCTGCCCTGATGCTATGCTGGCCTCAGCCAGCTCCCAGGAGAGAGGATGGGACAGAACACAGGGTGGTTCTGGGAGACTGAAGATCTGCACGGGTTTTGTTGGGCTCTCTCTTTCCTTCCGCTACTCTCCTCATTAGCTGCGCCTATCCATCTCATCCCCTCTTCCTGAAAAATGGGGTCCCAGATCTGCTCCCCAGAAGACCTCTCTGGAGGAGGAGGTGCTGTGTCACACGGACTAAGCATAGTGAGATCTTTTACGTCGGAAACGACAGTATTTCACAGGCCATTATCAGAAAAGATCACTCTCCAAGCTTCAACTTTAACTGGGAAAAAAATCAAACACTATAAGATGACTGACTTAATTGCAGACTGTCTTTGCTTACTGAATTATATCCAAATATTTAACCTGTACTAGGAAACATTCTGTGTTAGAAAGCTTAAACAAAAATTTAGAGTTGAAATAGAGACTTTTTAACTTTTTCTTTTTACAGAAGTAACAAATATTTTACTTCTCCAATTACTTTTCTGATATTCAGAAACATTTCATTCCTGAGTAACACACTTTCTCACTTGTGTATTTCATAGTTTCCCAATTAGGAAGGGGAAAAAAAAGGGGGGGATTTCATAATCTCCTGAATGAAATGCAGTAGCCAAACTTTCAACATGCAGTTTCTTGCTGCAGTAAAGTCAGCAGTAGTGATAAACAGTACAATAGGTATTACACAACTGACACCACAATAAGCCATATTCAGAAGGAAACATTACAAACTGGGAGACACCGTCCCCCCCAAAAAACCCAGGTCCCCAACATTGAATGTTCATAGACAGACATTTTTTATTTCAATTTTAAGATCAGTTTTGGAGGACGCCTTCCTTAATCAAATACTGTTGCCTTTCAAGATTAGTGTTCACAGCCTAATCATGCTGCACTTAGCTTAATTTGCTTTGCTATGGACTCATTAAACTCTTTTCTTTTGGTCAGAAACCCTACCATGGTTTGGCAGAGGAACAGGAAATCTCTGCTCCATGCTACAGGGTTGTGACTGCTCTTTCATTTTAACCCACAGACTGGAGGGTGCTGCAGAAAATTACTGCTGGGTCACTCTTTCCTTCCTATGTAAAGAGCTCACAACCCCTTAAAACGCTTTGTCAGCTGAACAATTGGGACTTACAGAGGGAGAAAAATTATTCTGATGTCAAAAATGGCTCAGACTGCCATTAGATCAATTAGATCTAAAGTTTAATTTTAGATGACCTGAACCCCCAATGGCAACAATCCCTATGATTGATCATAAATTTTCAAGGACGCTTTCATCCCATCTCAGCTTGCGATAGATCCAGCATTTGGTGGTCAAGAAGAGACTTTCCTGAATTGCTACTGTCATCTGAATGGCTGCTGTATGCTGAGAAAGGAAAGTGCACTTCAAGAACAACCTGGCAGCATTTACCTGCTATTTGAACTGGAATCTGTGAATCAGAGTACAGTATGAAATATTCTATTTATTGCTTGTGGCAAAGGAGGTTTTGCACTACTGTTTTACTGGCAGCTGTGCAGCGTAGAAATCGCTGTCCTTGCCAAAGTTTGGAAATCCATTAAAAAGCTTTGAGCAGATGTGTCATGGTCATCCCTGTACCTGCAGGGTGTGCAGACAGATGCGGTACCTTGCAATCTCACCTGGGCCCATGGAAAGTGTCTGTCACACAGAGACAGAGTGAGCAGTAACGGCTGTTTTAATTGTCGGATGAGCTATGGCCTGGCATTAGCTCTAACTAAAATCCCCACGTGCTGTAACACTCTTCACCTGCAGCTGAACTGCCCTAAGAAAAATGTCAAACTCTTTCCTATCTTTGGTATCTTCAAAGCAAACCTATTTGAATCCTCCACCAGAAAAGAAGGCATTAACTGGCTTTCAGAGAGGATGTCAAATCCAGTCTGACCAGTGCTGACAAGGATGTCTCATGGTAGGGTAACTGGTACGGCTGTTACAATAAGAGGAATTTTTTGTTTTTCAGAGATATGTCAGTCAGGGGTGAGACCCACAAGCGCACGTGAAGAGTCAGTAAAGCAGGCAGAGCTGCACTTTTAGCAGCACACCTTACAAAAGTTGGCTTTACCATGCTGGTGCAAACACAGCTCTTGGAAGTATAGCTGCGTCCTGGATACGCAGGACAGTACATTCATCTGTCTTTCCATTTTCTATACTATTCACTGTATTACAGAGACTTTTATTTAGAAGAAGTAATCTGTACATGTTGGCAAAGAAGTACCTCTGCCAGTAATGCCTATTTTGCTCCTCTAAATGGAGCAAATGGAGCATAAGCTCTCTCTACATGAGATGGATTTCCTGGGGACTTTATTGGCAAACTTATCAGATGAAGACGCTATGGAAAAGCCTTGCTTTAGGACAAATGGGCCACGTTTTTAAGCAAGATGATGCTAGAATCCTTAGATTTTTGTACCACTAAGACCCTCATTATTTGCTTTTCTGGACTATTTTTCCTTAAGGAATTTAACTGCATAAAATGTTTTAGCTAATGCTGAATTCTCATTTTAATTCAAGTATTTGATGACCATTTTCCCCACAATTATTTGCTCATTAACACTGGTAAGTTCTGAAAGATTTGTTTATACTTGATGCTTTTGCGAAAACTGAAATCACATCCCTTTATCCCTTTTGAACTACGATAGTTTGGAGAGAACACACTGCTAACTTGAACTTTCAATATTTGGCTGTGTGGCTTTACGTGTTATCCTAATAGTAGTTTGATTCATCGGTTTCTGCCTGAAGCAAAAATCTCTTAGGGAGTCAAGGTGGATTTGCTTAGGCAAAACCTGTGGGATTTTTCTCTACTGGAAGATGAATACAATTAGAGAAATACATGTTTAGAAGGACAAACTGCTTTCAAAAAGCATAGGTAATATAACAGTAACAAAGCAGCGTAGTGTGTACTCAATATTTCTTTTAAAAATCAAGAAGAATTAAGAAGAATTAAGAATTTAATTAAGAAAATAAGAATTATTAATTAAGAATTCCTAAGAATTAATTAAGAATAAAAATAATTATTTTAAAAATTAGGAAGAATTATGAAGAATGAATTTCTGTCACTAGCTTTAACCTCCAATATTATTTATTCTTTAAAGACTTAACTTGTAGGACTGTTAACCTACTGTTTGTTGGGGGCTTGCTTTCTCCAGCTATGCTAGATGAAGATCCTCCGTCTAGTCATCAATTACAGATGTTAAATGGGGGGGGGGGGGAGGCAGGGGGAAACTAATCAGTTGCAGAAACGTCCTGCACAGGGAAACAAACAGATGAGATATTTAGATCACTACCGTTCTGTTAAGTATTTGCATATATGTGATGAAACATTGCCCGCATTAAGTTTTCCAACAAAAAAAAACGAACTGCGTTTGAACAAAAGTGACTGAAAGGAGAAGCTGAAAACTTTTTTTCCTTTTTTTTTTTTTTTTTTTTTTTTTTTTTTTATTTTTTTTTTTTTTTTCTGTTGCATGACAATGCAAGCAGGAATTACTACTTAAAAAAAAAAATCTGCTGGTGTGTGCTTCCTGTTCCAGTTTGTTTAGTCACAAGTCTGAATTAGATCTCTCTGTTGGTTGGTTTCATTTACTATAAACAGGTCTTGTGCTTTGTTTCAATACATCAAAGCCCATAGCCAGGCACAGACAGGTAATGTAAAAGGGGGTGAGAAAGTTTACAGCCTTGCTTCATTGTTTCTTTAAGCCTTCGAGACAACGGTCAGAGGGATCACCCGGAGGTTAAAAGAAGGCTTGGCTCTTGTTTTTTTAATAAACTGGTTTCTCTTTTTTTCCTTTTCTAGAAACCACATGTAACTTCAGGTCAGAAAAGGGTAAAATGGGGCACTTCTTTAACCAGCGTTACCGGTGCCTTGGGGTAGCAGGATCAGGCAAAGGGGTAGGCTCTTCTCCCTGCTATGCTGACGCCGGCGATGCTATCCTGCAGGTGAGTTCCAGCGGTTTATTTTCTTTTCAAATCTCCATCCACCTGAAGGATGCAGATGGCTGAGGAGGGTATTTTCTCATGACTGACACTGCCAAAAAAAAAAAAAAATCACTGATTTAGCCCTTTAAAGATAAAAGGGAATTGCTCCCTCCCACAGCATTTTTAGTAAAGCTGCTCTAAAAGTTTGCTTCCTTCCAGCTTTTGCATCTCTCCAGGTTTCCCCCTCTCTTTTCTTCCTTTCTTTCTCTTTCTTCTTCCTTTTTTTTTTTTCTGCCCTCTTAAAACAACAGGAATGCTGCACTGGCCCTCAGCCAGCCAAGGCTCAGCGAGCAGGGTAAAATTTCAGTTCAGATTTACGGGAAGGTGTTGGGAGTAAAAATCTGGTTTGGTGAGTTTAAAGCAGGGAGTAGTCAAGAGACA